>CM076244.1:8845914-8923414 GCA_038380765.1 Odontothrips loti | reverse complement strand
GGCAACAATGTGATTAGCCTCTGTGACCCTTCCTGTACCCGCTCCTAGATCTCTTTATTTTCCAGCTTGTGCTCGATGAGTGAGAGGAGAAACGAACAAGTTGGTATACACTGTGCCGGCTGGCTGACACAGGTGCGCACAGGTGTCCCCAGGTGTGCACAGTGCCCAGGGCTGGCGCCTCGGCCGGCGCTGACAAACTGGGGGTCGGCCGGCGGCACCGGCGGCCACTAACGCAGCACTGCGCGGCTCGGCGGGGGGCCGGGGTCACGGTCATGGTCGCTACCGGCCGCCGCCGTCCAACCCGAATCCCGAATGACCAACTCGTGTGGCATATCACGGTGCGGCTGGGGTCGTCTATAAATGACGAGACGCCCACGCCCATGGCGGAGACAAGATCCTAACGCTAGTGCAAGCAGCCCCCAAGGGAGTGTACGGGGACGGTGATGCGAACACCTTCGTACAGCACACCGCCACCATACAGCCAGGGCGTGCGAACCACGAGGACGGCGCGGCAAGCAGCGGCAATCCTGTACGGGAGATGGGGGTGCGGGTGGGGGTGGGGACGGTGGCGGTTCGCCGGCAAGCCTCGACCCCGGATAAGTTCATGGCCAGAAATTAACAAAATAATGCCGCATTCCTCAGAGTGCGGGATGCGGATTCAGTGTCACGCGTCGCCAAAAAGCTGTTATTGTGAGCAGAATTTTCGGTGCCACAGAGGCGGCTCTGCGGAGATGTGAAAATTACGTGTCAGTGTGGGACACGTAGAAAAAGGTAAAAATCACACTCACCCGAGCCGGGGTGTGAACCCTTGCCTTTCAGCAATCCAGTATGCACGCGCCGCAAGGGGGCTGGCGTGCCCGAGTCCGGCGGGGAAGTCCCTGTCCAGTTAGGGTAGGGGTAGGGTCCCCCTGGGTCCCCCGCAGGCTGAGCTGAGCTGAGCGGCTCGCTCGGCCTCCCTGGTCCAGCACCCGGCGCCGACTGGACTGGGTTGAGGTTGAGTACGGCACCGCCATGGGCCCCGGCCGCGGAGCCGCGCCGCCCCACGCCGCGGATGGCCCCTGCCCGGCTGGACTCGCGGGTCAGCAGTGGGGGGGGGGGGGGGGGGGGGGGTCTCAGCCTGTCCCAGCTCTGCGTGTGGCGTGCCGGGAGTCTGATTTGGGTCTGTTTGGGTCTGTTTGGGTCGGGCTGCTCTTCAGCAGGGCAGGGACCTTGCGGATGCTGCTGCATATGCATGATTGTAGGGTGTAGGGTCCAAGGTGGGTGGGAAAAAAAAATCGAAAAGGTAAGTACTAAACATCACTTTTAATACTCATAAATGATCATGAAATAAAACCAGTGAACATCATGAGTTGGTAGGGTGGGACCCACTGATACATTATCCTCACCTCCTAAAATTTGGTCGCACAAATACAAACTATAACTCATTCGACTCAAATAAAGAACATACACTGTACATGCCATACTTACAGAAAATAGATATAAAACTCATCACAAAGATAATAAAAGCAATTTGTCTAGACTCAAACATGACCTGGTTAATTTAAACAGAATATCTTCGGCAGAGAAAAAAACAGCAAGAGGTGAAAGTTTCCAGTTTCTACTCAAGAATTCAACTTTCTTCTCAAAGCATTTAATACTGTAAAAAGTTATTTGGAATGTAAACCAAAGCTCATGTGTGCAAGTCCATGTTTCATACCCGAACACAATAAGATATAACATAATCTACATGCTACTCTGTATCATGAACACCAACCCAGATGCATTATGAACAATTTCTGCTCCATCCCACTAGGAATTCTACCCACACATAGTCTGTGCTAAACATACAAAACCTAAAATTCACTATCACTGGTTACTCTCTATACTTGAAATTGATTCAAATAACTACATCTAGAAAAATGTCTTCAAGAGTAAAAAAACCAGGATAACAAGTTCAAACTTAACTATAAAAATATACTGTAGATCACAAAACTATGCAATGGACATTGTACAATATATATAAAAATATGTACGAATGCAGAAAAATGTCAACAATTTACTCCTACATGTGACAAAAAATTATTAAGAATTTTTAAAGTTCCAAAAATTTATGGGATCATTGGGGCTCCAACCCTCAATTAACAGTCGAATTACATTAAATCTAAGAGACCTACAAACATTGGATACCTTGGAATAACTAACAGAGTCTTCTAGCAATAAATTCACACATTTTCTAACTTCCTGAACAATTATCAAGAGAAAAAACAGAAAATGCCACAATTCTTTCATGCCTATACTGAGTATCATATATTATTCTTACACTCGACCCTGTAGACTTCAGTGAGCTTAGTTACAATCAGAGGCCCCAATACTGCATTATAAGACCAAAGCAATAATAGTGTGTGTGTGTGTGTGTGGGGGGGGGGGGGGGGGCGCATTTCCAAGATCGATTTGTCTTAAAATATTCTACATTTTGTGCTTGGAGGCTGATACCAATAACCAGAATAACTATGACAATCACAAATCTGCTGAAGTATATCAAGTACAATTTGCACTTCAAAAGGAGAACAATTCCAGTAACTACAACCTCTCATTTCAAATGCGGCAAGCCAAAAGCTATAACACTTGCTGGTGCAAATACAGTTTTGACAAAAGTACCTTTTTTGATCAAATCACTTTTTTTTTCTTTGGATTGGCAACGCGGAAAAAGTTCATATGTAATTGAGTTCCAATTCTAACATCTGTAAATAGCATATTATGTTTCATCGACATACTAACAAATTTTCAGGCCAAATAGGAAGTATACTATAGAAATCTTCGTTTCAGAATAAGACTAGACAATAATACAATAAAGTCGTACAAGAAAAGAAACAAGGATAAAATATTAAATTAAAATTGGGTATCCAATTCGGTTTCCTACTAACAGTATAACACAGGGGAAAAGTATAATTGCTTTTACATACATGAGATGCATTTGTTTCTGCAAATAGACTGAAGGTCGGACAAAAATTAGTTACAGTGGTGAACCGTATGTGAATGTGTCAGTTTAGAATAAGACTAATTTCTAGACAGAGACTCAAATCAGGAAAATGAAAAAGCATTGTCTTTTGTTGAATGCACATTTCACAGTACACTAACAATTACTTTGACAGATGTGGCAACCAAACAATCAATCACTAGATACTAATCTTTAACGTTCACAGTCAATCGTAGATACAGGATCTACATTTTCCCTATTTGTGGTTACATTTCCTGCTGCGTTATCAGGCAAGTCCTCTGGTGCTACAACTTCCTCTGCATCAAGGCTAATTTCAGATAAAGGTAATTCTGAGACATTTAATACATCAGTATGATGTAGCACTTCAACAGGTACATTATCAGGTCCCATACCATTCTGATGAGATGTTACAGTCCTTTCACCCGAATTTATGGGCCGACTTTCCACAGCAGGGTGAGTCCCCAAGGTAGCAGAGTAAAGAGATGGCTGCGTAACCAGACCACTGCTGTTTGACTGTGGTAGCTTGGAAGATTTTCTTTCACGTAGTTCTTCATTAACACGCTTCCACTCCTCCCACTCTCTTTTGTATTGGGCCAGAGGAATAACAAAAACAGATATATCATCAATAGTGCCAGGGGCTCCTCCTGAAGTCTGCCAGTTGTGACCTTCTGGTTTCCCTCGAGAATGCATAACTAAATCCTGGGCAGCAGATGTAAACCTGAAAAGAAATTGAAATACATCAGTACATCTAAATCAGTCAAAAATATTTAGAAACATATTTTTTTAGATTGGGCAACTTTTAAACATGACACATATTTCACACACCTGTATTTCGAGTTTGCTTTATCTCCAAAAGGAAAATTCTGGAGCGAGTTCTGAATTATTTCTGCCGTTTTTTCATTGCTTGTGACATCCCAAAGTCCATCAGTGCCCATAACCAAGACATCATTATCTTGAACTTTCTGGGCTTCAATGTTGTAAACTTTAATCTGTATGTGAAGACAAATGATAAGATATCAGGGGATCAGAGAACAGATGTAAATAGTGTAAATAAGCCTCAACAAACCTCAGCCTGTGATGAAAGAAATGGTTTAATAGGTGTGTTATGAATAATGGATCGAAGCTCATGATCACCCAGACCTCTGGTCACACCAATAGTGGCCAGAAGACGACTCTGAGGGAGAAGCAGATTTAAATAAGTTTCCAGATACTGAAGCAAAAATTAATAATTCAATAAAGAAACTGAAACAGAAGTACTAACTCTTTTGCCTTCACCAGTAACAACAGAAGTGCGAAGATCATCTGGACTACACATCTTGTAAGCCCAGCCAGTCATATATACATCTCTATAGAGGATTTTACGTCCTACACAGCCTCGACCAGGACGTGGGTTATATTCTAAGTGAGTGAAGTTGTTAGATAAAAGTTCAGGTTTGTGAGCAGCCTGCAATAATCAAATGTGATTTGGTAAATATTACAATTTCAATGACAACAAATCAAGCACTACATTACAAGACTGTCTGCTCATACCAATTGTTGAAGTCTCCGTCGTTCTGTACTTGGAGTGAAATCGTTTGACATGGGATGAGGTTTTCCTTGTGAGCAATGAACAGCTCGAGAGTCACCAGCATTGGCAACATAGAGTTTCCCAGCAATAAAAAGAGCAACAATAGCTGTGCAGCCTCCTTTCATTACGTATTTTCTTTTGTCTTCACCAATTTGAGCATCCTGAAAAATTCAGAAAATCTATATTAAAAAGAAATTTAAATAAATAGAAAAAATCAGGTGTTAATAATGAATTAAACAAGTTTCTACCATTTCATTAAATGCTGTCTCGAGTGCTCCTGTAATAAATGCATCAGCAGGAAGTGCTTTCTCTGGAAACCAAAAAACCTTAGGTGTGGAAGACTCCACGTGACCGACTCCATGGAACCATGTGTTTCCCAGCTCTAGGGGTGGAAGGATGTGGTCTATTACCTCCATCAGCTTTTTCTGGAGAATAAAAGACAACAAAACCATAAGAACAATGGGCAATACAAAATAAAACTGTGTAAATATTATAACAAGAAACTGCACTTACATGAACAATGTTGTGCAGCTGGTTTGCAGCAGCAACCGCTGCGCCATAACCAGCATGCCCATCAAAGAGTGCAAAATATGTGTAAGGCATTCCAGCTCCCTGTATATGCTTCTCAGTGTCCCGAATTAAGATTCTTTGTTGTACACATGCCTGATCTTCATTCCATTCTGACTTCCCTGCGTTCACTGTTCTGTAAAAAAACATCACACAGACCTCAATAAAAATAACAAAAACAGTTGCTATGGAATGCTAATAATTCTTTTGATCTTGGTCTAACATGCCAAGGAATGACACAAAGATAACACTAAAAGAGAAAATGGATAGAGGTTGGTAGGAATCATTACTTACTCGGCATAACCACTGAGCCAGGGCAGTTTGGTGATATCTCTGGGTACAATTATGGGCCTAATTTGGTGATCAGCAGACACTTGCACCTCATCTTGTTGAAACAGTAAAAAATGGGGCCTTGCGTATGGAAACTTTGGTACCCGTACTCTACTTTGGTCCTCCCCCTCTGCTACTGAGGGTAGTGCCTCCACACCACCAACAACGTTGTACAAAGCACTCCTAACCTTGTTGAACATTGTTGAAGCTTTTTATCACCACTCAAAAGAGAAACATATCCCCATCTTTCTTGAGGATAAGAACTCAAAAACAAACAACGACATAACACATAACCCCTTTCGTTGACAGCAGAAGTTGTAATCTGGTATACAGCAGAGATCGCAACCGGATGTTGACCAATATAGACAACTGAATCGCCGCGAAACGGCCAACGACGATTGGCGCTTTGGCGGTTTTGGTCAGGTCAAACCATAAAATGAACCTTATGGTTTTGACTGATCTTGAGCGTTGAGTGATAGTGATGAGAAGTGAGGAAAATGCCATGTTTCTCTTTTTATGATTGCACTCCGCAAGCTCGGCGTAGGGGATTCCTGATCGAGGCGCGGGCTGATAAACTTAATGCAAACGGTTCATAAATAAATCCGATGGCGGTTCTGGTGGTAATTTTCGATGATTGCATCTTAAGATGTTTGTTTAAAATAGTTTTAAATATTTGTGCACGCTTCAGTGATCTCTGCTGATTTGCTTTTGCTGCTTCAGTCACGGCCTTCTGAATATTTTTCCAAACTGTTTTTCCATATCCTAGGCATATCCGAAGGCACAACCACAACCCTCCGAGCCGTCACCCCATACCCTCACCCACTCTAGCTCACAACCTCAACACGAGATGAATGAGGTTATGAAATGTTATCATTATTCGTCGTCTTCGTTGGGTCAACCTAGACAGTGAACCTGTAGCCTTGCCTTTATTTCGTTTTACTCTGGTGATGCATTCTGTTTTGTAAACTTCATCACAAAATCTTAACGACATATCGTTTGCTGAGGTAATTCATCGTAAGTATTTCAAATAAAGTTATTCTTTTTACCAGAGACTTTCGTAGAAGGCACCCGTCTGTGTGTCAAAGCTGTAAACTGGTTAGTGTCATTGATTTTGTTTCTAGGCATTATGGCTCACACGTCAGAGGATCTAGGAGAACTTGGCAAAGATGAAGCTTTTAAGTCAAGCATAAATAAATTCCATGCATCAGTCGACAATATAGGAGATGCATTACAGCTGTGTTGTGGAAATGATGTATATGAAACATTGTCACCAGAGGATAAGGTAGAATATGATCTCTTCATTGCTTATTCTTTAAACTCCCTCTTTTGGAGCTACTTGCGAACCCAAGGTGCAGATCCGATGAAGCATGGTATTAAGGTATGTATATAACAACTTATGGTTACAATAATACCGTGATCCTTTTCGTGAAATAATTTACTCTGTCATTTCACTTCTAGACTGAATTGGATCGTGTTCGGAGTTACATGGCCCGAGCAAAACAAGTTCATGATAGGAAAAGCATGCCTAGAGTAGATAAAGAAGCTGCTGAAAGATTTGTAACTAGTGGTTTATGGGAACCTGGTCAGCCAAAGCTGAAGAAATCGACAGGTGATAAACCAAATAAACGAAAGAGACATGATAGTGATGAAGAGAGTTAATAGCTATCATCCTTCCATATTGTTTTTAGAAAATGTTGGTCTAAGGTTATTCATGACTTCATTTGGCACTTTCATGTGTGTAAAAAATGTTTCTATTATATTTCTAAAAATTTGATGCAAATTTAACAATATTTTACGATTTAAATCTGATTTGTAAAAATCAACTTAAACCAATTTAATTTACAGTTTGGCTTAACTGTGAATTGCTCTATTTACATATAAAATCTTTTCTTGGGAGCTGATAAGGAAGATTTAAAGTCTTCATATTTTAGGGGGCTCATAACTTCATCTTCAACCTGAAATGTAAAGATAAAAATAATGCTCAGCCTCTTGTTGACCACTTGTTATAAAAAACAATACTTACTCTTTTTTCAATGGGCTTTAGTTGGAGGTTTTTGAATTTTTCAGGATCATTTGCTTCTAGTAATTTGGCCTAGAAGCACAGGCATTATTAAAAAGTTGTTTACAATTTTAACTACTAATTGGGAAATGAATAAAACAACTTACAGTATCTTCATATAGGTGATGTACTTTTATCATTTTGTTTATATCCCTATACACCAAGTCAAGTTTCTTCAACAACACATTTGCTTGCAGCTGAAAGAGTTCAAGAATTGTGTACCATAGTAAGAATGCAACCTGCTAACGTTGAGAAATTCAACACAATTTTACCTTTATATTCCATTCCCATTCGGATATTTTATCTGTCTCAGGTATTACTGAAATAGCGATAGATGGCTGATTAAGCTTCACAGCCAAAGCAGCGACAGTGGCCACTACTCTTTCTTTGTATTTGCGGTGACTAACTCCTTTTGCAAGTGCGGAAGCCTTCTCTAATGTTTCTGGAGTTGCCTGAAGGATTGCAAACAACAATGAAAAAGACACAATAATATTTATACTTCCAGGGCTATAGCACTTACTTGTTTATAAAGTGCAACACTATACAATATAGGAATTAGAGGGTGTCTTACTACAAAAAACCATTCCATTTCTTTCACCCACTCATAAACATTAACAGCCTCCGAATACTGTTCTGTTTCAATCAAAAGATCCAATAAAACAATAATACTAGTTGCATCATCAAGGTTTTTGGAAATTAATGGACTCTTCAGAGCCTGGGAGAAGGGAAATGACTTCAATAAATGTAATACAACAGCATATGGTGAATCTATATGAACTTAATCAGTGTACCTGCAAAGCTAGATCTGGTCTTTTGAGAAGATGGAATGTTCTTATCATAACAGATGAAAATTTGAATGACCCAAACAATGACTTAGCATCTCTTAAATATCTGTAATACAACCCACAAATAAATTATGAGCTGGTCTCACAGATCCAAAAATAAGTTGAAAAGACTTTCATACTTTTCTGTTAACTGAATGGCTAGAGGAACATGATCTTCTTCTGCCAAAAACCAGACTGTTTTTAAATCTTCTTCATAAACAATCCCTTCATTTTGTTTTTCAAATATTCTAAGCCAGAACGCATCGGTATCAGTTATTCTTGCAGCAAATCTCTTCCGTTCCCCTTCATGAAGGTCCAGCCTCAGGATAGTTCTGTCACAAATGAATCTTGAAACAGGGCCTACCCAATAATGGAAAAGAAAGCACTAATTATTTCGAATTCCTAAATTAAGAGCCATAAACAAAATTGAAATCTACCACCAAAACATTTTAAAAAGTACAAGGGGAGTGGAAAACTTATACCGATCTTAAAGGACAAACTTGGCAAACGCTGTGCGGAGGATAGGACCGGTACAATAAACCTTTTTCCAAACCTAAGATTAGAAAACATTTTTTTTCTCTTTCGAACTTTACAAAAATTCAGAGCAAATTTAACCGTACATGCTCCACATTGACCGCACCGCAACTGCAATGAAGGTTATATCAAAATTGGAAAGTGAATGTGAATGAATATCCGAATATGAAATGTGATTCAAAATAAAGAGTTGTGATTCGTACGGTCTGTTTGTTTGTTGTCGACGGTTGGTTAGGAAGGTTTGGCGTGGTTTTGGCGCAACGATGCTTCTGGTCCCCTCAGCCTCAGCACACCACGAGAAGCGAACCCCATTCCCATTCCCTCTCTCAAACTCGAACTCAAAACAATGCGGGATTATTTTTCACACCCCTTTTTACCGCGGTATTTCTACTTGTACGCGAGTTTTGCAGTAAGAAAAATAAAATGTCCAGCTAATCGGAGATAACGATGAATTTTGTGCAAAAGGTATGGTTTGAGTTCAGAGGCACCGCTCACATTGCTCACATGTCACGAAGTCTTTTGCCCGAGACTCGACTCCTTCGTGAGCGAGAGAGACAGGAAAGAGGACTGGGGCAGGGCGTCCGCCGTGCTGCCCTAATTATTTTAGTCATAATCGTAAAGGGCTGTAAGGAGGTGTGACTAAAAGGTCGTCCGCGGCGCCCTTTGCGATGGCCCTTCAAGGCACCCCGGGGAATGGCGCGGCGGGCGCAGCTGACTCAGGACCCCAACCCCCACCCCCACCCTCAACCCCCAACCCCGCCGTACACGCCAGTGACATTCTTTGTAAACAGGAACGAGATCGGGTCGTGCACTCTCGAAAGAGTGAATACGGCAGCGGTGGTAAATGGCCGATAAAACTCACGAGGCGAATAGGGGCGAAACTCCATAAATTGGAACAAATAAACACGATACATTGATATATTTTCACATAATGCTTTATTAACCGACTGGACTAGATCGGGTTCGCGACGCAGTCGCGGACACTTTGCACCCTGCTGGTTAATTAGAAAATGGCCGGGCATGGACAGGGGGGGGGGGGGGTGTTCCCCACAGCCGACAGCGCACGTACGTGTTGACGGAGTGGCCCCAGCAACGCACGGGGCGTCGGCCTCACCCTCACAGCGCCGCACAACCAACCAACCACCAGCCTGTCCTGGCACTCGCAGGCGCCCCACCGCTCGTCTCCGCCACGCACCCACACACAGTGCCTGGGCGGCCTTGGACTGCGCTGCTTTCTCCAAGGACGCGGGCGGAGATACGGCCTCGGCCATGAAACCTATGGAGCTTTACATGGGGCCGATGGATGGGAGCCCTGGCGGAGTACGGGGACAAGTGCACACCGCGGCCTGGCTATTGACTGGGGTGAGCGTTAACGAGGGGCGTCACTCACTGCCCTCACGGCTCGGGGGACTGCCCTGTCACCGCTCTCCTGCTGCACGGCGGAGGGAAAATAAAAAGTGAGAAACGCATCGAGTCGCGTCTCGGCGCCGCCGAGTACTCGACATACGGCAGGCTGCTATTTGTGTGCTCGTTAGTTGGCATCCCTTATTCATGCCCCCCCTCCCTCCATGCACCCTCGGGTGTTTGGAGAACCCCCCCTGCCGTGCACAAACGGCGTTGGTTACGCCTGTGGACAGTGCGGCAGCAGCTTCTCGGATGAAGCCGCAGTGGTGGCCGCTGTGCCGCTCTGTGCTGCCGCTGCTGCCCTCGAGCGCGGTGTACCGACGGGAGCTGGCGCTAAGCTGTCGTTACGTAAGTGTCCTCCGTTGGCATCGCCGGCATCGCCGCTCCCGTGACTGGGCAGGTGTGTTGTGCTCTCTGTGCTGCACACCATATCGGCTCGGTGTCTGCGTGTGTCTGAAAGCATTTCGGCTCGTCATCGATCCGAGGAGAAGCACGCGTAAGAGCGGTCGGCGCGGGTCGGCGGGGTGGCGGCCGCAGCGGAGAGAAGCGCCTGCTGGGTAGGCAACCCTTCGGCCCGGGGCGGTTCGCGCCACCTCGGTCCTCGGTGAGGATAGGACGGCGGCGGGGGACGGGATCGGGATCCTGGACAGCGAGCCTCTAGTCCTTCGTGTGGCTGTTGAGGGCCTCGGCGCTGGTGCACTTCACCGCACCTCTGCCACCCTTCCTATGCCGCGGCTGCGACCGGCTGCCGGGGCTCATGCAACCCGGCCATGCCATCAGCCGCCGAGGGCTGTCCACGTGGGGCCCACGGCCCACGGCCCACGGGATCCGGCGGGCCGCTGAAGTGCTGGTCACTCTGCGGCAGGAGAGTGCGGCCGTGCCGTACCGCCCCAGGCAGATCACTCCCGAGTGCTGTGCGGAGTGCTGAGTTATCGCTGGCCTGTCCTGTCGCCCTCGCTGCTGCTGCTGCTGCTGTCGGCTCCAGGCTCGGCGGAAAGAGGCGGAAATGGAAACGCGAATCGAATCTGGATTGTTCGCTGTGGCGCTAATAGCCTAGCCTCACCCACACCCGAGCCCATACTGGCCGCACCGAGAGTTGTATCGACTCTCTCTCTCTCTCTCTCTCCCTCTCTTTCGCTCTCATACACACACACACACACACACACACACACACACACACACACACACGATCTGGAAGGCCGCGCGGCCACCAGCCTGAGTCGGAGGCCGGGTGGTGAGCAATCGTTATAAACACGGAGCCCGGAGCCCGCCGGGGCCGTCGGTATTAAAAGGCTTCGTGTAATTCGCGTGCCCGCCATCACTGACACGGCCGGACCGAACCGGGGGGAGGTCGGTGACCCCTTCCCGAACAGCGGGGCGCCGCGGGGGCGGCGGGGGCGGCGCAGTGACATGGCACCTCCTTCACGCAATGTTTGGCTGGCCGGGGCTCAGCTACGCTCAGCCGGTGCCCAGCACGGCCTCAGCCGGGGCTCAGCTGCTCAGCCGGTGCCCAGCACGGCCTCAGCCGGGGCTCAGCTAGGCTCAGCCGGTGCCCAGCACGGCCTCAGCCACCGCTGCCCGCTGCCCGGCTTGTTCACCGCCAATGTGCGCAACGATACTGATGACGGTAGCCTCAGCAAATCTGGAAAGCTCGAAATAAATTTTCAATTCAGCGGCCACTTTAATGTCGATTATAAAACACGTTGCCAAAGCCCGCCACTACCATTCGTCCACCCACCACCCGCCAGCAATCTCACCCCAGCTATCAGTACCCCCCCCCCCCCGCCTTTTTGATGACCATAGGCGTGGCGTAGCGGCGTGGCGGTGTCGCCCTTTGCACCCCCTTGAGGACCGGGGGGGGGGGTTCCAGGGGGCAGGGTCGTTGACCGGCCAAGAGGCACCCGGGAGGAGGCCCCCTCCTTCTTGACCCTTAATGCAACACGACTTCTTCCCGCCCCACCTGCCGCCCCGTGGCCCGTGGCCATACCTCGCAGCCATCCCCCTTTCCCATAACTATGGCGGAGAGGGGCCCTTTGTTAAAAAGCATGCGGCGGGGGCCGCGGGGGCCGCGGGGGCCGCGGGGGCCGCGGGGGCTGGATGGGCCCCGGAGGTCGATACCAACACGCCCGCGTCAATCACTCCGCATGCCGTTCGGCGGCGTACGCAGCGCGGCTCCCGCCGGCCCCGCCGCCCCCGCCGCCCCCGCCCCGTCTGGCCCCGGCCCCCGTTCCCGATCTTGTCGCCACCCGCTGCCCCCCGCCGGTAGGGACGCGCTGCCCGCCCCGCCCCGCCCCGCCCCGCCCCGCCCCGCGCCGCCACGGCTGTTAAACTAGTGCGCTGCGGGGAACAGACAAAACGGAAGTAACGATCTCGGAAGGACGGAGGACGACGCACCGGCGCAGCCACGGCAATGTTTCATACCGCGTCACAGACACAGACCGACACGGGGAGCATGTCGTGCTACAGGCTGGGCGCGGGGCGGGGCGGCCGGCGTACTCGGCACGCGACACGGGGACATGCAGGCCATGCACGCCCTGCAGCTGCGGGTGCGTCGCTCCGACCGTAAAGCGGAGCGGAGCACCGCGAAGCGCACCGGACCGCGGTGCGGCGGTGCGGCGGTGCGGCGGTGCGGTGACAGTTTACCGGTTATATTGATTGGGGGAGGGGGGGGGGGGGCAGAGCCGGACGATCGCACCCTGCTGTGCGGCGGTCGACGGCCTCCCGGTGACGGTGACAGCCACCAGTCGGCACGTTTGTCAACCAAACGGACCCAAGCTCTGTCAGCCGACAAAAGGCGGACGACACTGGTATCGGCGCATCGTGGACATCGAAGGTCCTATTTCTGGCCAGTGTGTGTCTGATGAGCTGAAGCTGGCTGCTTGAAGGGTTGATCGTTCCGGTAGGCGGGGCGGCGGGGCAGCGGGGCGGCGGGGCGGCGGGGCAGCGGGGCAGCGGGGCGGCGGGGCGGCGGGGCGGCGGGGTAGTGCTTCCATGCCATCCTGTGTCGCACCCGCGGAAGCGATGCGCCGGGGGCTCTCTGTCTCTGTTTCGGCCGCGCCGTCCGTGGGGTGGGAGAGAGACGGCCTGAGGTTGGCGTGTGGCGTGCCGCGCGTGGTGTCACGTGGTGTCACATGGCATCCCGCACGAACAGTGCGTGCCCGGGCCCATAACTCGGCGCGGAAATAAAATCCTGCTTCCGGCTACACATGTCGACACTCCGGAAAGGGGACAGATGGAGGACAAATTGTACCCCGACGATAGCCAGGTTTTAACCAGCCGACTAGTCAGGCCCGGCCGGTACGTCCAGGTGTGGTGTCGGCAGAGGGAGCCCCGAGCCGAGAGAGAGGGACCGTAACTAGCGCCGCCCCTGCAGCCCCTACGATGCTCGGCGGAGCCGCGTTGCGTGACCGACATGTTGCCCCTGGTTGCCACCCCCCCCCCCTCCCCCCCCCCCCCCCCCCCAGCCCGGCGACAATCGGCCCAATCGGCCCCACAGGCCCCCGTCGGCTTGGCTCGGTCGCTGTAAAGGGGCGCGCGAAATTGCAATGAGGGGAGACGGTTACGTGCACACAGGACACGGGCCGAGAGGCCGCAGGGAGACCGGTGCGCCCCGGCGCTGGTCGTCGTTGCAGTGGGAGGCCGCCCGATACGGCGGACGTGCGCGTCCATTCATGACGGGGGCTCCCCTGGCCCAAGGCTGGGCCGGACTCGACTCAGATCGGCTCGCTCTGACGCAGCCACGTAGACGTAGTCACTGCTACTGCCGGGCGGAAGTAGTGTAGCAGGTCACTGAAGTGTAGCACCGGAAGTGTAGCTCTCGGAAGTGTAGCCCCGCGGGAAGTGCAGCCCCCCCGGAAGTGTAGCACTCGGGAGTCGAAACCCCGGACCCCGGAAGTGCAGGAGCCGGCTGGTGCCTAGAAGAAGTGCCGCCCCTCGACATCACCGATTCGAGTGGCGCCGGGGCCCGGGCTCAGCCCTGCGGCCTCCGCCGACGCCACAGGTGGGCAGGGCGTGGCAGGGCGTGGCAGGGCGTGGCCAGGAGGTTCCCAGTTCCGCACAACACGGGCCTGTAGCTGTAGCAGCTGTAGCTGTCTGTTATTAGCGGCAGAACGTCGGCCAGCCCGGGGGCTGCTCGAAGCAGGCCGCCTTGCAGACGGGCAGCGTGCAGGGCTGCGGCACCTCCCAGTGCTTGCACTTGGCGCCGCCACACGGGTACTTGATTGGCGGCCGCCGGCGCGGGCAGCGGTTGTCAGGCTGGCACTTGTGCTCGAATGTCCCGGTCCAGTTGTACCTGCAGGCGTGCCGAGTGTGAGGACGCTCCGCTCCCCCGTACTCACGAGGACCATGGAGGCAGTGAGGACTCACGGAGGGGTGGGCGGTAGAGGCAGAGGCTCCACCGGGGGCAGCGGCGACCGCCGCTTCGGTTCCGCCTTGGCGTGCAGGTACTGAAAACACCACCAGCCCCACCGCGGGCGTCAGACTCGCATTTGTCTTCTCTGGGGACAGAACTCCAGCTCAATCCAAGGGGCACACCAATCCTCAAAATTGGGGACACATTTCGGTGACTGGAATGATTAAGAAGGGCCGGCAGTGACTATACATGAGACTGTTCCAGTGACTCGGCTCCAGCCCTGACCTGGAGCCGGGCCGCCGCCTTCTCTCCGGGGCAGCAGACGGGCTGCAGGCTGTAGCCGGGGACGGCGGTGCCCAGGGGCACGGGCTCGCGGATGGCGGGCCGGACAAAGCCGCAGCGGTCGCTGCAGCCCATGCGGCGACAGGCCCGCTGCAGGCCGTCCCGCTTGAGGCAGCGGCACTCCGAGTACAGCACGCCCGCGCGCAGCTCCGAGGACTTGCACGGCTTGGGCCCCCCGCCGCCCGCGTGCGGCACCACCTGCCGCGGCGGGGACGGGCATGAGAAACACCCAGTTCACTTGGCCGTTCTGTTCTGTTTCTGTCCCCCTCGGTCCCCTTCGGTCCCCTTCCTCACCGCCGTCTCCTCGCATTGCGCCGACTGCGTGCTGGCCACCCGGGACAGGCTGGTGGCCGCGCCGCACCGCTTGGGCTGCACGCAGCACGCCTCGCACTCCTTGCGCCTCCTGCCGGTTGAGGGTGACCCGGGTGACCCGGGGCCCGGCCGACCGTAAAGCAAAGCTGCCCTGCCGGCCTCTGCCCTCCGCCGTCCGACCCACTCACTTGGCGTCCCGGTTCAAAATCTGCACGATCTCGTCCATGGTCTGGATGAGCACCTTGCGCTCCAGCGGACAGGGGCAGTCTGGGGCAGCCATCTTGGTCCGTCGACTAAGTTTCTTTTCACTTTTTATTTTTAATTTTTCGTTTCTGTATTTTTACTATTTTTTTTTTAAATTATGGTGTTTTTTTTTCTATTTTTGTGGAGAGGGCGGCAACGCGGCCATGGCAATGCCGGCCAACAATGGGGCCACGCCCAACGCGCGTTCAGCACGACCACCAGAGGCCGCTAGAACGCTAGAACTAGAGCCCCCCTCCCCCTAACGCCCCTTCCGGAAGATTTGAACGGGCGTTGTCAGTGGGTTTGGCCGGGTGGGGTGTCGCATCTGACCACATCTGACTTCGGCAGTTTCTCATACTTCGCCTCGGTTCCGCACACCCACCCCACACCCGCTCTTGTGACTCCCCGCGACTCCTCGGCTTCCCCTCCCTCGTCCGGTTTCGTTTCTTGACCGGAATGCCCTATGGCCAGGCGATCGGCAGGGCCACTGCAGGTGCAGGCTACCGCCCCCGCCCGGCACAGCCCGGCCCGCTGAATGCCAGAGTGTCTTGAGGGGGAGTGGCGTAGCGTGGTGTGGGTGGTCATTCCGAGAGGGGGTCCTTCCTTGTCCAATCCAGAATAAATCCGCCCCGGCCCGGCGAAAGGTTCCCTCGAAGGCGCTGTGCTAGCATGCACAATCGGGGCACTCGTGACACCCGGCCCTTCATTACGTGTCGCGTGCCTGTCGCGTGCCCTGTGCGTGTGCGTACGCGCGGGGGGCCACGCCCGGCCACGCCCTTTACACCTGCTCCCAGCTTCATCTCTGTCCTGTCCCGCCCATTTCATCAGCCGGTAGGTGTGGGCCCGCCGGTGCGCCATTGCGCCTGCCTCTGCCCGCTCCGCGCAACACCATCCTTGCGTCATAGTGTTTTCCATGTGACTATCCCACATTTTCTTTCCAACTTCGCCGGCCGACGCGGCAACATACCGTAACAAACAGCAATACCATTGCTGAGGTCGACTCTGCGGCTGGATACGGAGCCAGAGTTCAAGGAGAACAAGAACCCCATGCCGGTGGTCGTGTGTTCCGGACGCTGTCCTGCAGGCCGAAGGGCGTGGTCGTGGAGGTGAGACTTCCGCAGGGTCAATGCGGAAGCGGAAGTTAATCATGGAGGCCTGTGCTCGCAGATGAGTGGTGTTGGTCGTTGGCAGGGGGGTGTATTTCAGTTTGTAATTGCTCCCGCTGTTATCAGTGTCCGGAGTCGCTCCCGCGAGGGCGCGAGGCCGAGGCCCGACCCGAACACTCGAACCGAAGTCGCTGAAGGGTCGTTAGGGAGGGGGCTGTGGTCATCGCGGGGTCAATGGTCAAGGTAGCCATTGACACTGGCCGTCCCGGGTGTCCTCTGGGTGCCCCTCGCGAGGCCCTCGATCCCTTGATGACCACAAAGTGGCCGATGGTGAAGCGCTACGACCTTGATGTCACCGAGGCCGAGGCCCGAGCGAAGGCGCCCGGAGGGTAGGCAACCTCTGCGCACGGGTGCTGCGCTGCTGCGCGGGCTGGCCTATCCTGACCGCTCGCAGGCGCTCTCCCCGCAGCCGTTCGCTGCTTGACTTCGGAGCCGCGTGCATTTTGAGGACGACATCTCTGCCGAGTCTCGCGTCTGCGCTGTGCCTCTTTTCCCACGATCATCGTCGGCAGTCGGTTTTTCGAAGTTCCATTAGGGGGAAGGGCTGAGTCAGTCCGGGGAAGCCCCGCCCCCGCCGGCCCCGTCCGCCTCGGCCTCGGCCCTTTGTCCGCAGCCGGCAGCCGGCTGGTGCGAGGCTAGCAGGAGCGGGAGCGCGCTGGTGGGGGCGGCTAGCGGCCGCTGGGCACCGCTGGGCACCGCGCGAGGTTAGTCTGGTGGCGGGACGGCGGAGGGGAGGGGAAGGGAAGGCCTGCCGCCGCTGCCGCCGCTGCCGCCGCTGCCGCCGCTGCCGCCGCTGCCGCCGCTGCCGCCGCTGCCGCCGCTGCCGCCGCTGCCGCCCCGCCACTCCGGCCTGCGTCCGGGAGGCTAGGCTCGACGGCCCGCCACCGCCACCCGCCAGTTGAGTCCGGACCGCCGCCGACAAGACCGCCGAGGCCCCCGCAGAACGCGACGACACGCCCGCCCCCGCGCATCCACGCCGACGACGTCCGCCCCTCCGCATCCGTCCGGTCCGGGTCGTGTCCGGTCGTCTGGGTCCGCGCCGCGTATGGGCCGGGGGTTGTGGTTGTGGCTGCACCGTAAGGGGTGTTGCGGCAGCGGTGGCAGCAGCAGCGGCCCGCTCTGACTACACGGATAAACACACACACTAACACACGAGGTGAGTGCAGCGCGGCTCGGCAGTGCATTCATGTCTCCGAGGCAGTGATCGCGGACAACACGGACGACGCCGTGGTCCTCGGTGCACCGCGCTGCCAGGACGGAAGGCCTTGCAGGCAGGCAGCCGGTGACCCGCTGCAAGGTGTGACAGGTGTGATGCACGGGCCGAATTTCTCATGGAACCCTGACAGGGCAGCGCCAGACAGCGCGCGCTCTGGCTAGGGACAAGGTCGGCAGGTGAGGTGAGGTCGGCCCAGCCTCGCCGCCGATATCCGTCAGTGTCATAATCCGGCGCGCTTACAGGTGAGAGAAGACCGTTGTGGTGATGGTGGGTGATCACACGTCAATACAATTTGCGCTCGCGGCCTTGGCGCCTTTGGCGGGGGCAGAGCGCTGCCTGGCGTCCTGGCTGCGGGCGGCGCAAGGAGGCCCGCCCCGTCTCCGTGTATTGTCCGGGACAGTGGGCCTGGGCTGAGGTGAGGAGTGTGGTGGGAGCGCCCTTTCGTGTATGTCGGATAAAAGATAAAATATAGTGGGTAGCTCCGCTGGCTCTGCTGAATCGGTGACGTCAGGTCAGGAGCTTGGCAGCCGGGGCCGCGGGCCGCGGGTCGCGCCCCGTACATTCCAGGCCGTCTGCAGCCTCGGCAAGCCTCCGACAAACGCGAGCACCACACCACCAAAAGCAGGGTTTTTTTTTTTGGTGGGGGCGGGGGGGGGGTTAAATTTCGCCTCATAGAATTTAATCTTCATTTCTTTGCCAAAAAAAGAGTTTCCAGTGGTCTGTCAACGAAACAATGACCCCCCCCCCCCTTGCCTCCGGTTCGGTTCCCCTTGAATGGAGGGCCAATTAATGGCGCAGTTGGTGCGTGCAGAGTGTGTGCCGTTTGCACCGCGATGCCATCGGCCATCGAGCCACCGCCCTGTCTGTGATGGGGGCGGCGGGGGCCGGGGCGCAGCACTGATGCCTATCTCACGGTGGCCCCCGCCGCCCCTCTCCAAACCGTGTTACCGTTTTAGAATAACGATGACATGCATGTGCAGCCGGGGAGAGTATCACGCGAGTGCGAGGGGCGAGGCCTTAGTGTGGCGTGGACGCAGTGGACGGGACGGCCCCTGGAGGCGGTACGGCGCCACCTGCCGCTGGGCCCCGCTGGGCCCCGCTGGGCTGCCCCGCTGCTACGCTGGCGGGGCCAGTCCGGTCCGGCACCACACGCCATGAGCTCGCCGAGCTCAAGCTGACGCTGCAGAGTCGTAGGTCCGGGCCGAGAGAGAGAGAGAGAGAGAGAGAGAGAGAGAGAGAGAGAGAGAGAGAGAGAGAGAGAGAGAGAGAGAGAGAGAGAGAGAGAGAGAGAGAGAGAGAGAGAGAGAGAGAGAGAGAGAGAGAGAGAGAGAGAGGGGGGGGGGGGGGGGGGACGCAGCCAACTCGACTCGACGCAACGACTCCCTTGCCTTGCCTTCTCTTCACGACCTTGGCCTGCATTCTCCTCCTCTCCTCTCCTCTCCGGCCTGGGCTGGGCCGGCCCGGCGGGGCGCGGGTAGGCAACCCGCTGAGCATTGCGTCATCTTCGGCGTCGGAAGGGAAAGGAAAGGGCAAGGCGAGGCTCCCGGCGCGGTAGGGGCGGATCCCCAGGGAAGCACAGGACCCGATGGGTCGTCGGCGCGCGCGCACACAGAGGAGACGGGCTTTCGGGGCTGCAGGACTCGGCGGGCTGGTGGCCGTGCCGTCACGTCGTCGTCCCGTCGCGGTAGAGTACTGGCACCGGCCTCACGAATACCGAGCATGGCGAAGAGAAGCACTGGGGTTCGCAGACCGGCAGTTCTCTACCGCCGGCCCTTGGCTGGCGGTGTGGTATGCGGTGCGTGGTCGGGGGAATGACCCTTGCTGTTGGGGGAGGGGGAGGAGGGAGGTTGTACAAACGCGGCCGCGTCGGCCCCCAGCCTGACCTTGGCCTGACCGGAGCCCAGCCCGGGCCGGCAGCCGCGGCCAGCCTGGGCCAGCCTCCAGCCTCCCTACGGACGGCAACAGAGCGACGGCCACCTTCACTTTACCTCGCCTCGCCTCGCCTCCGGGGCCTCCGGGGCCTCCGGGGCCTCCGGGGCCTCCGGGTCGGTCGGTAGGCACTCACGGATCACGGCCCGGG
This sequence comes from Odontothrips loti, assembly GCA_038380765.1. Classification (NCBI taxonomy): domain Eukaryota; kingdom Metazoa; phylum Arthropoda; class Insecta; order Thysanoptera; family Thripidae; genus Odontothrips; species Odontothrips loti. Next base: position 8,903,442 of record CM076244.1, on the reverse strand, counting down.
CCCCGGGCCGGCTCGGCTCGGCGGCATATGCCGGAAGTTGTGAGAGACCCCCTCCCCTCCCCTGGATCTCCCATGGCCCCCAGCAGGTCCAGCAGGTAGCCCCGACCGTTCCTATGTCGGTTACATGCGGATGCGGCCGTCCCTTCGGCGCCGTCGCCATCGCCAGAGGAAGAGGACGGCCCCGACGAACGGTACGCGACGCGACGCTGCCGTGGGCACGTGAACCGCCGAGTGGGAGACACTTCACAAGTGAAAGCAGAAGCAGTGCCTGTTCGACGTGAGTTTGTGTGTGCTGTGGGCGCGCGTGCTCGCCTCGCGTGCGTGCGTGTGCTTATGTCTGCGTGTGTGTGTGAGTGTGACGTCAGGCGATCGGACTGCTGCCGGCTTCGGCTTCCCGAGTATGTCACACGCCGTCACACGCAGCAGCACAGCAGCCGCGTCGTGGAAACCACGGAGGGGCCTCGGCCTCGGCCTCAGCCTCAGCGAGACACCAACGCCGGCCTCGGCTTCCAAAGAGACGGGGGAGGAGGCATTCCTGGGGGGAAGAGGCTGATTCAGCCCTCTAAACGCTCGTGTTCCGACCTCGTTCGAAACGCGCGGGTCAAACACCGGCTCTGGAGGTGCGCTTTTTTCTCACCGCGGATTGTGATTCCAGCTGACGGACGGAGGGGAGACCCACCCGCCCGCCCGCCGCCAACATGGCGCGGGGCAGGTAGGCAGGGCAGGGCAGCAGCAGCAGCAGCGCTGTCTTTGTCACACGTTTCCGCACTCTCGTGGTCTTTTGCCGCTCTACCGGCCCGTGGCCCGTGTGCGATACGCGCCGCTGTTAATTCCAGAGAAAGCAGCCACCACCCGTGTGGTGTGTGTGTGTGTGTGTGTGTGTGTGTGTGTGTGTGTGTGTGTGTGAGAGAGAGAGAGAGAGAGAGAGAGAGAGAGAGAGAGAGAGAGAGAGAGAGAGAGAGAGAGAGAGAGAGAGAGAGAGAGAGAGAGAGAGAGAGAGAGAGAGAGAGAGAGAGAGAGAGAGAGAGAGAGAGAGAGAGAGAGAACCACTTGAGTGTCGGTGCCGGTACTCGAACCCGAGGCCAACACGGCAGCGCTAGGCTGCGCTGGGCTTGGTCCAGTCGTCACTTCTCAGCTCCTCCCGGTTTCTTGTGTTCGCAGCTCCGCAGCAGCGCCATGGGGGTCGGCAGAGAGATGGGCGGGTGCGGGCAGTGCATCAAGTACAGCATGTTCCTGGCCAACTTCGTCATATTTGTGAGTACGAGATGAGCCCAGCTTGGCCGCGAACCCGCTACCCTGTGCGCCCTTGTCATTGTACCGAACGGGGACCACGCTTGCAGCTGGGCGGCGCCGTCGTCCTGGGCATCGGCGTCTGGACGCTGCTGGACAAGGCGTTCATCACGGAGCTCACGGGCACCAACATGTTCCTGGGCGCCGTCTACATCCTCATCGCCACCGGCGGCCTCGTCACCCTCATCGCCTTCCTGGGCTGCGTGGGTGCCGTCAAGGAGGTGAAGTGCATGCTCCTCACGGTGAGTATTGGGGCGGCTCGTGCTACGACCACGACCCGTGCCTCTGAGCGCCTGCCAATGTGAGGGTAGGCAGTCCCGCGGAGCAGGCATGCCTCATGGGACGGCATACCCTGCAGGCGGCAGGGTCCCCGCCCTGTCGGTGTCGGCCTGTGCCAGTGCCTCATCAACCTCTCTCTGACCCCTGCCAGTACTTCCTCATCGTGTTCATCGTGTTCGTGACCATGCTGGTGGGCGGCGTGCTGGGCTACGTGTTCCGGGAGAACGTCCGCAAACACACCGACTACAAGATGCGCTCCACGCTGGCAGACTACAGGACCAAGCCCAACATACAGCGAGCCTGGGACGAGACGCAGGAGAGCGTAAGTACACCACCACGACACCTCTCGTCCTCATGAGGCCACCCTTGTTAACTTGCTAGCCCCCCCCCCCCCCCCCCCCCGACAGAAACAGTGGAAGGGGGAAGGGGGTCTGTCTCCGTATAAATTGAGTGCCAGAGCGAAGGTGTGAGGCCGTGCACAATGGCCCTTTTTATTCCTGAAATGTCACTCCAACCATTACACAGTGACCTGAATGAAAGGGACTGGCACCGGCACCCACTCCCAGACGGAGACCCCACATTTGTTCCTTCCTTACGACATTTGTATTTTTCAGCTCCACTGCTGTGGCGTAGATGGGCCCACGGACTGGAAAAGTCAGATCCCGAGCAGCTGCTGTAAAATGGGACCTGAAGGCAAGGTGAGGGGCTCATTTTCCTATTCATCAAAATTATACTACCAGAGTCATATTGTGCTGTAATATATTCTGAGGGGGGGTGCAGGAGATTTGTTGAGAGCAAGCATCTGCTTTGAGGGAGTTTGTATGGTTCCAGAAGAATCCGTGTCAGAGCTCTCCTACACCCGGTAATATCTACACAATGGGTTGCCTAACGACCTTACAGAGTCTCATAACAGACAACACTAATGTGCTCGCTGGAGCAGGGATTGGTGTGTCTTCATTAATGGTAACTTTTGTAGCATCACAAATTTTGCTTGTACTGGAAGCAAAAAATAAATTTAAAAAAATCACTTGCAAGCAGTTTGTGGTACCGTTTTGTAGTATCAGTGCCGTTTGTTGTTGTATTTGATGAGTCATGAATTTTAGAATTGGAGTTGTATGCAACCGTAAGCTGCAAACTGACACCTGGCCAGAAACAAAGTAGATGCACTTGTGTTCTATTGGCACTCCTCGCTGGGTATACAGAGCACTGGCAAAAAGATTCTTCCTGATTTTCCATTGGGTACTGAAATTCAGTGTTATTGTTTTTCAGAAAGAAGATTGTGTCTTTGATAAAGCATACAAACAAGGCTGCTTGGAGGTTGCCGTGAACTCTGCGAGAGAACACGCAGGTGTCATTAGCACAGCAGGAGTAATAGTAGCTTGTATCATGGTAATACAATTAGACTTTTTTAAAGGGTTGGTGAGGGGAACTTTCACTGGCATATTCTCTTACCACTCATTGCCTGTTGAGTGACATGGGAATACATGTAAAAATTCACTTGCTGTTCTAAGACTGAATTTTATATCACTTACGTTCAAGTACTACGGAGTGTGAAATCCTTATTAATTTCTTGTATCTCTGTACCTAAAGCCATGCTTACTAAACACACATATTTTAACAGTATTTTCTCTTGTGCTTTACTTCTTTTGTGTGCTTGTGTGCATGTCAGATTTTTCACTTAAGTGCCAAGTTTCAGTAAAAGTGCTCTTAATTTCTAGATGGTGAGATAGAATAACTTGCATTAACAATGAAGGAGTTTTCTTGTACCATCATGACATTGGGACATACCTGCACAATATTTTTGCACACTTCATTCTACCAGTTTAGTCTCATTTTTAACTGTAATATGTAGTTAGAAATCCCATACTAATTTCTAATAATTTCCTATTATTTAATTGAAAAGTGCCGGACACGCCTAACATTGATTAAAATTTCTGTTTGCAGCTGCTGGGCATGATATTTTCATGTATTCTGTTCAAGATGATATGAGGTTCTACGTTTGGGCATCTACTGTCTACTCCTCTTGCCCATCTCCAAGAAATCTGTTTTTTATGGCACCAAATCAAGCCATATGCAGAGGTCAGGTGGATAGGAATATCTTCATATTGTAATGGTGCTAAAAAGGTAACGTTATCATTTCAACATGTGTTGACATCGAAACTGACTGACAGCAAGTTCCCATGAGTGTAGCATGTCCTTTAAATATCAGCAGCAGCACCTGGTAAAAGTCAGTACCAGCCCAGCTTTCTGTCATGATCTATACTTTCTAAATCTTCTTGATCACTTTGGTCAGTTAAATTGTTATTTTATAGTTTTAGTGTAACCCAGCACATAATTTTTTTTTTCAATTTTTTTCAATTTTTTTCTGTCCCAACTCTTTGTATACTTGATCATTTTGTAAAAAAAATTGTGATAGAAGAAAAAACAAGGAAAAAAAAAAACTTGGATGAAATACGGAGACAAAGACCGAGTTCCTGCACAAACCAATCAGAAGTGTTTATGAAGATGTTCTGATTGACTTTCATTACAAAATGTAGATGATTGTGAAAGTAATCATCAGCCAAACCTAAAAAAACAATCAGGCCTTAAAAATTTCTTAGAATATGTATGTCTCATATCACCCAGTGTTCAAACTTAGAGACATTGTTTGTGGGATGTCCTGGACTTCCCTCAACCAAAAACACCATTTGTACAACTTTTTGATGTCCAAAGTTGACTGAGTTTTCTCATATCTATTTTAATTTACTGACAACCCTAGTTTTGTTAGATATGTGTTTCCTAGTCGTGCTGATTTATAGTATTTAAGGAGTCATTAGCTGTATGAGTCTCCCAATCTTTTTGTATGTTTAGAGGAGGTGTCAATATATTGTGCGAACTAGAGGTAATGGAAGTGAGTTGAACAAGGTCAATTTTCAGGTCTGTATTTTATTTACTGAAACGTTAAAGAGCAAGTTGTAAATAATACTCTTCAGAGTGATGAATGTTCTTATATTCTTTGAATTCCTCAATCATGCATTTTCGTAATCATATGGCTTTTACATATCATCTTTCTTACCCTTCATGTTTATTTATTTATTTAACTATTTATTATTGCTGTATATTTTGAAAATAAAAAGTGAATTGTAAAAATATATCCAATCCCAATCTTCTTTCTGAATTTGCCGAATCCCTTGCCCATTCCACCAACCACCATTCATCAGTTCATTGAGTATCAATGAATGAATTTCTGTGTCTGGAAATGGAGAGGGGGAAAATTTCCCTCCAAAATCTTTTTCTTTCTTTCATTTAAGTAATTCTGATCAATCGAAAAGCAGAAAGCAAAGAGCTGTCTGCTAGCTGTTCTATTAACACCAACGCTATTCATAAAGATCAACAAGAAGGGAACTCCTTCAGAGCAATAGCACATTACGAATTACATTATAAAATTTCAAAGAACACGAAGGGCTTTTCCTAGTTTTACTAAAGAAACACCCAAGATGGTGTGCTGCCAGGTCAACTGTTGGTACCACTGACAATAATTTTTGCATCTTTGCCAACATATAAAAAGTAAACTGGTCAAACAGCATCGGATCATATTTTCGACATGTTAAAAGAGTTATTTAGAAATATCTCTTCCTTTGTTATGTATGGTAACTGAATAAACTCATCGGATATCAAAGACGTTACGTTGTCCCTATTTCCAACATGTTTCTCATGATGATTATCGCTTGATATTTGGTACACGGGTTTCATGACAGGAGGTCTGTGTGTGACGTCAGAACCAGAAAAGTCAAGGAAATTTTCGGCAATATTCGATTAAATCTTTAATTTAGTCTGATTTGTCTAGTATTTTTCGGTCACTAGATTACTTCTGTGGTGAACTTCTGCTGTCAAAACAGTAATTGCTTCATCCACTCAATTTTAGTGTTGTAGAAACACAGATTTTCATCTGGGAGGATGTAAACAGCAAAAACAACCTCAGCCTAGAAGGTTAGTTAGTTAATTTTGTCTACGAAATTTATGCACGTACTGTTTTTTTTTCTCCAGAAGTATTTGCTCAGAAATATCAGCATTGTCACTGTCGTTCGTGCGAGCTGTGGTTGTCCACTAAATTCCGTTCAATTTCATCATGTTGCAGGCTATTCAGGTCTGTTTGGCTACTAGTGTTGTGGACAAAGATTTTTGCAAAAACAAAAATGGATGCAAATGGGAACGACAACGCAGAAGCTTCGGATTTCTCAGACAAAGGCTTCGAGAAAAGATACGTTATGTCACATTTCATCAGATCCCGAAAAGAACCAAAGGAGGAAAGCCTTATGGAAAAAAAAAGGAAGGACTCCTTCATTCAGGACATGGAAAGCCACTTTGAAAATCGTGACTTAGATTTTGTTTATGATGATAGTGATACACCTTTGAATGAAATTGCTGAGCTTTATAGTTATACTGAACAGCCTGAATTTCAACTTAATGTCAAAGCATTTGAGGATTTGATGGATGATGCCCAACTCAGTCCATCATGGCAGAAGTTAACAAGGGACCAGCAAAAGTCTTTGATTCTTAAGTGGTTGGACCTTCTTGAAATGTCTAAAAGTGAAAGCCGTATGAGAGCAGCACGATGCTTCTTATACCTAGCACAAGGCTGTTGGGCAGAACAGCAGTCTGATGAGGAGCAGCAGCAGGCGACCCGTAATAATGTTATGCTTTTGAATGAATGTGGTGTATTTTTTGCTTTTGTTGACCTTCTCAACATTAACGTTGAAACCAGTGTTGCCTCAATAAGTGCCCAAAGTAAGCTAGCTGTAAGTCTTGCTGATTCAACTGATCTGAGAGTTATATTAAGTGTGTTGTACATTATCGTTGAGGTCATGCGTCTCTCTTTGAATGATGAAAATGAAAGCATAAAAAACCAGGCTGAGCAGTTTCGCACGGATCTTGCTTTAGCGTCGGGAGAAGATGTTCTTAGTGTGCAGCTGCTATCCATGGTTACTAGATTTTGTGGTGGATCTGCACCACACTTCCCTATGAAAAAAGTACTATTGCTGCTATGGAAAGTAATTCTACTTACATTGGGTGGCATGACCACACTGAAGACGTTGAAGACCCAATACCGTCAAGAAGCTGGTCTGCCCGTCATTGAAGAGGACACTATTGAAATTGCACAAACAATGCGGGCCTCATCTCCCCCAGCAAGTGCTGCTGATCTCTTAGTTGCTCAAGACAATCAACAGAGTAGTAGTCGTCGTTTTCGTCGTAGTCTGATCAAGCAGGGTTCTTTAGATGTAACATTTGCATTGGACTTTGAGTCATCAGAACAATCAGAAGGTGAAGATCGTGATATGGAAGAATCAAATTCTGGCATGTTCTCAGAGGCAGCTGATGCACCTCAAACTCCAAGCCCAAGACCTGAAACTCCAGAACCAACAAAAGCTAAAGGCTTGCCATGGATGCCTAAAGTGCGTGCTAAAGATCTTGATAATTTCCTTGATAACACCAGAATGAAATTTGTTGGCTTTCCCTTACCTGGTGATAGGGATACACTGATTGGATTGCCTGAGCCAATCCATGAAGGAGTTTCTGTACTTAAACAGCATATGTACACTTCTTTGGCTGAGCTCCAGATTCAAAAGGAGGAACTTATGGCTAAAAGTCCATTTTCAGTTCAAGAACCGGAGGTGCCACTTACTCCAGCAGAAATCTTATACCAGGCTATGTTGCCTAATTTGCCTCAGTACGTGATTTCATTATTGAAGATTCTTCTTGCAGCTGCTCCAACTTCAAAAACAAAGACTGATACCATAAATATTATGGCTGATGTACTCCCTGAAGAAATGCCCATGACAGTGGTGCAGTCAATGAAATTGGGCACTGATGTCAATCGGCATAAGGAAATTATTGTCAAGGCAGTTTCTGGAATTTTACTCCTTCTGCTCAAACATTTCAAGATCAACCATGTTTATCAGTTTGAGTTCATGTCTCAGCACCTTGTCTTTGCCAATTGCATTCCCCTTGTATTGAAATTCTTCAACCAGAATATCATGGCCTATGTTAGAGCCAAAAATGTCATTCCAATTCTGGACTTTCCTGCGTGTGTCATTGGAGAACAGCCAGAACTAACCGTAGAAAGCCTTGAAATTGGGGATAGTCAATTGTACTCATGGAGAAATGTATTTTCATGTGTCAACCTTTTACGCATCCTTAACAAACTGACAAAGTGGAAACATTCTCGCATAATGATGCTTGTTGTCTTTAAATCTGCTCCAATTTTGAAAAGAACTTTAAAAGTGCGACATGCAATGATGCAGTTGTATGTTCTAAAGTTGCTAAAGATGCAGACCAAATACCTTGGCCGACAGTGGAGAAAATCCAACATGAAAACAATGAGTGCCATTTATTCAAAAGTTCGTCATCGACTCAATGATGATTGGGCTTTTGGTAATGATCTCGATGCTAGACCTTGGGATTTTCAGGCAGAGGAATGTGCTCTGCGAGCAAATGTGGACCGCTTTAACAATAGACGCTATGGCAATGGACCAGATTCTGAGCTTAAATCAACTGTGGATACCAGTGTTCAGAGTGTATTAGGCCAAGAAATTGAGTTAACAGAGGAGTTCAAACAACATTATGAAATATGGCTTCAGCAAGTCCTTTCAGTTCATGTAAATTGGGATGAGCTCATTGATAAGGCGTACCTGTAATATTACAGTTTTAGTCACTGTTTTAATATAGTTCAAATGTATCAACCAATATATTTTAAGAAATTTCTCCTCCTTTCAGTTTTACTAAGTGTTGTGCAGCAATAATCTCTAGCTACTCAGGAATAAACAGTTTGTAGTAAAACAGTAACCTAAAACCACGAACTCCTCATTGATGACCTTGGCTTAGTGTGACAAGACTAGGATACAGTTATATTTCTATGTTTCAGTTATAATAAGCTCATGAACTAGAAGGAAAATGGCAGTTATTGAGTTTCAGATTGATTAAGTGTTGTGGAATGACCTGCTGTCACTCAAAATGAAATAATAAACTATTGCTCCATGTAGACAGGCTAAAGGCAGTCCTGGAATAAGAATGCGGCTGGCATACATTTATGAATTCAACTTTTTTTAAATTTTTATTATTTCATTGTAATTAAATTACAAATGTGAGTCATTAATGATACTAATAAACCATGTGAAAGATTTTATTATAAAAATATGTTCTTTGTTTTACACATCCCCATCAAAACTGTTGAGACATATTGGAATAACTAATTTGATCAAACATTTCTTAGCCTAAATTGATATATCTATCAAATAAAGTAATAGCAAATAAATTTAGGACCAAAAAAATTGGCAAAGATTAAAGACTTCACAAAGACTTTGTCTCACAGGAACATCAAATGTTAATTTTAGTATAAAATCAAATCACAGTTAATGGAATATGCCAATGTGTAATCAACCTCAATTGCTGAAAATTATGGTTAAACACTTAAACCTTAACACGGGTTCTACCACTAAAATCCCACCAGGAAGATTATCAGTGCTCTTAATTTTTGTTCCAGTAAGAAATCTAAATTTTAAACAGTCATTGCAGGCTTTTACTTCCATAAGGTAAAACTTATTAACTAACATTCACACACACATACAAAGAAAAAGTTTAAAAAGGAAACTCTCATGAGCAAAGCACTGTCAAAAAGGTAAATGTTTGGTTATTGATTTTTGACTAGAATAGGTAGTAGACCCATACATACAACAAATATGAAGCATAGAAATTATGTGGTAGATTTTGAAGCACAAGTTCTTACAAACACATTATTTAATCAACACCAAAGATTACTTACACAATCAAGTCTTCATCAAATGTCATCAATCATGTAATTACTCAGTGCATAAGTAATGAAACGCAATAAACACTTCACTGAAGGTAAGGCAATAGGTTCTTTAAAAAAAAAAAAAAAAAAAAAAACAATTCTGGTTTGTACCAGAGCTTTAGAGAAATCAAATATATGTCTACACTACCAAGAAACAACTACAGTTAAACCCCGATAGTACGAACCCCGTCATAACGAAATCCCCGATATAACGTGATATTTCCCCGGTCCCGATAACGAAATTCGTTATACCGGGGAGATCCGATTTGATGTAATCCCCGTAACAACGTAAAACTTATGTCGTCCCGACCGATTCGTACTAACGGGGTTTTACTGTAGCTTTCTGTTGCATTTCAGACAGGAAAGATTTTTGGAAAACTGAATTGGCACTTCCATACTTCATGATACACAGCCCTTAATACTTAATGTCCAGAGATTCAAAGGAAACATTTCCTTTCCTGGTTTTTGATTACTGGGTTTATTTAATCTTGTATAGCTTCAGAATCAAAACAAGAAACCAAAAATTAAAGCACTTCTGAAGGGAGCAGAAAAACCAAGGATTAGCATATTTCTGAGGGATCTTTTCCCTCTCTTCTAAGAAAAACAGCATTCCTGATTGTAACACTTCCCTTCATGAGGCCATGTCTTGATCAGGAACCCACAGTTCTACAGCACAATTTGTGCAACCAACAGCAAGTATACCATGTTGAAAGTCAAGCTGAAAAATGCAAAATTATAAAATGTGAAATTAAGAAAGATTTAATAAGTCATGGATAAAATTCTAGAACAGAATATTACCGATGCCACTTCTTTCCCTATGGTTCCAAATTTAGTTATTAACTCAGGATGATGAGTTGCAGTTGACACCCTCACAGTGCCATCAGATGATCCTGTTATGACACAGTCTAATCCATGTCGAACTGCAGTTATTTTGCAAAGATCTTTGTGGCCAGCGTCATAGGACTGCAATTGAGGATAGTATGATTGTTTCACTCAGCCTTCCAGTATAGCACAGTATACTACATGTGAAGCAATACTTACGGCAATCACTTCAAAACTTGTTCGTGAATCTCTCCTAGGGTCTACCAGATGTAGTCTATTTTTGGAGTCTCCAATGTAGAGATTGTCACCATTATGAGACATGCACATTGGAAAGGCATTACTTTCTGATTCACTTGGGCCAATCTGTAGAATGTTTTCAAGGCAACACATAAGAAATAGAAATTCTATTTAAAACTGCAATGAAAAAAAATATGTACCTTGACATTATTTTTCAAAAGTTTTCCAGCACGGATATCCCACACAGCTAGAGTTTGGTCCTCACTTATGGATACAACTGTGTCAGTGTTACCAGACTCTTGCAGAAGGCACAGCTTCAAAACAGAACGGCGGTGGGCAGCGTAAGAATGGATTGGTTTAGATCCAGATCTTGGATCCCAGAGTAAAACACGTTTGTCAAATGTTCCAACTGCCACAAGATTAGGAACACATGCTACGCATAACATGGCTGCTTTGTGTCTAAAATTGAAAGACAGTACAAAATTTTGTATGAATAATTAAGACTTTCTAACAATTGAGCTTTGCTGATGTGATGACATACTTAAAAGTGTCACTTGCGGAAAGCCTTCCTTCATCAAGAGTCCACAACTTGGTTGAATTGTCCCAAGAGCAAGTGTAAAATGACGAGTTGGAGTTAGCAGCCAGTCCCCAAATCCAACCTTTGTGGGCTTCATTAGATGTAATGAGCCGAGGGTTAACTGTATTGACATCCCAAACTGCAAGGTGACGATCACGAGAGCCAGAGATACAAAGTGCTCCCTTCTACAAAGAAACAGCAATTAAGGCATATGTTCTGAGACAATTTTCCTTCAAATGTAGGTTTCTGGCATTGAGTGAAAGTGAGAAAAATTTAAAACTTCTTACATTAATGAGCATAATAGCATCAATAGATGCAACATGAGTATCATTAAAAGCAAGGTGTTTCATTGCACTCTGCATGTTAGACCAACGCTCCTGTTGTTCTTCAAGATTTAAGCATGCAGCCTTCCAGTTGACACAGTCATTATCAGCTGGGGAGAAAAAAAGATGCATAAGTCAGTATCATTTTTACCTCCAATAATCCTAAGTAATCCAAAATCTTATAAATATCCATCACACCTGGAATTGGGGGATATATTTGTCTCCATCTTCTGTAAATTCTAGACCTCCATATAAAATCATCCGATAGAATCTCATTCAGTCTTTTGCTAACAAGTCTCAAAGTTTGCATCAGTACACGTGCACTCAAATAAGAGCAAATCTGGAGAAAAACCTATGAATAACAATAGAAGTTTTAATCTTTAGTTAGAAAACACTAATAGTTAACATGTTTTTCAAAAATTTTAATACTGTATACCAGAATTACCTCTGTTGGTAAATCTGTGAGAGTTATTCTTAGCTCATCCTCATCAGCATTATTCAAACTGTTGCCTTCATCTTTGGATGTAGGCTTCACATCATCCACTGCAGATGGTGGGTGTAATGCATCATCAACTTCATCTTGCGTAATCAAACACTTCACTTCCTGAACACTTTTTTCTGAAACTGGAATGGCAGCTTCCATCTCATTATTTTCTGGTAAGGACATGGTAGTTGAATATCACAGACCTGAAACAGATGTAAGAGAGATGGTTTTGTTACACAACTGTATTTTCTCTCATCATACAAATATCCATGCCTGTAAAAGGGAATGTCATGGGTTGAGTGATATTTCTACAATGACATGATTTATCACTATCTTTCCACCTTCGCAATGGTCAAGAGGTGTTTTGAACAACTGCTGCACCTGCTGCACCTAATTCAGGAAGGGAGATTGGGGGGGAATTGACCCACAAACCCAGTCTGGCCAGTTTTAAAAATAAACATGACTTCCTGCTGAAGGTGTGAAGTTCTAAGAGAGGTTACAAAAGGAGTGCACACAGAACTCACTGAACGGATAAAGAACCAGAACTACCTTGCGTGATTTCAACCATCTAATCCAAATACAGGAAATTCGAAGGCGATAACAAACTTTCACTTCAATGGAAATAGGAAATACAAGAGCCTCTCCGTGCGATACTTACGTCGCAGTAGTAGTCGTCAAACGTCCAACTAAAATTCTAGGCTCTGTACACCTTTCCGACCATTCAAAGACTCTACCTAAAATACTACAGAAAAACAGCTGTGTGGGCGTATTGGTGCTTACTGCACAGCTTCTCTGTCATTGATTGGAAATGTCATCCTTTTCATTCTTTGTTATTACTCTTGTTGTTGTTGACAGTTCGTTGCCAGGGGCTACCACAGCAGACGGATCTCATGAATAACAGTGAAATCTTACCGTCTTTTGACTTCATTAGAAGGGGTTGTCGAAATGACGGGTTGTTTGACAGGAGCAATAGGTGGGGTGGGGGTAGTCGGGCATGGAGCTGAATTTCGCAGGAGGGGAAAAGGCGTAAGCAATCCGGATCAGTCTGGATCTGGAACTGACTCTGACGGGACGCAGAACTACTCCGGCTCCCAGAGACTTTCTTGCCTTCTTGTACGATGCTGCCCTCTCGTGCCGGGCGGATTAACTAACTCTACTAAGCTGGATAAAGCGCGTCAAATTTGAATCACTTCGCTCGTGGTCCTTACTGAAACTGAGCCGTTGAGCGATCAAGCAAGCCATTAAGCGGCCATTCCTCTTTCATTGCGAGACATTTGGTCCATTAATGGTTCATGTCCGAGGAGGTCGCTGTGTGATGCTGAGAGTGGTGGCAGTGTTTACATCCTCCCTCCCATTCCCTCTCGTTGTCTCGGAGAGGGGCCAACAACGCAGATATAGAAATGTTGACATAACGGATGCGAGCTTCCCAATCAATTAACAAGCACCCGCGTGCCGTTATCTCGATCGATCGCCGTTGTCTTTATCAGCCGCAATCGGGCCTTGTTTGCTCCTGGCCCTCGGCTCGGCTCGGCTCGGCCCGGCCCGGCACCGGGCGCCGGTGCCTCTCCAGTCGACAGGGTGTGTTGTGTGCTGGTGCTGCTGTATGCGCTGCTGCCGCCGCTGCTGCTGCTGCTGCTGCTGCTGCTGCTGCCGCTGCTGCCGCTGCTGCGCTGCTGCCGCTGCTGCCGGGTGCTCCGTGGTCCTCCCCGCGTCTGTCCGCGTCTCGGACTACAAACTCAAACTCGGGGCTGAGCCGCGGCACCGCCCCCCCTGCACCCCGCGCTCCCGCGTCCCCGTCCCCGCCACAGGCAGCTGCAGTGCGGGGTCGGGGTGCGCGCATCTCGTGGGAAAGGAACCCGTCCAGTCACTGCACCAGGTAAACCAGGCAAACGTAGCTCGCCATCGGTGAAGGTGGTCTGCTTGTCCCCTAGGTCCGCAGGCAGCAGCACAGAGCCTCATACTGCTGGTCACGCCAGGAGCCCCCCCCCCCCCCCCCCCGGGACCCCCGACGGGATCCCAAGCCCCGAGCCCCCGAGAAAAACCGCGCGGACGCAAAACCTCCCCCGCTGCACCTTACCTTCTGGATAAGTCCGCAAGTGCACCGGATGCCGCCATGTTCTACTCCTGCGTGACATGCCGCCTATCTCGCTGACTGGCCGGCGTCATTGTCATTGTCACTGTCACTGTTTGGGCGCCATTATCGCTAATCTCTGAGTGGGCGGCTGAGCACGCGTTGCCTGTAATAACCGACATCAATCAGGACGGGCGACATCCTCTGATTTTGCCGTAGGTCCCACGGTTCTGAGGGGACAGGGGAAAAAGCAAAAACAATAGTCACGTGAAAAACCATGATTGTCGGCAGATCGCAGTAAGACACCCTTCGCTGGAGCGGACCGACTATCCCGTCCCGACCCGGCCCGGCCACCCTGGCGCCTGCGTAGTCGGGGATAGGCCAGCCCGGCGGACAGCCGCGTTCGGCGGGGCTGCCTACCCGCTGATTCACAGGCGTCATGGAGCGACCGCAGACAGGCAGCTCCCCGAGCCTCGAGCCGCGAGGTACCGGATAGTTGGTGCGAGGCTGACGAGGCACAGAAATCGAGTCAAAAATTAAACTCGCGCCAGTTTTCATTTTCAGCTGCTAGACAAATCCAAAACGTGGCCTCAGCATGAACATGCCGGGGGTCCTGCGGCGCAACACGACGGGGGTGGGCACGGTGTGCCTGTTCGCGGACCCCTCGCGCCAGCTGGACGCCGCCGCTTTCAAGGCGCTGATGACCGTGGAGGTGGTCATCGTGGTGACCGTCATCCTGGTCAACGCCTTCACCATCGCGGCCATCTGGCCGCGGCGCTGGCGGCGGTCCACGCAGTCCAGCCTGTTCGTGCTGCACCTGGCCTTCGCCGACTTCATCTGCGGCCTGGCCAAGCTCGTCATCTTCGTGTTCATGTCCAGCTGCGAGGCGGCAGAGCTGGCCTCCACTCACGAGGTGTGGGCACGTGGCCGTTACTCTCTCATTTCGTGCAAACGGACCACCATCGGGCAAGCAGGCGCTGGCTGCGCTGGCTGCGCTGGCTGCGCTGGCTGCGCTGGCTGCGCTGGCTGCGCTGGCTGCGCTGGCTGCGCTGGCTGCGCTGGCTGCGCTGGCTGCGCTGGCTGCGCTGGCTGCGCTGGCTGCGCTGGCTGCGCTGGCTGCGCTGGCTGCGCTGGCTGCGCTGGCTGCGCTGGCTGCGCTGGCTGCGCTGGCTGCGCTGGCTGCGCTGGCTGCGCTGGAGTGGAGCTCATGACCCCCCGTGTCCGTGTCCGCAGACCGCCTGCCTGGCGCCCGTCATCTTCATCTGCTTCGCGTGGAC
Source organism: Odontothrips loti (assembly GCA_038380765.1). NCBI lineage: Eukaryota > Metazoa > Arthropoda > Insecta > Thysanoptera > Thripidae > Odontothrips > Odontothrips loti. Next base: position 8,888,254 of record CM076244.1, on the reverse strand, counting down.
GCTGTCGGCCACCACACTCGCCGCCATCGCCGTGGACCGCTACGTCTGCATCGTGCACAGCCTGCGCTACTACGAGTTCATAACCACCAGGTAGACCTAGAGCCAGATCACCCGGACACCCCGTGGACTTGGATTCTAAAGTCTAGTTATTGACAGTTTTTTAACGTATGAATCAAAAGTTTTAGTTGCCATGTTTTTTGTAGAAGAGATGATTTTTTTACGAAGTATCTCACAAAACAGTAATTTTGTCGACACAGGCGTGTGTGCGCCATGCTGGCATCGCTGTGGGCGTTCTCCGCCCTGTGCGGGCTGCTCTACCTGCCCACCTGGAGGTGGGAGGAGGGCCGCCTCTGCGAGGAGCAGAACCTCTTCCCTGAGTGGCACCTGTACGCCGTGCAGGTGAGCCTAGTCGGCCTAGCCGGCCTAGCCCACAGGAGCCACCTCCCCGCCCCTCCCTCACCTCTCACTCCTCCCGGTTCCAGTTCCCGATCAGCCTGCTGGTGCTCCTCGTCGTCACAGCCACGCACGTCACCATCCGGTTCGAGGCGAAGCGGAACAACGCGCGATGCCGGGCGGCGGGCAACGGCGGACTGCGGCTGCCCCGCAGAGGGTCGGCGTCCGTGCGCTCGGCCAAGGTCACCATCCTGGTCGTGTCCAGCTTCATCATGGGCTACCTGCCGCTGGCGGTGAGGCACTGCAACAAACACACCGCACGGCCCGGGCCGCAGAAGCAGTGCCGCGTGGAGTGACGCCGTCGTGCGATGCGACGCTCCACGCGACACGACATGACAGAGGCCGTGTCGGACAAATTACGTTTGTCCTTACATTTGTACTTAACGAACGATGCCTCGCTGCTTACTGCACGTAACGATCGGAGGCCCCGACCCCGACATCGGTCTGACGCGGCTGGTTGGCGGCCCGCGGGGCCCAGGTGTTCCAGGTGCTGCTGCACAACGCCTTCCGGGATCACGACACCGTGGGGCACTGGGACTTCCACGTCGTGTCCATCACCTCGTCGCTGTGGTACCTGCTCAACCCCTTCATCTACGCGTGGAAGAACGCCTCCATCCGGCAGGACATGGTCACGTTGTGGAGGCGACTCGCCGGAAGGGTCCTCTGCTGCTCGTCCTTCCGCAAGGAGGACGAGACGGACTTCGCCCACTCCAGGACGTCGCCGACGGAGGCCAGGCGGTTCTGAGCCCGGCAGCCGTGGGTAGCCGTGGGCAGCCGCGGGCAGCCGTGGGCAGGCGACTGTGTTAAGACAGGACAGGACAAGGCGCCAACCGGTGCTCCCGACAGCCCTTGGAGATCTCCAGAGGCCCCTGGAGACCCCTGGAGACCCCCGGACACCCCTGGAGACCATTGGAGACCCCTGGTGGTGTGGGCTGTTACGCGACAGGAGCTGGGCTCTCGATTCGCAAAGACTTTGTGTGCCGCTGGCGGTACAAACTGACGGAATAGAATAAAACTCGCAGGGTACCTATGAGAGGGTAGCCCGGTAAAACCCCTTAGAACGTCTGTTATCCCGTTTTCCCCACCGTTCTAAAGCAGTGAGAAGGGTGGAAAAATTCGTATCGTCAGTGAGAGTTGAACCAAGGTTCTCGCGGGGCGGGAGCAGCGGGTAGCGGGAGGCCTGATCCTGGTCCTCATCGGTGTCGGCCGTCGGCCGCCGCTGGACTGGTGGCTCTTGTCTCCCGCTCCACACTTCACTCCTCCAGCACACCTCGGCCGCGGCGGCGTGCGTGCAGCATGCAGCCCGTGCACGGCACCAATGAATGAAACACCACCCGGTAGCGGTGCGCGTGGCGTTCGGCCCCCGCTCTTCCGGTCACCACCAGTTTATGCATGCGCGGACGCATACAGTATTCCTGGCATGGCGGGCGCGTGCCGGCGCGTGCCGGCGCGTGTCGGCGCGTGTCGGGGCGGGGCGCCCATCCCCATCCGCCAGACGCCCACCTCGCCTCTGCCGCCCCGACGGCCATGACGGGAAGACCCTTCGCTGACCACGGGGACCGAGGCCGGGGCTGGGGCCGGGGCCGAGGCCCGCTAGCCCGCCGCCAACAGAGGGACGCCGTGGCCGGGAGTGGAGCGGAGGGCCCGGCCCGGACTTGGAGCTGGAGCGGGGAGCTCGGAGGTAACGAGAAGGGGACCTCGTAGGCACCCCGCCACAAGCAGCCAGTGGCCGTGAAGAGGAGGGGTACATCAGTCCTGAAAAAAAAAAATTGCAGAAAGATTGGAGGGAACCACCGACAGAGTGGAGGCTGGAGTGCGAGGGTACATCACGTGGTAAAGTGCATGTACACCTAACAGAACAGCCTCAACACGGTCACTTCGAGTCCCTTCCAATCTTTCCAGTCACTAGTCATCGAAACGTTGCGATGTGGAACTGGCCGCCCCCGGCCCCGCCCCCGTCCCCGCCCCCGTCCCCGCCCCCGGCCCTGGCCCGCCTCCGGCAGCGTCGACAGAGCAGCCTGAGCAGCCCGCCGCCGCCGCCCTTCTCCCACCTGCTGCGGGTCTGGAGCAGCCGCCTGGCCGGCGGTCAGCAGCCGCGGTGGATGGTGGTCCTCTATGCCGCCTGCAGAAGTAAGGTAGGCCAGAGGCGCCGAAGCCATGAAATCATCCAGGCACTTCTTAAAAAATCAGCAGAATAACTCGAATCCTACCAAGAATTCGGTAATTCGGGAACACTCACGTTCGAATACCACACCCAGAGAAACAGACTCTCAAGAATTTTGTCTAGGATCAAGCAAATCTCAGAGTTAAATCAAGAAATATTCTTGGATCAAGAATTGAAAGCTTAAAGAATACGCTGTTCTAGGTTTGAATCAATAATTCGTTTCTCTGGGTGCAGTTGGAAGGGCGAGGACCCTGACTCGTAGTCCCTTACTCCCCTGGCCTGGCCCTGCCCCTGCCCGCCCTGCCCGCCCTCAGTGGTCCATGTCGCTGTGCGCGCTGTTCCTGGCGCGGCTGGCGGTGGACCTGGCGCTGGCCGAGTCGTCCGAGGCGCGCCGCATGCCCCTCCGCTACTTCTGCGGCATCTACTCGTGCGCGTTCGCCGTGCTGTTCTTCGCGCGCCACTCCCGCGAGACCAGCAGCATCCTGGCTATTCTGTCGGACGTGTCGGAGCAGTTGGAGCGGCACGGCCGGCCGGCCACCCGAGTGAGTCCAAGGTCGAGGCGGGGGCGCGCGGGGGCGGACACGTGACCACCACACGCGTGCGCACGCTGCACTGCAGGAGCTGCTGGTGGCCCGCGCCCGCGCCGTCACCCGGGTCTCCGCCTTCTACGCGTGCTTGATGCTGACCCAATGGGCCGGCGTCACGCCCCTCATCTTCACCAACAAGGACTCGGCCGTGGCCAAGGCGCTCGGCGCCGCCCCCAACCTGTTCCTGAACGTACTCCACGTAAGAGTCTCGAACTGAGTGGCGACCCTGAAGTAGCGGGGTGAACCCGACCCGACCCGAACCCGCGTCATGTGGACAGGTGGCTGCGGTGCTGACGGGGGTGCTGGCGTACTACAGGATGCTGCCGCTGATGTTCGCGTCGTTCGGCTCGTGCTCGGGCCTGTACCGCGCGCTGGGCCGCGAGTCCGAGGGCGCGCGGTGGTGCGGCGCGCACGGCCTGCGCTGGCTGGCCGCCCAGCACGCCCGCCTGGCTGAGGGGTCACGCCGGTCGCGGCTCATGTTCGCCGACCTGCTTCCGCACATCCTGAGCGTCGACCTCATCCTGCCGCTGATCGGCACCGTCGAGATCATCGTGGGCACCGATGACATCGACAGCTTCACGATGGCCACCTTCGGCGTCATCGTCACCAGCTTCATCCCCTTCTGCCTCATGGGTACGGGTCGTACGGGTCCAGAGCCACCCCAGAGCCTCTGCAGTTGCCGTCCGCAGGGGTCTGTCAAGTTAGGGACGCGCGTATCTGCGAGCGTGCGTACGTGTGAGCAGTGTGAGCTGCCACGGAGCTGGCTATTTTCAAACTGTAATGTTAGGTTTCAAAAATGACGAGCTGATGGTCCGTTGACCGTTGGGGACAAAACCTATGTCGTCCCGGCTTCCGCCAGGTCCTTGCCTTCAGCTTCGGTGATCTTTCGGGAACCGCTGATTTACGGTTGCTAGTTGGCCCCGGGACACTGCATGTTGGTAAACTACGCCTTGCGCATGCACGCATGTCGGGCGGGCTTGCCTACCCTAGCATTCGCAGGCGCTCGGCGTCGCCGTCAGTGCCGTTGGCCGTTCAGTGCGTTACCGTAACCGTCACGTCACCCTCTCGGTTCTCGGTCTCGTACCGTAGGTCAGGAGCTGGAGGACGCGAGCACGTCCCTGCCGTCCTGCCTGTACTGGGCCGCCTGGCTCGAGGAGGCGCCCGTGGCCCGCACCCTGCGCGTCCAGCTGATGCTGGGCTCGGGGAAGCGGGCGCGCGTGGCCGTGGGCGGGCTGGGCGCGCTCAACGCCTCGTCGTGTGGGCGCGTCATCAACCGCTGGTTCAGCTTCCTCAACGTGTTCATCAGCATGCACGTGCGATAGCTGCACTGGCGGCAGTGAGTGGGCAAACCTCGTGGGTGAGAAGCCGTCCCGTCACCGGTGACAGCTTGGACTTCACTCATAATTACTTTAGCGTGTCGTATGTTAAAGAAAGATGCCGACTCACGCTCATGGTACTAGAGGTTTGTTGAATCTTTAGTGCTATCAGGTCCTCTCTGATTTGCTGTTTTACAGCTCGCCAGTCTGTATAGGGTGTCAAGGATAAATAAAGGGAAAGAAGTCCATAATTCATATATGTATAATTTTTATAAAGTAGATCTTATGTACACTAAGAGGCAATAAGTGGCCTTCAATATTCAAGTTGATTCAGAAGTGAACTATACAGAACAGATCTCAAAGCTTCTCGTTCAACAGTCAACTATCACATTTCATTTAATTATATTTTACACTATGAAATCTTAAGTAAAACATTTCCGTTAAGGCATGTTGAAGGTCGGTAAATAGGATCAAGAAGCACATCACATCAAAATAGCTTAAAATGATTCACATGTAAAAAAGAATGTTTTTTTTTCCTGCTGTAAAAGGGCTAGAAAAGCTCATTTGGAATTTCGGTCAAATAAATGACACTGCTTTAGCCAATTGGTGATGTGCTCTACATGACAGTGACTTCTATTTCACATAAGGAAGCTTTACAATCCTACAGCACAGTGCCTTTACTAGATGGACCTAGACAAGGTCTGTAGAATTTTACTTCACTTGGGATTCAAGGCCTTTAGTTGCTCCTGACAGCACATAACAAAATCTCTTCCCATTGGCTTCAAAAATTAAGTGATAAATACAGATAGACTAGGTTTGCTAGGAAAATCTGAAGCCCATTCTACATGATGAAGTCACCCAAATGTAAACCTTAGCACAACAAAATGAAGACGTTGAATTGTGATAGTGGGCTGCATTTCTGTACACAGTGCTTGAAATAAAACATAAACAAGTTCACGTCAAAATTGAGAGCAATACCACTAATTCACAAACAACAAAGAGTTGTGAGTTATAAAAATGTAGCCAAGTGATGAGTGCTGCTACTTCCACCAAATATTTACAAACAAGGAGGATGGTAAAAGATCCACAAATCCAAACCCACAAAGGCCGAAGTAAACACCCACATAATCAATAGTATTTCATACAATTATTCATATAATAAAAGAAATTTATAGCAATCAGAAACACTTTAGTTACACAATCCCCAAATATCACGTAAAGAAATGATTCAATTAAAACAGAAATACACAAGTATAATAGCAGAAAACATTATAAGAAAAAAAAACCTCAAACTAAAACATTTCAACATAACATTGTTAAACTTTGGTTTAATTCTTCAGGCTATGTTAAGAAAAAAAAATCAACAGTTTCTGCTGATATACGGAAGAATTGTCTCTTAGATAAGCACCATATAGTAGAAGAGCTGAAGAGCAGCTACACCAAAGGGACCTTTCACACCTTTCACAATAATCCAAGAAGTATGATTACAGTATATCAGATTCATCTGCCAATAAGCAAATACAATCATATGAAAGTCAGGCTGCATTACATCCTAGATCACTTATGGTGGTAGAAGAAAGAAATCAACTATTGGCATACAAACAGATCTCAAACAAGTTATGTTTATGCTACATGTGCCATAAATACAACAGAGCACACAAAAATCACATAGAGAAGACAATACATAACAATCAAATATTGTATCATACATAACCAGTCTCACTAAAGAAATTAACTGAAAAATTAAAAAGCATTATCAGTTTAAAATCAATTGCACTAGGGTTTGTCTAACATGATCAATGTGATAAGACATAACAAGAAGCCCACTTTTCAGATATACTGATGTATCAGGCATGCCACTCTTCTACCTTTCACTAACTTTTATTTAAAAAAAGGAGAACAAAAAAACAAAAAAACATTTAGCACTTTAAACAAAATGCTTAACAAGCATCTAACAATTATTTCAGTGAATTGGTAAAACAACCCATCCAAAATTAATAAGCATTCCTAATAACAAGATTTTGCTGAGTTGCAATTCTAATCCTAATTGTATTCTTAGGATAGTCATAATTAATTGCAGCTGTGTATTAAGAAAATGTAGTCAATAATTTTTCACTGGACTTCAGCAATGACTGCGTTACATTCAAAGAGGTAAATCTAACACAAAAACCATAGAAATATCAATTGCACACTTAAAGAGACACCATAATTCAGCACATGCTATACCATGACATCCAATGAGGTGATCCATACACAAATAATTTTCTCATGCCCATTTCTCTTACCTCTAAGGGACAAAAGGCATGTTAGAATTGAGCTGTTGCAGAGTTAATTACAAAACAAGAAACGAAAAAAATAATTACTGCGGACTTCTGAAGTTGGTCATCTAGTGAAACATTAGTTATTCACAGACCTAACTATAAGGAGTACGGCAAGAGTCAAATTTGATCATCAAATGGATTTTTTGTGACCGTCATATATGCAGTAGGCCATGTGCAAGGCAAGACTTACAGAGATCATAGAAATAGCCCTGCAGGGATTTTTGCTCAAGCTAAATATAGAAAAGTCAAATATTATCAGGATCAGGTTTTCAGCCCTGGTCTGAAGATATTTCTAACAAACACGAAGGAGCTAACAGTTCTGTGTCAAATACCATGACATGCTTAACATGACAATAATTCCATTTCATTCAGACTACTAAGCTTAATGTTCTTCAAGAAGAGACTCTTCGATAATGAATGGTTTCATGGGCCAAGACAAAATCACAATGTAAAATTGATAAGTTTCCAGTCTGTTATCCCTAATTAGTAACGCTTGAGATTTACCCAAGTTTCCTTCCAAATTCTAGAAAATGTTCCACTACATTTATTGATAAAACCCAAAAATTGTGAACCATCTTTGGCCTGCAGTACCGTATTTACAATACATTTAAAAGAAAAAGAAACAACTACATTACAATATAATCATGCAGAAAGGTTGAGGGTGCTAGCTAATTCTAGACATGCAAAATTGTTTAGCAATGGATATCTACCACTGACAAAGCTACAGTGCAGCACACACATCTGAAGAAAAAATTAAGTGTCCTCAAACAGAACACAGATCTTTTAATTTTTTCTCTAAAATCTAGGAAAAGAGATTTAACATTTAAAAATTATGCTTGGCATAATGAACGAACGTGTGGTTTCAGATTGCGTACAGGGAATAATAATAATCTGGGCACAAGGAAAAAGATGCCTTGCTACACATTTAACCTAAATTCTACGGAGTCGGAGGAAGTAGATAGATCTATACTTTAAAACTATTGCACATGTCCAAGTGAGTTTTAAAGAACCAATTTATATAACAGTATGTAAATACGGTATGCAGCTTCATAGAAGTCCACTCGAGTAAGACAACTGCTGTCATTCCAATAAATGAGCAATATAATTTAAATTGTTTTTCTTTCTTTTTTTTACAGGAGATTGGTTGCCTGTTAATACTGCAAACGTTCACAAGTATTAAGGTGGCTGCTGAGAACGTAGTGTAGGTTTCAACATTTCTAATAAATACTGCTGCCTTAATTCAGGAGGCAGTGAGTCTTTGTTTGCCAGTACTCCTGCAAGTTCTTTGGATAGTGGTAGAGGCAGTTGTACACCAGCACTGCTGGCAGTGGATGACGAAGATGACTTCCAAGAGCTGGAAGAGTGCTGGGTTGGCTGTGCCTGAGGATTTAGCATGTCGAGCAGGTACTGGCGTTGCAGATCTGCGGCCACTGGACCCTTCGATCCCGTTGACATGACCTGAAAAATAATACCCGATAAATGAAGATCTGTAGGACGAAATGAATATCAAAAGATGTAGGCACAATACTGAAAGGCTTGGCATTACCTCTGAGAGGAGATCAGCAGGGACCATAGATGAGGCCGAGTGGCCAAGCGACCCTCATGTTTTCCAGTTGTTCATACTGTGAGAGCTGTGGTGGTTGCTGTGGCGAGATGAGGCAGAAGAAGTAGCCTGTGGGATCATCTCCATGAGGTACTGCCTCTGCAAAGCTTCTGCTTGTCGCTGGAACTCAGCCAGGTTGTTAGCAGCAGCAACAGAATTCTTTCCGCCACCAGCACTGGCAGCCTGCGCCTGAGCCATGGCCAGCTGGTACTGGTAGAGAGTGAACTGGAGCATCTGTGCTGACAGCTGGTGCTGATTCAGCCCACCTACACCACCAATACCACGCAGCAGCTGTTGCTGTAGTGCAGCAGCTGCTGCAGCTTGCTGCTGGTGAGAGCTGTACTTGCTGTTCTCCTGAGCCAGCTTGGAGAGTGGGGGAGTGCGCGGAGCACTGTTGTTCGAGGGGGGCGTTGGGACGTGTCGGGAGGGCGGGGGAATGGTCGGGGTGACAGATTTCGGTGCCGGTGATGGTGTGTGTGATGGAGTATGGGACGGAGTGTGGTGAGAATCAGGTTGCGGAGATGCGCTGCTAGACTGCGCCAGTCTCTGCTCAATTTCCTGCTCTTGCTGAAGGGCCTTGACAAAGGCAGTTTTTAAGCGGTTTGTGTGCTCTGCTTTGAGAGCCTTCTTCACATTGGTGGTCACGCAAGATTCACAAATAACCTTAGGCTCTTTGCCTGAAAAATGAAACAACGCGTAACAGCAAAGTAATTTTAAGGATGAAGTGGAAATGCTAAGACTATATTTTCCCCATGACTTACCTTTAGAGGAGCTCTTCTCCCATTTCCAAACTGGTGTGAAATTGGTGCCACATTGGCTGCAGCGGAACGGTTCTGGAGGGAGGGGTGTTTTGTTGTCCTTGGTGATGAAGTCTACTACATGTTCCAGACCTAACAGATACACAAAGTCTGTGTTCGATGGGTTTGGTATGAAATGCATTTCAGGTGGTGGGGGCTTAGGAGGTGGAATCTGCAAGGATAAAAATGTAATAAAATTATTCTTAAAGATGGTAAAGAAAATGTTGCAATGAAAATGTTATTTGAAGTACCTGAAGCAAGGTCTTCTCCAACTGCTTCCGCAGGGCAAGTTTGGCAGCTGCCTGACGTTGTGCTGGAGTCTGATTGTCATCACCACGGCCGCGATCCTATGAAACAAATTTTATAGTTGTTAATCAGTGGGCATTTAAAGAGAACAGGCTTCACTACACTGTATAGCACCTCCAAGTCACTAGAAAACCAACAGATGCCTTAGTGTGCTACTCCTGACATACCTGATCCTGAGATTGAGTGCTGACACTCTTTTCACTCCCAAGCAGCTTGCACATGACACATTTATAAGCAAATCCCAGACAGAAACAAGTAAGATCTTATAAAAGAAAATGTTATGAATACATACCTGTGGTTGAGGAGTGGCTGCTGGGGAATGATGGTCCTTGCCATGTCGATCATTACCAGCGTAGTTTACACTGCCATGATTGCTAGATCTTCCCAGCTGATTGCTGCTACCTGTGAGGGAGACAAATTTAAAAAAGGTGTCATTGGCTAAGATTAAGGTCATCACAATACTACTCACAAGTGCATAAATATTTTAGACATGGTGAACATATTTCAAACAAAACAAACCATAAACAGAAGGCACATACCTCTAGATATATTTGTAGGTGTCAAGGTAGTATTAGGGGGTAGAATTGGTGTTGCTGACGACCTGTTGCTCAACAGAGGTGGTGGAAGGCTACTACGAGGTGGTGGCTGAATCAAAATGGTAGCACAAGAAAAATTTACAAAGAAACCCTTCCTTTGCTATTTTAGAAAAAGAGATTTAAAACAAATACTTACCACTCCCCTGCTGACAGGTAGTGGTACATTTGGTGTCGGTTGTTTGTGGTGATTTCTTACAAGAGAATGGGCTTGGGCAGTATTGAGAGAATGTGAATGAGCAGCAGCAGGAATGCGGTCTATTGTTGTTCCTGGACCAAGCATTGTGGTGGTGGGTTTCACCATGCCAGGAAGCACCTTCGTACCAGCTGGAGGTGGTACTGCTGGGCTGCCTGTGGTTTGTGACGTTCCTGATGATGGTGTCACAGCTATATTTTCCTTCATTTGTTGAGACTGACGGAGTTTCTTCAAAAGCACCAATTTCATTTCTTCATTCCTAAGTTCTTCACGAAGCTTACGTAACATTCTTTCTCTCTCTTCAACTTCAGCAGGTGAAAGCTCCTAAGGTTGACAAATATTTCAGAATAGATAATTGGAAGAAGAGTAAATAAATAAAAATGTATGGGGATCAGATAACTCTTTACCTTGATGGGCAATAGAGGGGGCATGTCCCCAATATCACTTGAATCACTTTCATAACCATTGGTAAAGCCATTCACTCTAGGTTCCTCATCAGAGAGGACAATCACATCAGGACTTTCAACATAATTGCGTGGCTCCAATCTTGGGCGTAAGCTGCGTCTAGATGGATACTGACTGTCTAGATCGCGCCTCAGTAAGCTACGACTTGCTGGAGGTTCCATTGTTCCTGGCTCAGAAGGCAGAGCAATAGCAGGTGCAGCAGTTGGGGTGACTGAAGCGGTGCCTAGACTAGGCGATGATGTTGTTGATCTTGGTGAACTAACTGCTTGGACGGTAAGAGGCAACCCACTGAGTTGCAAGGGTAGCTGAAGAGGTAGAGGAACCACAACAGGGGCATTGCTCCTGGAGTCAGAAGGCTTGGATAAATCAAGGGAGCCATCATTGAAGGTATCACGCCTTGATGGTCGGCTGAATTCAAAGAAAAGAAATAGTCAGTACCTTTCGTAATAGTTAGTATGAATTAATGAGGAGAAAAATTATTTTCATTACCTGGCACTGAGGTCCATTACTGCATCATCATCCACATCCATTTTCTCCATTACACCGAAGCTGCTTGTGCCCGCAGACTTCTGCAAGGAAACAAAGCAAATGAGAACAACCATGAAAATCAACAGAAAACAGTATTGAATCAAAGTTATGGCCCCACATGAAATTTCTTTTTCCTCAACTAAAATTTCATTTTACTGGCCAATACAAAAATGGAACAGAGGCTGTCCTTTTTAAATATGAAATTATTAGAATTGTTAAGGATGTAGAAAATAATAGAATTAGAATTAGGAGTAGAAAGCAGTACACTGCTAATATCACTGCCAATCTGTATGCACAAGTTTAAATTGGAGATTTGGATTGAACTTCAAAGTTCATATCATTCAGCTAATGAGTTATATCACAGATACAAAGGTAAGTCGGCCATGGGAGTAGTTGCTTATTATAAAATAAATGAATAAATAGGTTGTTTTCATTCCATAGTTTACACACAGGAGACCACGGACTAACATACAAACAAGGACTCTACGCGCAGGTGCAGACGAAATTTAACCTAAAAGCGACGTCGTCTGCCGAAATGTCGCCAAACAAATACCGTAGGGACCCCAAGGTCGGGTGGGATTTGGGCGTCGCGTCGATTTAGTCAAGTCGGGGTTAGGAAAACATTTGGGCAGCCATGTCTGGTCCGATAGGGTCATTAGCAAGTGCCTGGCTGGCTCTAACGCGAGTCAAACACCCAGACCGATCGCGATACAGCGGGCAAAGCGACTTCACCCCAATCGCGTCCAACCGCCGCCACCGTTCAAAATTGGCACGCAATTCGAACACAGACGTCACCCCGCAATGGGAAAACTGCTTCGGCCCGATTTACATGGTTCACACCGAAAGGGGTCTCCGCTCAGCCACCACCACAGAGCTACGCGAGGCGAACGCGACTCGGACTGGTCCAGTTTACGCGATCATTGATGGCCAGCGGTCTTTGAACCCGGCCTGCTCTTTTTGATAGCGTTCGCTTCGCGTCCAGACAATCACGAAAGCCGCGGCTCTGGCAAGACAGGGGGAGAACGCCCCCGGCCAGGGTCTAACTGCACAAACCGATTTAATCCGGCACCGGTAAATGACACGACACGGACACCCACACCACTGGGCTGCGGCGGCGGCGGCGGCGCTGAGGAGGCAGCGGCAGCGGCGCCGCCCGCGGTGCCTGCCCTGCGGTGCGGTTGCAGCGGTGGTAGCGACCCGACTCCACCACTCCAACTCGTACTCGTAGGTTACAGGACAATTAATGAAAAGATTAAGGTCTCGACTTAAGGCCCCGGAAGGGCTCAGCGGCCAGCGCCGGGGACTTCATTAAGGCCGGCGACGATCCACAATGCCCACTGCGGACCTGGGAGGCTCTTTGCACGGAGCAAGGCACTAATTGCGAAGGGCTTTCCGTAGTGTTGATAGGCTTGTGTCCCTGCAGCCGTCCCGTCGTGACGTTCATCGGGGCGGTCACCGATACCCGCGAGGAAAGTATTGATGCCGTCTGAGGGAAAGGGGCGACGGTGCGCGTTGGAAACGTCACTTCAAAGCCAAACTCAGACTCGGCGAGAGAAATAACTGCGGTCAGTCAAAGGGCGGCCGGATCTGTGTAGGGCAACATGACAGCCGAACTCGAGTCACGGTTCAAGGAGGGGAAAATCAGTGTCGGCTCGGGTGTTGTCACACAGAGGATTCGTCCGAGAATCTCGCTTCCCGCACAATTCCACGGCGGAAAAAATACAAGGGCGGCGCTAACCTCGGGCACAGACGAAACGAGCAGCAGACGCAATCGATAAAAAAACACCAGCAAGACCAGAAGAAAGGTGTGAAACCTCTACTATGCAAAAATTAGGGCTCCAATATGGCGTAGCCTTATACAAGTAGATGTCCGGTGTTCCTTTTTGGGTCCGCCGCGGAGCCGCCGCCGCGGTGCGCCACCGCCACCGCTACTGCTACCCCCCCCCCCCCCCCCCCCCCCACTCCACACCGCGCACCACGCCCGCCACCGCTCCGCACACCACACACACACACACACACACACACACACACACACACATGCACGGCCATCCCCCACACACTGTGCACACACTCGCCAGGTGCGCGGTAAAGACGTGCTTAACCATCGCTTAATTAACGAAGGCTTAACGCACCAATGCAAAGGAAGTATCGGCAGAAGTGCAAGTGGTTGCGGGGGTGGGGAGAAAGGCGCTTAGCCGCTGGGGAAAACGGACATCGTGTCTCTGGGGTAAGTCTTCACGGCTCTTACTATCCGCATTTCATTAATTCCACTCAAATACAATCTGCCGTTCAGTCCAGTTCCGCCGTTCCGCTTAGTATGCCCTATTCGCTGCTACAGGGTGGTAGTGCCCACCTGGACAAGGGGGAAACCCATGAGGGTTGCCTCCTTCGCTTCGGGGGAAGGACCGAAAACTTCGCGAGCGTAGGAAACGGAAAAGTTGCGTTGGTCATACGGTGACAGAAACACCAAAGTTGATGTCTGAAACGAGCATCTAGTTTAGACTATTTTACTAATACTCAGGGAAGTCCATGTCCGGGAGGTACACAAACCGGCTAAAAGGCTACCACCTACATGGTCAGCAGTCCACGGTGACTGATTGTCACCATTACAGGCCCATTTCGTGCCCACTAAGAAACTCACAACGCAGTTTGTTTCAAGGCGTGTCCCAAGTCCCCTGGCTTGTCAAAATCAAAATTTTGGACTGACATGCCCTTGAGACATTCTCTTCAGAACGCGGCGCGTCCAATGAATAAGATGAGGACAACAAGACTATTGCATTTCCTAGCTTTTGCCAAAGCCGGTGGGACAAGAAAAACGCGGCCGCCAAATAGTTTTTGACAATTCTCTTTGATACAAGGGTCAACTAAACATGAGCTGAACCTAACTATTGTGGCTCCATCTAGTATTTAAACTGCATGGTAAAATTGAAGAAGTCCAATATTGTACCCATAGCATAAAAAGCAAATTTGAAACTTGAAAGTTAAAGAATTTGAAGCATTATCTAGCTAAAATCATGATGAATAAGTCTTCCATCATGTATTTCAGACACTAGGCTTTCTCTGAGAGGACAAGCAGTAATTTAAACCCGAATGAGCACAAAATGCTTTCACGAAATGTCTCAAAAGCAACTCAAGAAAATGAATAACAGGCTTCTTCACTATTAGACATTTAACACACAGTAAATTCAGAAAATAGAAGGTGAAAGGCATTCGAATAGATAAGAACTAATGACAACAGTTTAAAGACTAACATGCAAAACATGCGGACTGCAAGCAGTGCTTAAAAAGGAAAATAACATTACCATGAACTTTCTGCTAGGAACAGCATCTCCCTTATGTTTTCTTCTGCCATCAACTCGCACATGTTCGAATTCTGAACTTTCAAAGTGAAGCTGAAATGAGATAAAAATGTCTTGTTAGCATATACAGTTGAATCCTCCAAATTGACAGTTAAGCAGCTCTTCTTATTCTGTTTGACAAATACCTCGCACACAACTGAATTATAGCGCGTGATGGTAATATCTTTTGGTAGTTTCTCCAGCCATTCATTGGCAAGAGCATAATCGTTTCTAGGAAATTGTTTCATGATGAGGCCTTGTCCATACTTTGTTTCGCAACCTGGCACACAGCAAGCACTTACTCCCATATCTGAAATGGAAACGAATCAGTTGTGTCATCGAATCCAAAGACAATGTAGATCCAACCGATTTTGCTCCATGATTCTGCATGGTTATGAGTCAACTCCGTATGGTCAGTAAACTACTTTTCCTCATTTGACATACCACATGGGCTCGCGTTATAGGTAGGGAATGATGTGCTCCAGGCCGATGTAGTAGCAACAAGCAGGTGAAACAGTAATTACGCTCGATTCATGTCCAAATATGTCATGACCATGCCCCTTGTTTTCAACCGCCTGTTACCGGCACTTGCAAAATCTGCACACGCAGAGAACAAAAGGGAAAAGATAATCAGCTATTTGCACGCCCGGGTTCCGGCTGATCTTTGAATAACCCCTTGGCATTCTTTGCATTTTGGTCCTCTTCCATCAAGTCTAAACGGTTCTTACTCCCTGCATTATTCCGGAAAATAACTAGCGGCTTCCATTGCCTGCCAATTTTTTGAATGACACTATCCGCGTTCAGATTTAGTGATCCTTTTATCGGATAAAAAACCGTGAGTCATTTCAGCGACACTCAAATTGAGCGGGGCTCGGAGCAGGGGTACAAGTCTGCATACCAACCGTACAGATTGTACATTTTCTATAAAACCAGAAGGGAAACTAGGACTTAGAGAAGCACAGAAAAGTGTAACTCTATAGCTCTTTTCCTTCCTTTCCTAGAGGTGTAATTTTCATGACCAGTCTCTAGTTTCCTGCCACACCTTCGCCCGGCCAGCCTTGCGCTGACCTTCGTGCTGCCTCCGAGAAAGCCATTTTCCTTTCTCTATCCCTCTTACCGGTCGATCACTGGACGACAATCATTGACAGCGTTTCTGACGCAGCTCTCTCCGGCAACCTTACGCAGCAGGTTCATGAGGTCAGATCTGTCTCTCTCTCGCTCACTTCCACTCCTTTCCCGGCTGTTGCTCGGCTGAGTTGTGTGGTCGTGGTCAGTCGCACTTCAAGGTGACTTTAACATCGCCTCATCGGCCCCATCGGACTCAAAAGAGCGTATCACGTTCTAGTCGCTCCAAGACACGCAGCCAAGCCGCATCTCGCCTCTGTTATGTCAGACAGTGCATCGAGCCCCAAGAAACCGAAAATGGCTAACTCGCTGGCGCACCTCAAGGCACTGACCACCGTCGTTGCCGACACTGGCGATTTCGAGGGTGAGTTGGTCATGGATTTCGTTTTCGTCAGAAACTGCAGAATCGTTTTACCTGTGCCAATGTAGTACAGTGCGGGACAGTACAGTACAGTGCGTGTCAGCCCCTCCCACCACCTGTACCGGGCTTTTCAACTAACCGTGTGAACATGATTAGATTTGATTGTCATTTCACATAAACAATATATATTGGAATATGATTGACCATGCCTTGCTTTATGACTACTAAACTATTGTTAAAATCGTGACTGCAAGCTCTCTGTGGTCTTATCTTTATCTTCCTTGATGTCCTGCTGGCTTAAAAGTACTGCAGAATCATAGTGGCCTTCCGCTGAGGAACGAAATTTTTGTTGACATTCATTTTGTTTTTTGTAGCCATGAAGAAATATAAACCCACAGATGCTACCACAAACCCGTCACTCATGCTTTCCGCTGCTAACATGCCACAGTACAAACACCTGATCGCCAAAGCTGTGGAATATGGAAAGAAAGTTGGAGGGTAAGTACACAGCCACATCTATTTGTTAACTGGCATTGACCTTACATCGACAGGTAAGGTCGCCTATTAAATATTGAGTCTAGCAATGATTTATTTAAATTCCTGCTGGTTCTTTTTGTATATAGTGTTTCATCACTTGAATGGTTCTGTAGGTAACTACTTTATTTAACGCAGACTTTTGAATATGTTTACAGGACTGTTCCAGAGGCTGTGGATGCGGCTATGGACAAACTGTGTGTTCTGTTTGGTGTTGAAATCCTCAACATTATTCCTGGCCGTGTGTCCACTGAGGTTGATGCAAGGTATTGATTGTAACATTTTTTTGATGGGGTATCTGTCCACTAGATGGCAGTGTCAAGGTCAAGGCTTGTGTACAATCTGATTGCCCTGATTTGCTCTCCACAGACTTTCATTCGACAAGGCAGCAAGCATTGCCAAGGCTCGCCGCATCATTGAACTGTATGAAGAGCATGGAATCAAGAAGGATCGCATCCTCATCAAGTTGGCCTCCACCTGGGAAGGTATCCAGGCTGCAAGGTGATTTGATCTATCTGACATGTATTGATGTACACTTCTAGTCACTTGATTTGGTGAATCCTTAGTATCATACTGTGATTTTCTATTTGTGCAGGGAATTGGAATCCAAGTACGGAATCCACTGCAACCTGACCCTTCTCTTTTCATTTGCCCAAGCTGTTGCATGCGCAGAGGCTGGTGTAACTCTTATCTCCCCATTTGTGGGGCGAATCCTCGACTGGTTGGTTAAATTTACTTTGGCCTCGCTTTTTGCTCCTGTTTTGTATCTGGTATAATATACATTTTTCTGGTTAGGTATGTGTCCAACACTAATCAGAAACAGTTTGCTCCTCTGGAGGATCCTGGAGTCCAGTCTGTTACCAAAATTTACAATTACTACAAGAAGTTTGGATACAAAACTGTTGTGATGGGTGCCTCCTTCAGAAACATTGGTAATGAACTTTCTATGTAAATTGTATTGTTTGCTTGCAAATTTATTGCAGTTTCTAATGAATCTCTTTATAGGTGAGATCCAAGCTTTGGCTGGATGTGACCTTCTCACCATTTCTCCAAAACTTCTGGAAGAGCTGGAGAGCAGCAGTGAAGAAATTGCTCCCATTTTGTCAGCTGCTACTGGTATGTTTTATCCATAGTACCTCCATGCAAGTGTATCACTTCAAATATCTTAGTTATTGTTTCTCCTGACAGCCCAGAAGTCAGATCTCCAGAAGGTGACAATGGATGAGGCTACATTCCGCTGGGAGCTGAATGAAGATCAAATGGCTACTGACAAGCTCTCGGATGGGATCCGCAAGTTTGCTGTAGACTGCCGCAAACTAGAGAAAATGATTGCGGATCTGGTTGCCAAGGCCAAGTAATTTATGAAATTGTTGGTTCTGATTACCATTTTCATTTCACTACCTATATCTTTGATGACCTATTGAATTCCCTGTGGACAGTTTGGTGATAATTAATGTACAAAAATTTAGCACTTGCAATGTACTTATAAATCTTGTTACTTATCTGTAACTTAGTGTTGTAATTTGTAAGTACAAAGTTTATTATAGTGTTGTGCAAATGTAATACAATGCATTTACTAGTGTGGAAAATTGTTATCAGGGTGAAAAGTGATAATCTTTGACATTCCTATGATTTTAAGCTGCAAGATGTGATAGACTGTTTTATGTTACAATTTTCTTTTCACTGACTTTCATTTCAGAAGAGTCCTACCAAATGTACTTTCATCACTTTTAATAAAATAATATTACATCAGTTGGAATGTGGAAATTTTTTCGAAGCCTAATATTCCAGCTCTAACATAACTTTAAAGAAATTGTAAATTTTGGTTGCCGATTGGCTATTTGAATTTGGCCAGCAGGCCGGATTCGGGTTATCCATTGCCACCTACTGTTACGAAACTAGGTAAACGGTGTTGTCCTAGTGATCAGGTTCAAGGTATTCTTAGTTAAATCAAGCCAATTACAGTGAGCAATTACATGGCATGACCATGCCTGGACTGTGCAAGCTGGCGACAGATTCGCTGCATCGAAACAGCGTTTTCCCATTTCGTTTCGTCACAAAGTTGGCAACATTGAAGACGTCCGGCATTTGACGACAGGCGCGACCAGGCAGTTGAGTTTGTGCATGGGTGAGTTGGAGCACGTTCGAATTTTTCCGTTGACACTTTGCAGTGTGCAAAGATATAGCCGGAGAACTTACCTAGCTGGTTTCAAAACTTCCGCAGAGGACACTCCTTTACATCGGTGTCTATCAGTAAGTGTGAATAGTTGCGTTGAATGTTGCATTTTTGTGGAATCGCACCTGCTGTGCGTAGCTGTGCCCATCCGCATTGGCCTGTCGCCCCCCCAGTTGGTGCGTGCACATATCATTGTGTCTGCAGAAGTAGGCTCCGTTTGCGAGCACAAGTGTCTCTTTCGTGTCTTGTCTTATTATTCATCAAGCGAACTCAAGAAATTTGTGCTCACTGTTTTGCCCTGTGCGGGTTGTCCATGACGTAGCCTCCTCTTTAGTCGTGTGCAGGTTGTGGTTTGTGGACCGGGTAATGGAGTCTGCCATTTCTAGTCCCTAGAGTACTTTGTGTTGATTCCGTAAAGCCTTCCAGTAAATCGCGATGAATGTCACCTTCGTATGGGCATTTGTAATCGCTGTCGAGTCGACCCGTGTCTGGTGGACTGAACCTAGACACCAGGGTGTACATTTGCCATTTGCCTGCCACCAGCCGTCGCCGTCGTTCTGGCTTGTAGCTGCATTTAAGGAAGGGCTGGGGCTGGGAGACAGAACTTCCTGTTTCTCTGGTACGATACATACATACAATGTCTTTTCTGTCTGCAGTGCGAAGTCCAGAGGATCATCGTCCGGTGAGGGATTGTGCTGATGGCAAGAGTGCTAGAAGAAAGCAGAATCGCAGGAAAGCTCTCAAGATTGCCAAAAAATTGAAGATGAAGGCGAAAAAAGGTATGCATAAGTTTCTGATCAGAAATGTGTTGTTGATGTGAGTCATTCTAATTTGTGTTGCGATTGAATTAATTGCAGATCAAACAAAATGTTCTTCAATGCAGACTCGTACACCGTCTAGGGCCAAGAGTTCAGAGGAAAAGATGATTGGAGATTGTTCTAAAGTATCTGCTACGCTTTCAAAGACCAATTGTCCAGAGGGACCAGTGACACAAAGGTTGAGGGATTGCAATGAGGAAATCACAGAATCCTCACAGGAAGATATTGAATTTATTGCAGTTAATAAAGGAGATCCTCAGGAGGCTAGTGAAAAACTGAGAACCAGCTCAACAAATGACAACAACCTGAAGGCTGACCCAGATGTTAATAAGACAGAGGAACAAAACGAAGTTCTGAATTCCTTGAATTTAGAACATTATGATTCTTCTTCTGGGAATGGCAGTGACAGTGGTGTTGCTGAGCAGGAATCTATAATTTTATCAGATTCCGATCCAGAACAGTCAGAACCCACTGTGTCAGTTTCACCTGGAGAGCATGATTCTACCAAATCTCAAGTGTCTAGTAAATCACATGGTGGTGCCAAACATGTCATGTCCAATGCTGTAGCTCGAAGGAAAGCATTTCGTCGACTTTCTCTTCGCAACACCCACCATGGATCTCGACTTCTTTTGAAAAAGAAATTGGCAAGAGGTACAACTTGGAAGAAAATTAGAAAGATGACACCTACTTTTATGGTATCAACCTTGGGTGCTGATAATATTCCAATGGAAGTTCTAGTTAAAAAGAAGCTGAACTATGTTTTTGAAGATTTGTCAAGCCCAGCTAATGCACACCACAAAGCTGCTACACCTGTCAATGATAAATTCAATTTTGTGTCTAGCAACACATCTGCTCAGAATGTTGTTTCTTGTCAATTGCCATGTGATCTGTCTTCTGGTGCTGATAAATCAGAGAAATTCCATCTCATTTCAAAGGAAGTGGAAAACCCTTCAAAAAGTTTCTCTTCTAATGAGAGGGATATATGCTACATCTTTGCATTGTTGGACAGATCAAAAGATGAAGCATTATTTAAATGTTCTCCACAGTTCAAAAGCTCTCAGTTTCTCCAGCAGATTACTTCTGTTATAGAGACAATTGCAGCTGATGATGATGTCATATTATCACGGAAAATGGACTCTTCAGCTGCAGATATGCCTAACCAGAAGGTGCCTGTGATTGACAGGGCTACCTCCCCAATTGTTGGGATCAAGTCTCCAGAAACTATTGTAGCTGATAAAGATGGACAGGGATATGCAAGTGATGCTGATAAAGATGGACATGGATGTGAAAGTGACGCAGATAAAGATGGACAGGGATATACAATTGATGCTGATAAAGATGGACAGGGATGTGCAAGTGATGCAGATAAAGATGGACAGAGATATGCAAGTGATGCACATAAGTCAACTACCGAACAGTTAGTTGTTGTTAATACAACACTTAAAGTGCTTCTGTCCAAAGCTCTTTTGAGTTTTACAACTGAATTGAAAATTCTTGCTGATGTATCCATTAGACTCCTAAGTTGGTGCTCTGCTGGTGCTCAAGGAGATATTGATTCTGATATGGTTGAAGATGAGCTGGAAGCCTTCTTCTGTCTTAGCCATGATCAAGTGAGCATTCTTTTAGATTGTTTATCTTTTTTAGACTCCAAACAGATTCTAAATGTGGATGAAACTGAATTGGAGCGATTCTGGCTTCTTCATGATGCTCTGTGCTGCATGTTGCAAGTCTACCGACACCTTCAATCCTCATTGTCATCATCATCAATCGACCAGCAGTTGTTATCTTTATTAAGCACATGTTCAAAGATGATCTTGCCTAGAGGCAGACTAAGTGTTGAGAAATGGACGGATCTGATGAAAATGGTGCGTGGTATAGGAAGAAAATTCAGTGAGTCAGAGTGTCTTTCGGATCCTTGCAAATGTTATAAGTGTTTTGCATCTTTGAGGAAAAATAGATTTTGTAGAGTCTGCGATGTTGGCCGACTCCACGAAGTATTGTGCCTGGCTGAGAAGAGTCCAAACCTCATGAACGGCTCCATAGGGGAATCTAAGGGAATACCATCAAGCAAAACAGTTTTGGAGAAACTTTTTCCCAGATTTTGTTTGTTTCTGAACTCTATTGAAGAGTGGTCAGATGAGGAGTTCAAGACTGCAATTGCTAAACATTCTGTGGTGAAGTTTTCATGCAATATAGACAGTGGACTTTATCCTTGTAACTTACACTTGTCAGAAGTAGCTTGTAGCTGTTTTGCTTCACATTTCCTATCACCTAATGGAGAAGTGAATTCCTCCTGTTTAAATGTCAATTCGGAAGGTAGCTCATTTCCTGATACATCAGATCATCAGAATTCAGTGCCTCCATTACATGTAGACAAAAGATTACCTTCTGTTACAAAACTTGCCGTGGAACAGAATAATGCAGATGAAGACGTGGATCTGCACATTTCTTCATCTTCAGACTTAATCTTACCTGAATCAAAGGGTGAGGGAAAACCTGATGAAATTAATGCAAGTAACTTACCTGCAGTGAACAGTAAGGATAAAAACTGTCAAGAACAAGAAGACACTTCTAACAGAAGTATTGAAACCATCACTCTAGATGGGTCATCTTCATCTGCAGACAATTTCACTCTGCACATAGCTCAGTCTTCAAGTGAAACTGACCAAGAAAGTTCAAATCATCAGCATTCTGAAATTGAGCAAAGTGAAATTTGTAATACTACTAATAGCAACACTGACAATATCAGTAGCTCTGGGTGTATCAAATCTGCATTGAAGTATGTTGTGCAAGAAGAAAATGACGACTCCAGTGTCAACAGTTCTTTGAGTCCCAGTATTATTCCCCCTAGTTCAGAAAATTCCGTGAATTGTGATCAATCTGATATGAAAGATGTTAGTTTTGGTGATGATTCTGTGTTTGAGTTTAGTATATCTTCTGAGGACCTAGCAAGAGAGGAAAGCACGTTTGGAAACAAGGGTTCCATCACATCATCTGAAGCAACTCAAGGTAACCAGCTAACTTAGTAGTACGTTTCATAGTTTCATTGCTTGATTTTTGAGTTGTGAATAAGTCATGAACCGTTTCTCTCTCTCTCTCTGGTTTCAGAAAACACAGACCCAAGTGGATTCCTGCAGAATAGTCAAGGAAAGCACTTCAGCGTTGGTACTGTGTCTCCGAATTGTATGTATCCCTTCCTATCTTTTTCAGCCTCAAAATATTTCTCATTGAAATTAAAAATCTGATGTGAGCCCTATCTCTTTACTTTTTAGCAGGTTTCAATTCTAGTACCTCAACTATTAAGGCCTCTCCAACTTCTGCAGAATCAGAAGTTTCATCTACTTTCATCCCAGAAGTGCCAAAAAGAAGGCTTCATGTATGTATAAATATTTACTTCCAGATTTCAAGCGTTCTGTTGCACTTAATTTTTCTTTTATTGCTTTGCAGGGTATAAACCACAATGAGGCCCAATCCAAATTGTCACCTCAGCAAGCTCAAGCTTTCAGAAACAAGCTGTCAGGAAATACTTTACATATTCGTAACAGGATTGTAAATCATGAGGAAATGAAAAATCGTGAGTCTAATAAAGATGTGAACCAGAAGAATGTGGAGAGTTGTGAGCATAGTATAAAACAGGCAAATACTCAGCAGAGATGTGGCTGGAGTGTCTGTGCTGGTGGGGCTTCAAGCGTCAGTCTTGCCAAGCGTGAACACAAAGCTAAGCCTCCTAAGAAACTTCAACTTAGGAAAAAAGTAAGCATGTTTTCGGATTGCAATCAGCAACAGTCAGGAGGATGCCTGGCCTTTTCGGACAGTGAAACGCCAGCTGTAGTCAATGAAGACGCTGAAGACCAAACTAATGACAGTCTGCAAAAAATCATGAGAAAGATAGAGTTTGTCAAGGCTGAAAATGAAGACCTTATTCAGAAGCATCAAATAATATACAACACTAATAATGAAGCACGTATTGTGATGGATATGTATGACAAATCTAAGGTTCATAGTAGTGTTGAGGCTGGCAAGAAAGGCAAGAAGAGGGTGAAGTTTGCTATTGATTGTGAACCCATGATGAAACGTAACATGACTGCAAGTGAAAGAATTGCTCTCTTAACAAAGTTCACTGATTCTACATCAAAGAAAGAAGAATTTGACTTTCGTAAAGATACAGAAAAATACAAGGAGAAAGAGGTTGAGGGTAGCCACACCAATACCTCTCGTATTTCTGGAACCAAGGATTCTAATGAGAATACTAAAACTGAAAGAAAATCAAAGGAAAGCAAGAAAATGAGGGTTATTGAGGAAGAAAGAATTTTGGAGGAAGAAACCAAAACCCGAGCAAAGAAATCTGGAGGTTTGTGTCACTTACCTGATGTGGATGAAGAAGGCAGTAGATCTCATTGTATCATGGCAGCAGCTTGTCATACTTCAGTAAATGCTGGTAGCGGTTCTGGTTCCAGAAACACCAACCGAAAAAGGGGACATGCAGTTGATCAGACCTCTTTGATGGCACCAAAAACAGGGAAGGAGGAACCAAAATATCATTTTGCTGAAAGGAAATCTTTGCTGCCACCAAAAGTGAAACCCACTTCAGAGGACGCTCCTGAAAATGGTGCCCAGAATCAAAAGAAGAAAAAGAGCAGTGATACTGCATGTGATGTTGATGACAACGCAGACTTCAAATCGTATTCGCTGAAGCACAAAAAGTCCAAGAAAGCAGGCTCACCTGATCTTAATAACTCAAGCGTTTGGAATTCATTCATTCAGGGTATGAGAGAGAGATATCTCCAAAAGCCATTTGTTCCATTGTGATACAATTAATGTGACACAGGCTATTGGGTGAAAGTTTTGTTTTGTTTGAAATAGTTTGCTTTTTTTTTTCTCTGAGAGAAATCTGTCTTTATTTTATGTTTAATCTGTGATTCTATTTGAAGCATATGACATTATAAATAAATGTTATCAATCATTCCAGGACAGTGATGACTGTTAGTCTCCACTATCTCAATGCAAATTATCTTGTTCTCATACTTCATGTTCTCAATTAAATTAATTTTGTACTGATCACAGTGCTGCAATGCATAGTCATGAAACTTATTTTTTTCTCTTTTTTAAAATCATTTTTGCAGCAATTTTGACTGATTATTTGGTTACTTTGAATGACTGCTTTATTTTCTGTGAAGTTTCCTGTAACTTGTTATCTTTGATTGAATTGTTCAATAAAAAATCTTTTAATCAGCATCTTATTTTCTTCCCCTGCCTTCTTTAAAAAGCTTTTATGAAGCAGTAAGATACAAAGAAATGCTAAATATGCAGGCCAGGGGCATACAATCATTGTTTTGGAGACTACGAAATAAAAACCCAACTCAAAACAGTGAGTAAATAGGAGCGATGGTACATCCGGGAGGAACCTTCCGGGCTCGTTCACCACCCCTTGTCATCGCACCCCGTTGGGGGGGGGGGGGGATACACCTGTCGCTTCACTTGCCGATAACGCGCACAAGCGAAGGACTTTGATTCCAGCATCGGGGGAGGGGGGACAATTATGGGGTGACACGCGAACATCGGCCCCGATAAGGCCGCAGCGCAGCCCAGGCGGCCCGGGGCTGTGAGTGTCTGCATCCTGACAGGGACAGGAGCCGTGCGGGCTGTAATATCTCGGCTGCGGCCCCTTCGGCGCGGCGAGTGCTGACTTCTCGATGGGTGGGTTAGGTGAGCGAGTCCCCCCCCGCCGCCGCCGCTGCTCAACAAATCCTGACGTCTGCGGGGGGCTGCCGGCACGGACACACTCCCGGCCCCTGCCAGGTGCGGACACACCAATTGTGGCCACAGCTAGGCTATCACTGCTCCGCCTCCCGCACGCCAGGAGCCAGGGCCGGTGTATTGCCTCCAGACACGCACTGTCAGCCCGCCCGCTGGGACTAGCCGCCAACTAACACCAACAAAGACTGAATCCAGGACGACGCCTTGCGTCTCCGAGCCGAGCAGAGTGAAGACAGTGTAGCCTTAAGGAAAGTATATGCAAGACGCCGCTGCTCGCAACGAGTCTGCCCGTCGGCGAAACAACAATATTATTTTATAATTCGCCCCGCCGGGTGCAATAGCGGGCGAAGGCGTCTACAGCGCAGACTGCATCCGAAGACAGCGTCCAGCCGTCCAGCCTGCCACCACCCTGCACTGCAAGGCCAAGCATGGCACGGCGAAAACGGGGCGGTCCACCTCGGACGTGGCCTGTCTTAGCGCCTCTTTAGCGCCACGACGCCCAGAGCGACTCCCGCCCCATTCAAGAAGGCGCACAAAAGAACTTCGAGACACATTCGGGGGGGGGGGGGGGGGGGGGGGCTCCACACACCGCAGTAACCCTGATTTTGAAGTTTAGGTGGGTGAGTCGTCAAGACCGGAGCTCGGACAGGTTCAATTCCCGTTGACGATCCCTAAACAGGCTTTTTCTTTCACTTCAGAAAAAAACGAAAACAAAAAACAACTATGCATATTTAAACATTGTTGGCCGATGCGGCTTATCACCAACTCCCCCCCCCCCCCCCCCCAAAAAAAAAAAAAAAAAAAAAATCAACAGTGTACTTCGGACAAGTGTTTCTGAGAACTTCCCTCCCTATGCCCTCTCGCCGCCCCTCTCGAAGAATGCAAAGAGCGATGCCGATGCCGACTGCGCCCTGATGGGGCGGGACGGGCGGGGGCGTTCGCTCGCAGGGCGTGACGGGACGAGGGGTGACAACTGGGCCCCGGTGCCCCGGTGGGTTCGCCAAGCGCCGGACGTCATCTAAGTTTGGAGGAAAGCGAAGTCGTGGCATCGCCTGGCGGCCGAGGCGGGAGCTGGGCTGGGCGTCACGCTGATTGCGCCGCGTCGCGCCCCGATATTGACCGTTTAATTGATTCCCACTGCGATGTGAATGGGACGTAAAAAGTGGAGAGGAGGCGCGGCTGTCGCTCCCGAGACGCCAAGTCGGGGCGAGAAAACTTGAGAAAATGTGGTCTTGTCGGATCGGGACGGGGCGAAGGAGCCGGCGGCGACCCCCCCCCCCCCCCCCCCTCTCTCGCTCAGACAGTTGCTCCCCCACTTCTATCCCGCTCGCACTCATACACACGTCTCAAACGGTTGTCATCAAATTGAAATCAGGGACGGTAAATCTAGCGACAGCTGGCGAGCGGCCCAGCTAGCTCAGGGCGCTGAGGGCCGGGGGCTCCAGTGGGGGGGGGGGGGGGGGGCAGGACCCGTTAGAGCCGCCCCAGGCGCCAAGGGCTAACGCACTCCACTCAGAAAACGAGAGACGCTGGCGATGCTATGTCCGGCGCCGAGCCACAGTCCACGGCAGCATTGCCGCCAAGTTCAAAAGTACGACCCCCCCCCATCCTTTTTATTCCTGCGGGGAGGTGTGGTGGTAGTGGTGATGATGATGATGAGGGCAGGGGGGAGAGGAGGCCCAGGCTCCAGCGGCCCCGGCCATCACCTCAGTGACTTCACTTAGACGCACTATCTGCTAATCTTCAGAAGTGGCTCCCCCACCCTGGCCGTAGGCTCAGGCTCAGCTGTTTCCCTCCCGCACTTTTCTCTGCCCGTGCCCGTGCTCACTTATGCACTGCTGGGACCGGGGCTGAGGAACACTCACAGTCACAGGGAGCTAATCTAATAACCAGCCCGGCCGGCCACTTCAGCCACCCGAAGCAAACTATTTTATTTCAAGTACCCGTTTGCATCAAACTGCCGCTGTCTGGCTTCGGGGACAGAAAAGAAGAGGGAGAGGAGGAGGAGGAGAAGAAGAAGAAGAAGAAGAAGGAAAGACTGCCGACGCCTTGGCGTGATTCGAGACTGGAGACGTAGCGGAGCCGCCAAGGGGACGACACTTCGCTCCGCTCCACTCTCCTAAAAGTGATGCAGTTTTCATTGTGCGGTCTTGTGCCGCCGTTGCGTTAGTCTGCTCTCCCAGATGGGCGTGGCGAGAGCGAGAGAGAGAGAGAGAGAGAGAGAGAGAGAGAGAGAGAGAGAGAGAGAGAGAGAGAGAGAGAGAGAGAGCTTTTGCGGCACAGATCAGAACAGCCTCACTCGCGATTAGTTCCAGTAATTGAAACGTAGATAGCGCGCTCGGCCGGACCAGGCTTACTTGCCCCCCCCCCCCCCCCACCCTCACCCCCACTTGGGCCAAACCGTCGCAGTAAGCCGTCATTTGCATACTGTAACTGGTGTCTCTGAGTCTGAGCAGATCTCTGCCGCGGGCCGCCTCCAGAGGGCGCGGCCGGGTGGGCCGGGACCGGGCGGTCTGCTGCTGTCTCCCTCGCACGCCGTGCCAGGGGTGCCAGGGGCAAGGGGCCGCCCGGATGCGGGAGAGAGGCAGGAGATTCTGCCCCGCGCGGACGCAGCCGCCCTGCCCTGAGCCGGGGACCAGCAAAGAGCAGTCCGCACTGGGAGGGGGTGAGAAGGGGGCGGGGTCCTCGGTGGGGGGTTGGGGGTGGGGTGGGGGGGGGGGGGGAGTCCCAGTGCCTTGTAGTAGCCGCGCTGGCCAGGGAAATCAGACGAGCACCTACCAGCGGAGTCCGCAGGGCACACGCTTACGCCAGAGGAGCACACAAAGTATGAGAAATGCGTAAAATGTGGGACCGTGGCCGTGGCCATGGTGGTGTCGCCGCACACGCAGCGCTAGAAGAGCGCGCAGATAGCCGAATGGCGGCGAGGGGGTCGGGTCTGCCGAGACTTGGGCTATCGGCTATTACGTCTTGATGATGTCCACAATCCCCTGCCGCCGCCCTAGCCTCGCACGGACCCCACACGGACCCCGCTCACGTCATTAAAGGGTCGGAACGGACGGGGGTGCAGCCTCATCCTCGTCGGGGGCGGTAAATGAAAACGGGCCGTCGTCAAGTGGATTCCATCACTTGGTATCATTGGAGTGACCTCCCCCCTCCCCCTCCCCCTTCCAGTAAGGGCTTTGCGAGGGCTCGCCTCGACTCGGACAGGATTCAATCGTCACCGGAGGGGGATAGGAACAGGACACGCGCCCTGCGCGGGCTGGGCGTGGTCCTCGGCCAGTCTAGCACCAACAGCGCCTGCTGGGTAGGCAGCCTCAGCTTCTGCATGCACGCGTGTCGTGCGGGCTGGCCTACCCCGGCACACACAGGCGCTCGGCGTCGGCGTTGTTGTTGAGGTGCGGACAGCCAGTGGGTCCCTAACTCAAAATAAAAGTCAATGTACACCCTCCCCTCACACACGGCGTGAACGACGCCCCCGTTCACGCTGGGCCCGCTTGGAGTGGCCACTGCCACCGCAGACCTCCTGCCGCCCCCGGCCGCCCCCGGCCGCCCCCGGCCTGCTGACCGCCCCCGGTGCGGGCTGCTCGTGGAGACTGCTGCTGCTGAGCACTTTGGCTGGTAGTCGGCGATCGGATCGCTCGGAGGATTGCCAATCAGTTTGTGCGGCCGGTTGGCTCTGTCCGCGGCTCGGCCCGGCCCTGCCCTCCTCCCTCTGGACCGATACGTAGTGCTGTGCCGCTGTGCCGTGCCGCGGGGCAGAACTCCCCAGGCCTCAGCCCCAGGCCTCAGCCCTAGGCCTCAGCTCCAGGCCTCAGCCCTAAGCCTCAGCCTCAGCCCCAGGCCTCAGCTCCAGGCCTCAGCTCCAGGCCTCAGCTCCAGGCCTCAGCTCCAGGCCTCAGCTCCAGGCCTCAGCTCCAGGCCCCAGTCCCAGGGCTCCCCACGGCCGGCGGCCCCCGTATGATTGCTGGCCAACTTTCCCCCGTCTCCGCCGGTCTCCGCCTGCCTCCGCAGAGCCGTCAACGACTCAACGTGTTAAGGCGACCAGCTTTGTGGGATAGCGGCCGGCCGCGTCTTAGAAGCCACAAAATAAGATATCGACAGCCTCTTGTACGGCCTGCGGAGAACGGAGAGCGAGAGCGAGAGAGAGGGGTGAGGATGGTAGGCAGACGGAGAGAGCTGGTCTGGCAGAGGGAGTGACGGGAGAGACGAGAGGGGGAGGAAGAGAGAGGGGGAGAGAGAGAGAGAGAGGGGAAGAGAGAAAGAGAGAGGGAGAGAGAGAGAGAGAGAGAGAGAGAGAGAGAGAGAGAGAGAGAGAGAGAGAGAGAGAGAGAGAGAGAGAGAGAGAGAGAGAGAGAGAGAGAGAGAGAGAGAGAGAGGGAGGGAGACAGAGAGAGGGAGAGAGAAAGCGAGCTGGGGATTCCCAGAAATACAAAGGCATCCCGCTGCCCAGCAAGGGGATTTACTGCGAGGAAAAATTGAAACTGAAAGGGAAGCTTTGTGGCCGAAAAGGAAAACGGAGCGAGATGGGGGTGGTGTTGTACGGGGGCAGGGCGGGGCGGGGCGGGGCGGGGCGGGGCAGTCAGACAGACTCGGAGGGGAGCGGGAGCAGCAGGAGACTCGCGGGGACATGACGTGGGGGGCACAGCGGCACAGCGGGCCGGGCACCGTCCTGGGCCTGGAGATGCACCGCCCACTCCTCTCCGTCCTCGTCCTCCTGGCCGCCCAGCTCACATCCTGGTGGCCGTCCGCCTGGTCGTGTCCCCCTCCCCACTCACCACCACTACATCATCAACATCATCATCATCAACAGCTTTACTACTACCGCGGCAGCAGGTGAGCTGGGCAGTGGACCGCGGTGTATAAAGTTGTAGGCGGCATCTCGCCGTTTATGGACAATCACTAGCGTG
This sequence comes from Odontothrips loti, assembly GCA_038380765.1. NCBI lineage: Eukaryota > Metazoa > Arthropoda > Insecta > Thysanoptera > Thripidae > Odontothrips > Odontothrips loti. The sequence continues at coordinate 8,857,909 of CM076244.1, read as the reverse complement.
GCGGCGCGTGGCGGCGCGTGGCGGCGCGTGGCGGACGTGGAGCCGAGTGGACGACCACGGCCGGTGCCGTAGCCGTTGGCGGTGCCTGGCGGTGCCGCTGTGATGGAGATGGTCGTGTTTGATGGCGATGCCGACCCAAGTGCCTTTTCCTCCCCGCCCACAACCACCTCCAGGCTCGGCGTGGCGTGGCGTGGCGTGGCGTGGCGTGGCGTGGCGTGGCGTGGCGTGGCGTGGCGCGGTGCTTGCGTTATGATCTCATGTGCAACTCTAGCCACGCGGGGCGGGGCGGGGCGGGGCGGGGGCAGCAGTTCCCCGGACGGCCCCCCGGGGAGCAGTCCGGCCGCGCCTGTCGCCCGCTGCCCGTCCAGCGACGCCCCCGACGTGCTACCTGGGTGAACGACGATGAGGGAAGTGGAGGCGGGGGCCGGCGGGGGCCGGCGGGGGCATCAGCGGCGACGCGTCCGGACGCACCGGTTAGGTCTTCGTTTCCGTCTGCGACGGGCGTCTGACAGCACAAATTACAGAAGGAACCTAACCTAACCTTCTGTACTTTGTGTCTGACGGCTGACGCCGTGCTGGCGCGCCCCGCCCCGCGCCCCGCGTTATGGCGGTAATCTGCGTGTGGCGGCGATGGGGTGTGTCGTGCCGTGTACGTGCCGTGTCGTGTCGGCTTGCGCTAATGCCCACATCAGGCGGCGTCTCCCCGCCCCGCCGCGCCCAGCCCCGCCCCGCCCCGCCCCGCCACACTCCGCGGCCAAGATGTGCGGACGTCGTGAAGCGTTTTGATATGATGACGTGTGAGAAAGAGCCATCCCATCGTCATTGTGAGGACGCGAGGGGAGAAGGAAAGCACGCGCGAGATAAAAGGGAAGGAGGGGGAGGGGGTGTTGTCCACAATCACACGGCAGCAGCACAGCAGGGCGGGCCGTCGTGGCGGTCATAAAAATACTAGAGCCCGCAAAAGTTTCAGCCGTCGAAAGAATCGCGTTCTTCCTTCGCGGTCCGGCGGGGACCAGGAATCCCCCTGTGTCTGTAGTTCCCCCGACACTCACTTAGTCCACTGTGACTGTGCCCCACACCCCACAGTATCACCGCAGTGCCCATGGGTGCGCTCACATAAAAGTGAGAAATCACCAAGTTCTGTGGCTCTGCCTCAAGTTTTCTTTGTTAAAACTAGAACCTTCTTTTCTATCAGTGTGGGGCGATCATCGACACGTCGTTCCAAACGCAATTTCACCCCGCGCCGGTCCTTCAAGATCCCTTCGCATACGTTCGAAATATCCTTCTTTCCTTCCCCGGTTCGCGTACTCTCTCCCTCTGTCTGTCTTCCCCCCCCCCCTCTCTCTCTCTCCGTCTCGCCCTCCCACCCTTGTTCAGCCCCTCATTCCCACCCTCTTTATTTTTACCCTCCTCCGTGTTGCAGTGATTTTCCTATTCCCTCGGCGGGGCATAATTGCCGGGGCCGCACAATACAAGGAAACAACCCCCTTCCCCCCAGGGAGGCACAATTCAGCGGGAGAAAGGGAAAAGAAGGCCGCTACAACGGGGCTGGGCCGGAGCTCTGGTGGGCTGGCGGGCTACTCGACAGGCAGCCCTGGGCCCTGGCCATCCGCGACCGCGGTGCGATGTGTGTGTGTGTGTGTGTGTGTGAGAGAGAGAGAGAGAGAGAGAGAGAGAGAGAGAGAGAGAGAGAGAGAGAGAGAGAGAGAGAGAGAGAGAGAGAGAGAGAGAGAGCAGATGCGGCCGGACACAATTCCTCATTAGTACAAAGGATCGCGGGTCCCGCGGCAGGACGACCTCGGCTCGGCAGCCGGGAGGCAGAGGATGCAGGGGATGCTGGGGCTGCTGGGGCTAACTCAGTTGCATACGAGCGCGGTGTGGAGCTCAGACTGTCCGCAGGCCTGCCGGCCTGTGCAGGGCAGCCTGGGTTCGGTCTGGGTGCCCCTCGGCAGCGCGCCGCCGGCCGGACCATTCCGATAAATCAATTTAGCGGTGCTGTAAATTAAAAAGCCGAACTGTGTCGGACAGCGAGGGCTGCAGCCCAGCCCAGCCCGGCCGGCCCGGTACGGCACGGCCGAGGGGGAAGCCATTTCGCGCACCTTTCCCCACCCGCCCTCCTCCTCCTCTCATTTTCGTCCAAAGCATTCCACCTTTCACGAAATTCAGTTTTACATTATAATCCGATTTTCTCTGAAATGACAAGTCAGGGGCCACAATGTCGACACCGCAGACCAGTCGCAAAAATAGGGAGCGTGTAACGAGTCGAATCATGCAGCAGTATTCATATTTTCCTCTCTGGCGCTAAAACCCCACCAAGAGCACTTGGTTCGGTAACGACTACTCCCATTTAATGTGTGCCCCCCCCCCCTTCCCTTCCTAGATGAACGAATCTAATTTGCGGAGGACGGCGGCGCCCTGGCGGGTGCTGGGGGGACTAGGGTGCGACCTCCTCGGGTAACCCAGCCACACCGGCGGGTCCCGTGGGGGGGGGGGGGGGGACACAGGATATCAGCCGACCCGGCCCGACCCCGGCAGCCAGAGCAACAGGCGGCCCCGGCCGGGCACGGCGCGGCACGGCACCAAAATCTCGTTTGTTTCCATACGTCCGAGGGGGGGGGGGGGGGGAGGGCCAAGCTGGCGGCACATTCAGAGCGTGACTTGCAGACGCGCAGAGGACTTATGCGATTCCGTTTCTATTTCGCAAGTGAAACGCACCGAGAGAGAGCGAGGGAGAGGCGGTGGTGGTGGTGGTGGCAGTGGCTCGCGGGACGTGCTCCTCGCCGAGGGCGACTTAGGCAGTCCGCTCTCCACCCACAAAACACGCTCGCACGAGGAGCCACTCCACCCGCTGCGCCGCGCTGCGCTGCTCTCGGGGCGGGGCCGGCCGGGGCGGGTCCCATCTCTCTGGTGTCCATACGCCGGCAGGCCTAGAGGCCGGTCCGCAGGCTGTGAGTGCCCCCCGGGGCCCAGCAGTAACGGCCTCATATTCATGGGCGTTGTAGCTGCAGCGGTCTCACCCCGACCCCAGCGGCCAGGCCAGCGGGCTGCCTAGGCTGCCCGAGCCGAGGGGCTGCCAACATGAACAAGGAATGAATGAATGAATGAATGAATTAGTGAATCAGGGGACTGAGGGAGTGAGCGAAGCTGAGGCTGAATGTGGGCCCCGCCCCGCGGTCGGGTCACGGGTCAGTTGTTGGCGCTGTGGGTGCCTCAGGCCGCGCCTCCGCCGCTCTCCGATCGTCGCTACATCCGGCTTAGCAACGATGAAGGAGTTGGAGTGGAGTTCCTGCCCATGTCCTCGGCGGAGGGACAGGAGACTGGACCTGACCTGCCACAACAAAGTGAGAAGGTGAGACGGAGACAGAGAGAGAGAGAGGCAGCGAGCGAGCAGGAACAAAGAGGGAAAGAGAATGGGGTAGGTCCGCGAGGGGTGGCGTTGTTGGGAGTTGTATTGAATTACCTTGCCGGCTGGGCGGCCCCCTAGGAGGCCCCCCGGGCGGCCTCGGCCGCGGCCCCTCTGGCCTGGCCTCCCGGCTGCCCGAGGCCCCGTGCTCGTTTAGGGGCCGCCCGGAGCCCATTAAGTGGCAACCCACTCCCGGCGGCGCCAAATGAAGAAAAAATGGTCCACGAATGAGGAATTCATTCCGCGGAACGGGCGACGGGGCCCGTGCCTTTTTTTCTTGCTCTCTCTCCCCCCCTCTCGCTCCCTCTCTTTCTCTCCTCGTGCCGCTGTGTACGCGGGGGCGGGCCGGCGAGGACTTCATCATTTGAGAGGCGTCAGGTCCCGCTGCGGGGGACCTGTGGGACCTGTGGCGGCATGCGGCCAGCGGCCAGCGGCCAGCGGCCTGTGGGGTGTCGTACTGACTTTTTTCTTTTTCTTTTTGTTTCTCTCACGTCGTTAACCACCACCGACACCACCAACGCCAGGACGCCAAACATGTGGTCAGGGGCCGCACGGGCCGGACTCCCGGGGCCGAGAGTACATCAGTCCTGGACTCTGTAATCCCCAGTGTGAATGCAGAAAAGATACACGGGAGGCAGAATGTGGCAAATGGCTTTATTTCTGCATTTTTCATTCCGTCTGTCTTGTGCCTCTTGGAGCACACCGGAGCCCCTGCGCGGTCGGCCGCACGGACACACGGCTGCTCGGCGGGCTTGCCTATGCCCGAGATGACAGGCGCACTGGCCGATGCCGATGCCGTGCCTCCCGTCCCGAGGTGATGACATCGGGACCGCGACCCACCGCCACACACAATACCGGGGAGTGCTCGGTCCCTCCCAAAATCACAAGCCTGTCTGTCTGTCTGTCTGTCTGTCTGTCTGTCTCTGTCTGTCTGTCTGTCTGTCTGTCTGTCTGTCTGTCTCTCTCTCTCTCTCTCTCTCTCTCTCTCTCTCTCTCTCTCTCTCTCTCTCTCTCTCTCTCTCTCTCTCTCTCTCTCTCTCTCTCTCTCTCTCCCTCCCCCCTCCCTGTCTCTCTGGTGGCATGACGATACGGCGTGCGTCGCCTAATACCCTCTTCTTTTGTCTCCCTCACTCCCGCACCGTCGTCCATTATTCGTGCCCATCCTTGTCTTATATTCACGCCGTGCTGCTGGCCCCGGCCCCCGGCCCTTCCGGTCACCCGATCAGCATCCGCAGCGACCGCAGCCCATCTCCGGTTGTGATTAAACCATAAGTCAGGTCCAGCGAGGGTCAGGGGAAGGGGGGGGGGAGAGGGGAGGCCAGCGGGTAGCTGTCGGCGAGCGCAGCCAGTGCAGCCAGCACAGGCCCGGCACTGCACTGACTGCACCTGTGGCTTCAGCCGGCTTCAGCTTTAGGTTCGCGCTGCACCCGCTGTGTGACGGGGAGCGTTCACAAGCCACGTGGCTTTTCTTGGAACACTTGCCGAGCGTGGGAGCAGTGGGCTGGAGTAGACTGTCCTCGGAGTCTCCCAGAGACTGCAGGCCCGGTGGGTTCGATTCCCACAGACGGTTCCACGCACTTCCCCGCGCGGAGAAATGTTCGCAACTCATATGTTCCAGTTGATTTTCAGAGAAGCAGTAAATTTGGTTCTGATTCTGGGAACTAAAAATTTGTTTGGGGAACTCTTTGTTAGTTGCTCCAACGAAACGTTATCTGTAACTTGCTTTCAGAACAAACCTTTTCGTTGAAGCAACTGACTTTTCGTTGGTTCAACTAACAAAGAGTTCCCCTAGCAAAACAAAACAAAATCTAAGTTTTTAGAACAAAAATTACTGCTTGTCTGTAGATCAACTGAAAAATTAGTTACGACCACTAATCTTTTTTTCTCCGTGGAGCGGTGCCTCGGCAGAAGCACTCGGGCCCCACGTGTCAGAGCTCAGAACCGGCGTGAGGAAAATTAAGGACACTTGACTCATTGACGCGTCCAATTAGTTTTCGTTCGGCTGAGTAAGTGGCAGAAGGAACCGGGCGAGAGGTACCGGGTACGATCCGCCGCCGGGGGGCACACTGCCGGGGGCACACTGCCGGGGGCACACCACCGGGGGCACACTGCCGGGGGCACACTGCCGGGGGCACACTGCCGGGGGCACACTGCCGGGGGCACACTGCCGGGGGCACACTGCCGGGGGCACACCGCCGGGGGCACACTGCCGGGGGCACACCGCCGGGGGCACACTGCCGGGGGCACACTGCCGGAGTGGGGGGCTCCGGGGGCGGGGCCCAGGTCCGCTCGGGGGCCCTGTTGGTCGGGACGGACCCCCCGCCAGGCCGGGCCCCCGTTCGGGCCCCGCCCCCTCCGGGCAGCCTCCGGCCCGCGGCACCTCCAGCGCACCCCCGGCGGGGGCACAGTGCGCGGCCAGACACCGCGCCGGCAGCACGCAGCGCCACCCCCGTGCCGCGTCCAGACACAGCCCGGCGCCAGCGCGCGCTAGCACTGCCGCGCCGCCTGCCGCGACGAGCGTGAGCACGCGGTTCATCGCGTGCCGACGCGTGCCGACAGCTGCCACCTGCAGCCGCTCAGAGGTGGGTCCGGGCCTGGCCAAGCCCCGCTGCTCCGCTGCTCCGCTCCCAGGCGGCGGACGGCTGCATATTAATGGGGGGTTAGATCGTGTCTAGTCAGGTGTGCAGTATAATGAGACGTTACCCGGTGGAGCGCAAATAACCCCTTCCAGGGGCAGTATTTGAACCCATGGAAGCTAAATAAAACGTTTGTAGGTCCCGAAAATGGAAATTCCCGACGTCTAAGCGCATATCTATCCCATGAGATAGCAACATGTAAGACACAAATTTTAATTGATATTTAAAAAAAAAATTCTTGGTACTTTTTTCACTTGACGAACAATTTTTTTTGTGTTTTTGACTTCTCTGTTCTCGTTCATTGAAAGAAAACGCATGTTTTCATTCACACTTGCCGCACAAGTCCGACCGGGGAAAATCCCACGAGTGCCCCGCGAGCCTGTCAGTTTGCCCAGGACACGATTTCCCTCTCGACGCCTGCTTCTTTCCGATTTCCGATTCCCCGCGGAGTCCGACAGAGAGACCGAGGGAGGTGGAGGGGGAGGGGTGCCATTGTGTCGTTCCAACTCGATTGCGGCTTGTTTCTCTATCTCCCCGTAGCGGCGTGCAATGATGACACCGTGCGAAAACTTTGACCGCACAGTAAAAGAAGAGGGAGTATAAACTCTCCGAGCGTGTGATCTCATTTCGTAGGAGGCGCTATATATTTCCACGCTTGGCGACTCCTCTCTCCCTTCCTCTCGCGCGCCCAGCTCCGCTGGCTACGCAGCTCCGTGGAGGGCAGTGCAGTGCAGTGCGGGCGAGGTGCACACATGTGCAGACACCCTGCCAAACTGTTTTGAAAGAGAAATGCGGGTTTCTTATCTCTGTGTCGTTTTGCTTTCTCACCCTAGAGATACACACGTTTTAGTAACTCCTATACGGTAACTCCGTCGCTGCTTTCTGGAAGGAATCTTGGCAGCGAAGCGTTTCCATGTTTTTCCAGCGTCCCATGCCCATGTCGGCACGGTTCCAAAAGCTTCATAATTTTCCCTCACTCTTTTCAGATTAAAACGGAAAGCAAAGCAGGAGGGGAGGGGAAAGGGGGACCTCGTGGTGAATGCGTCGACCCTGAGTGGAGGGGCGGGGCGCGGCGGGGCGCGGCGGGGTACGAGGTGAAGGGCACCGGGGGCATCGGGGTCTACAAGGGAATGGCCTATGTTTTTATTCGTTGCTGCCGCAAAGGGTTTTCAGCACATTTCGCCGCCAGTCCAGAGGCCCAACGCTTGTATGAAACGTTCTTTTCTTTCCTCTCCTTCTCCCCTTTTGCTCTCGGTCGCCATCTCTGACCGCCGACATCTTGTTTGCTAATGCTGCCCCCGGTTCACCACCGCGTCTCACTTTGCTTATCCCATTGTGTTCTCAGCTGCATTGTTTACTTTCTCAAAAGTGAAGAGAAACCGCGGAAATAGGAACAAATATCAAAATAGGTGGACGAGTACTCACAACTGTGATAAAAGTAATTCAATGTGCATCATGCAGCTGAGATATGTTTTAACGCGGTCCCTCGACGTCCTCCCGATACAAATCAATCTAGTTGGAGTGCCCGGATACCATAGTTTTAATTTCTAAATTGCTGCACTCAACCTAGTATTTGAATTGGTTCCGTGACCATTCACACCGACTCTGCCTGTGGTCCACACGAAGCGGGCCGCGCTCCTGGTTTGTCGCACCAACCGCTCTGAATTAGGCAGCCCCAGCACTCAAAGACGCGACAGACGCCGAAGTAAGCCAGTCCGGGCCTGGGCGTCCGTGCAGAGCGGTGCCGTGTCCCGTGCCGGTGCCATCCGTGGAGACCAGACGTCAAGCCGGGTGCGCCGTTACACGCCACGCCACGCCACGCCACGCCACGCCACGCCACGCCACGCCACGCCACGCCACGCCACGCCACGCCACGCCACGCCGCGCCACGCCACGCCACGCCACACGCCACGCCACGCCACGCCACGCCACCACCATCCCTTCCCTTCAGCATGGCCTACAGGGCCTACGCCTACAGGCCCAAAAGCGCAACCCAAACCAACTAAATTATTTCGGTTGGCTAATCTGGAGGCGGGCGCCAGCCGGGCTGTGGCGTGGAGGGTGGCAACCCTGGCGCCTCCGAGGGGATGTACACGACGGCTCGGGGCGCGGGGCATCTGCCCGCCTCGCCCCTCCCCGCCCCGCCCCGGGCGCAGCGGCACAGCGGTCAGACACAAGCCGCGAGCTTCTCTGTCGCTGTTTAAATCCGCGGTGGACGATGAAATCCAGTTTTACACACAACATACCCCGTGTAAATTTTTTGTCTCTTGTCAGCAAGTGCAGCAGGCCATTCCTCAGATCGGACTCTAAATCTCGAAAACAATCCAACTCCCCTTTATCTGATGAAGTTCTGATTATTCGTTCCTCGGGGGTTCCGGGGAATGAAAAACTCGTCGTGATTACGACCGGCCACCGTCCAGCCAGACCTCGATCTGATTTCCAGAAAATTGTTTTCTATATTTTTATTTGATTTTATCGCAGTAATGTTGCGATTTCATCTCTGTGATTACTGCATTAGTGTCGGTCACGCCAAGGCCTGAGACTGGGCAGGTGGTCGGAGCCCCTCGGGGTGATGTGCCTCTCCAGCCCGGGGGCACGGGGCACGGGGCACGGGGCACGCGCACAGCCAGAGATGTACCCGGGACATAAATAAAGAAAAAGAATGTCCCGAAACTTCCTCCGGGCGCAGGCTGTGATCTTTCAACACTTCCCCTCGCCTGGGCTAGCCTGGGCTACACGCGGCAGATGGGGACGCTTGCCTCCCTCCCCTCGCCGCGCCGACCTGCCGAAGATGTCAACTTTGTAAAATGTTTCTATTCGGTTCGTGTCGGCGCCGGAAGAATGGGGGCGGCGGGGGCGGGGGGGGGGGGGGGGGCGGCGGCCAGCAAGATGCCCCTCCTGTTTGGCCCGGCCGGGCTCCCACAAGGTTCGCCTACCCCGCTCCCGGGGGACTCTGTGACACCCTGACCCGACGTGGTCAGCCCCCGGCACGGCCCCGGCAGGGCCACGGCCGATACAGGCCCCCAGGTGTTTTCATGCTGACGCCCAGAAGTGCTCGCGGCCGCTTCCAAAGTACACTTCCAATTTTCTAACCAATCATTCCACTCATCGACGTTGATCCTTGGCAACGAAAGCTGGCGATCAGACAACTCCCCCCGCTATTGCTGTCTTCGCTGGGAAGTAATTTGATTATGTAGTTCACAAGAGTTCCATTAATAAGGTTTCCTGCTAACTTTACTTTTCTTCCACGTTTTTGCCTTTATAAAAATAAAATAAAAATCCTAGATGGCAGATTTTGAAGTGGCCATCGATAACGTTATTGGTACAGTCTACTACTCTGCAGCATCATCATCAGGGGACAAATTTCTTTTCGGGGGCGACAAGTCGGCACGGTCCGAAACCATTTCGGTGCGGCAAGGCTCGTTACTCACAGCAGAATCATTTGAAATCCATCGGAAAAATTACGTGCCTCGAACTCTGACCGAGCGGAGAGGGCAGTTATGCATTTCACTGCAATGTCGATGTAATATGCGCTCGTTTCGCGTGCCGCCGGTGCATGAGACTAATGCCCGAGACGCGCAGACGTGCGGGCCCCCCTGGGTGCGGGCCATCACGGAGAATTACAATATTTTGGCCAGGCAGGGCAAGTAATTTCGCGACATTCGTGACGTTTACGCTGCGACAAAACCGAACGTGCCCCGGAGCACCCCTTCCCTCCCCTCCCCTCCCCGCGCCCTCACAGAGTGCAGCACCGTGCAGCAGCACCGCCCCTGCGTGCGTGTTCGCAGTTTTTTCCTCCCCCTCATGCAGTAGTCTTTGCGGGCCGTCACGCCACAGTACGCGCTGCCAATCCTAATTACCGCGCTTCATTTCCTGCTTACAGATTCAGCCTGCCTGCTCGGGCTGCCCGCCGGCCAGCCACCCAGCCAACCAGCCGAAGCACGCCCCGCACGAACCCCCCGCGAAGACAAGTGGACAAAGTGAGGACGACGGCAGCGGCGGCGGCTCCGTTTGAGGAGGGCGGTGATCGGTATGCACGGCCACTGACAGCCAGCAAATCGGGGGCGGGAGCCGCTATCTAGATGGGGGGCGCTGGCGCTGGCCGGGGCAGGGCGGCGGCTAGCGGCGGCGGTGGGGCCCCCGGGGCGGGGCCGGACCGGACCCTCGCCTTCACCGCTGCCGGCGCCACGGCCGATACGGAATCGATTCGCATCCGGCATAAGTGAATGCCGAGTGGCGTCTGGTCCGGGGGCTCCACTTTGGCTACGCCGGCGCCGGCCTCGGCTGCACCGCGGTGACCGCCATGGAGGCCGCGGCCGCTTGACCTTGCCGCTGCGCCCCGCCCCGCCGCGGTATACGACCTCGGCCTTGCCTCGGCCTCGCCGCCATGGTGACGCTCGTCATGCAGCCGGACGGCCACTACTACCGCAACGACGAGGAGGACGTGGGCACGCCGGAGACGCCGCTCTCCGACACGGCCACGGCCATTGTGTCCAACAACGGCATGCTGCTGCACAACGGGGAGGACGTGCACATGGACGTGCACATGGACGCGGTGCACCTGGGAGGCCGCATGGTGGGCAGCCTGGTGGGCAGCCTGCAGTCGCTGCACGGGCCCGGCCTCGGGGGCGGCCTCGGGGGCGGCCTGGGGCCCGGCGGCCACGGCCTCGGCCTGGGCCTGGGCCAGGGGCTCCCCATGCAGCAAGGCGGCAGCTCCAGCCTGCAGCGGCACGGCGGCCACGGACCGGCGGGGAAGCGGGTGCTGTTCGTCAGCGGCCACCCCGTGCCGCTGCCGCTGCCCGTGCCCAGGCACCACAGCGACCTCCTGGCAGACTCGGGCGAGGAGGCCGACGACTGGGGCGCGGGGGCGGCCGGGCCGCAGCCGCAGTGGAGCACGCCGCTGGTCGCGTCCACGAGCCGCAGCCAGGTGAGTACTGTCCCCGTCGGGAGCGGGATCTCACCCCCCTCCCCCCACCCACCCCCTGACTGACTTTTCCCACAGCGGCTCCTCACATGTTCGGCCTCGTCGATGGGCTGTGCTGTGCCCACCCCGCCCCGCCCGCCCGGCGGCGGAGTGCGGCCCTCTATAACCTGGAATGTAATATCTGGTCGAGTCCCAAGCCTCGCAAATTCCAATTTGGCTGCCATTTTTCATTGACTTTGAGTTTTTGGGCCGCCCGCGCGACACGGCGGCGGCGAGCAGGGCCTCCTGGGGCGGGGGGGGGGGAGGGGGCAGGCGTGCTAGAGGAAGTGCGGTATGCGAACCGTGATTGCGGTTAGGAAGGCTGCAGGTAACACGGAGACCGATAGGGACGGGGAGAGAGAGAGAGAGAGAGAGAGAGAGAGAGAGAGAGAGAGAGAGAGAGAGAGAGAGAGAGAGCAAGGGGGAGGGGGGAAGGGGCTGCTGCCAAGGCTCCTCCTGCCCGACTCGACCGGCTTTTGCGGAGTGCGGGGCGGCGGAACCTCGGCGAAAAGGGGGTGGAGGGGAGGGTCTGTGTGTAAGACGGTGTAGTTGGGTGTAGTACCACTGCTGGCGAAGACGTGCATAAATCCAACATCCGAGGTCGGAGAGGGAGGAGGAGGGGGGGGGGGAATTGCTCGTCCCCGATGTGGTCGTCCGGCCGGCGGGGGTCTAGAACCTCCCCCCTCCCCCTCTCCGAGAGCCGGCGCGGGGACCGGCGGGGATGAAACGGGACGGGGAGGCCTCATGATTTCCAAACGGTAATTTAATGTGTCCTGTAAGAAAGGCGCGCGGAGCGGCTATGAAAGCGAAAGCGAGGGGGTGGGGGAGGGAGAGGGGGGTATAAAGGGCTGCCGCCACCATCGAGCAGGGCCAAGGAAAGGAAAGGAAAGGGGGAATAGCCGCTTAATTGCTGCACGAGGCAGGTATACCCTGCACAAGTGACGAGGGGGAATAGGGGAGGGGAGGTGGAGGAATTCGCCGACATCACCGTGC
>CM076244.1:8803414-8843414 GCA_038380765.1 Odontothrips loti | reverse complement strand
GCTCCGTCTCTTTCTTTCTCACGCGTCCGGCCGAGACAGAAAGGGACGGGGCTAGTGCGATGCGGGCTTGCCTACCTTTTGCTTGTCACGGGCAAATGGGACACCTGGTATTAATGCATGAAGCTGTGCACAGCCATGTCCCGAACACTCTATGCACAGGGCCCTGCACAAGCATGTCGTGTGTGTGTACACTGACCCCATCCCGTCTCGTCCGGTCCCCGCGGCGGGAGGCCCGGGTCCGGCGAGCGTCGCGACTGTGGTTATCGGATCGGGTCGGATGGTCCGGGACCGTCCGCGGGGCTATCTAGGGAGAGCCGACGGCATGCTATTCATGGCCTGCCCTCCACGTGAGGCTTGCAGACGACGCATATGCCCCCACCCCCTCCAGCCCAGCCCAGCCCCCCAGCCCCCCTGCCTGGTGAAACACGGTGGTGGTGCCTGGTAGTGGCCGGGCCAGCTGCGGGCCGGCCTACCCGGCGGCACTCGTACCAACGGACGGCGCCGACACACAGGCAGGGGGCACACCAGCCCCGGGGACCGTGTGCTCTGAGCTGTTCCCGAACGTTCCAAAACGTTCCCGAACGTTTCCAAACGTTCCTGAACGTTCCTAAACGTTCCCGAACGTTCCCGAACGTTCCCGAACGTTCCTAAACGTTCCCGAACGTTCCCGAACATTCCCAAACGTTCCTTTAACACGATTCTAACTGGGCTCGATTCTAACTGAGTTAGCTGGTCCGAGCCCAGAAGGGACCGGGACTTCTGTCGTCCGAGCCTGGGGACTGTGTGCCCATTGGCTGGCCGCCTTATTGGCCTTACGTCTAAATTTAACGAGAATCAAGTCTGGAATTGTTAGATTTGATGGAAGAAAACATTTTTTTCTGCGTATTGGTCCCACAGCGTGTCCCACAGCTAAACTTTTAGTCAAAACCGTCACCAAATTGAATGGTTGAGGAAGGTGGTGCGGTTCGTGGTGGCGGGGAGGCGGAGGGGGGAGGGGGGCTTACTGGTCATAAAGCACCGAGGATGTTTGCCCCGGCGTTCGCATATGTAGCCGTTTTATGTCTTGCAGCAGCAGGTCTAGCTTTGCTCGTACGCTTACTTTCCCTTTCTTGCCGTTTGCGGCCCGAACGGTCGAGCAAAACCTGTACCGCACCGCGGTGCATGCGGCTCTGTTACTTCACACACACACACACACACACACACACACACACACACACACACACACACAGTGCCGAGGTCGGCAACACCGTCCACATGAGGGTCTTGAGGTCCTCGCGGGTCCTGTCCTCCCTGCGGTCCTTCCCCAACCAAGTTCCGGCCCGAACGCCCAAGCCTCCTAGGCCTTGCCCAGGCCTCGGGACTCTTCGATTTCGTCTCCCCCCCCCACCCCTTCCTTCCCGGTCTTGCCTCTCCTCCTGATCCGGCCCTCTCCAACCCACGCTGTCATTAATATTCGTCCATCTTAGTTGCTCACTTTGTAAGCGAAACAGTTTAAAATGTTGATTGCTTTGGTTCCGAGGGCGGGAAGGCACCGAAGGCACCGAAGGCACCGTCTCGTCCTGAGGAGTGGAGGGGGGAGGAAGGGATATTGAGGATGTCCAGGCCTGTGAGGGGTGGGAGGAGGTGGGATGTGGGGGGGGGGGGGGGGACAGGTGTCGCAGCCTGGTACAAAGTCAAGCCGTCGAGCCCCGCCTGCTTCTGCTTTAGGATCGGTGATAGAGCAAAAAAGAATCATCAACAGGATTGGAAAAACGACAACCGTCGTGGTACTTGAACCCCCCTTGCCAAAAAAAGTCTACCTCGTGCACAAACCTTTATATGCCCCCCCACGCCCCGGCCCTCGGCGCTCTACCTGCCGGTGTCGGATGTCGATAGGCCCGTAGCCCGCAGCCCGCAGCCCCGCAGAGCGACTGTCGAAATATGACGCAAATTGTGTACCTTTCCCTTCCTTTACCTTTGGCGTGGGGCTGGGAGGTGCGGTTGCCCTGGGCTGGGCTCAGCTGGGCAAGGGGCACATGAGATGAGGGAGTGAGAGCCCGAAGAATCGAGGGCCCACGACGCAAATCTAAGTCAATTCTCAAACAGAAAAATAAATCGCTTGCGGACTTACGAAACGGTAGGCAAAATATCATCGTGTGTGTGTGTGTGTGTGTGTGTGTGTGTGTGCGCGCGCGCGCATGTGTGTTTAAACCGGGACGCTCCGCCCAGCGCCCATCGCAATATAACACTGAGGCGGAACGCGGGGAGCAGATGGGGGAGTGGGGAGGGAGGGGGAGGACTACGAGAGGTTCCGCCGATGCTCGCCTTTGAATATCGGCATCGGCCGACCTCAAGAAAGGGCAAAAGGAAGCTGGAGAGCCCCCTCCCTCCCCTCCATCCCCTCCCCTCCCCTCCCCATCCCTCCTCTCCCCAGAGCCGCGCTCCCTCCCAAGTACTTGACGTTCATACGGCTGCCCTCTAAATTAGCGACGGCGACGTCAGGACTCTTTTATTACAACGGAACGCCATCGTCCGAAAATTATAAAATCGTAAAAAAAAATAAAAAATGAATTAAAACCGTTCGGCGGAGCTCCTGTAAGCCACTTAGAAATCAGCGTTTGCAATGATGACTTGAGATTGAGGGGCGGTCGACTCGTTGTGTCCGACACTGTGGGGGTCATAACCCCCTCCGGCCGCCGTGCCTCCTATGCGGTGCGGTGCGCCCCTCTTAGCCTTTTAGCCCCCGCGAGCTCAACCTGATCCCTGAGCCCCCCCCCCCCCCCCCGCGGTACCGTGTCATTATTTTTACGCTGAAGATGAACAAACTTTAGAGAGGAAATAGGAGTCCCGGCCCAAGGGCTGGGGGCTGCCTGGGCACGCACACGGCACGCACGCGGCACATGGCACACGGCGCCCGGTTGGTTATTGCTCAGAAAGCGCCCTCCCAGGGACGTAGAAAAGGGCCCCGGCAAAAGGTCCCGACAATTTGTGACGCTGCCGGCAAAGTGTGGGCGGCGGGATGCACGCGGAGGGGCTGAGCTCTGTGGCCTGCATGCCTCCCCTTGTCCCGACGCGGGGTCTTCGTCTTCCTTGGACAAAAGCGGCCTGCACCGCCATCCTATTTGGGCGCGCCACCTTCAGAGCCGGCGTTTTCGAACCCGGGACCGGAATACGACGGGCTCATCTACCAGACTCCCCGCAAACGAGATATACGACTGCTCTGCTGGGGCTAATCACCTCGCTACGACCCGCCTAGACCCGACCCGACCCGATCAGTTGGTTCGAGTACCAACGGCAGGGCAGGGGCTCGCTTACAGCTTCCCTCCGCATGACCGCAGTCTGCTCTGCCAGGCCAGCCCAGCTCAGGTCCACCTGCCCGGCCCCGGCCCCGGCCCCCCGGCCCCGGCCCCGGCCCCGGCCCCGGCCCCGGCCCCGGCCCGCTGAGCCTTTCCCCACCCCGCCCCGCCCTGCCCGGCCGCCGGCCCGCGGACCAGATGGGGATAGAATTGCGAGCCGCGCCGTTTAATGGAGTTACAATATAGCCGGCCTACGCGCTCGACACCCACCGCCCCGCCACCGACAAATTTTCACGTCGATAAATAAAGGCCTTTGCAACTTTCGGCCGGGCTAAGTTGGTGCAGCGCGAGCCAACTTGCTTCCGGGGGCTGCGCCGGCGGAGCTGGGCCCGGGGGCGGCGGGGGCGGCGGGGGCGGCGGGGCCGGAACCGGTCGGAGACGATTTGCCGCCTCGTTCTATTCGATTAAATAACGATCAGATGACAGGGGGCGTTCCACTTCTTTATAAACACACAAATTGATTAGATTGAGTAAAACGGCGGCGCGGGGAGGAGATGAGGAATTCAGCACGGACTCTTAGCATCCGCCCAGGGATGAATGATTTAGTGGGATGACTCAGAGCGTGGTAAGGGAATAGAGCGTCAACGCGACTGCTCGCCAGTTTTGCCTGCGATTATACAGTGTTTTTTTTTCTGATAGCCATGACGTGTGCCGGGGCATCCTTCCCTAGAAGCGGAAGGAAGGAGGGAGGGAGCGGGGAGGGAGGGAGGGAGGGAGAGAGTGTACGTGACCGTGGCGACAACAGGGCGTTGGGTCGTAAGTGATCGGCCTACAAGGGCTCTGCTGAGGAGAAAACACAGAGAAGGGGAAGGGGGGAGGGAGAGAGAGACAGAGAGAGAGACAGGGAGAGGCGTGGCGGTAGGACAGGCTCGGGCGCCGCTTCACAACTCTTGGGATGAAGCCGCAGCATAAAGTTGAGCGCAAGATTTACTGCTTACAGTTCAGCAATTAACTGCGAGCCACCAGGCAAGGCAGGGCAGGGCGGGGCGGGGGCAGTGAAGCCGAGCCGAGGTGGGTGTAGGCCGGTGGGGCCGCGGGGGCCGGTGGGGCCCGGTGGGGCCGCGGGGGCCGCGGGGGCGGGGTCCCGGTGCGGACGCACACACCTGTCCGACAGCAATACACTCAATGCCATGGGCCGTGACCACGAACACCAACACCTCCGCTGTGTTTACCATGTGCCAGTGGATCTGTAGGCAGGATTAGGTCGATCACCTGCGAGAAAGAAAACACGAGCCCCGGCTAGGCTCGGCGGGGTGGGCCGGCCGTGCTGGGCCGTCATACCTACACAAAGTGCGCTCAAAGCGAGGCCCCGCCACCTCATTACTTTGCGGGGGCAAGCCAGTCCGTCAAACCTTGTATGAGAAATTAAGTAGAGTCGCGCCTTCACTCTACAAAATTTCTCATCCGGAAGTGGGTCGTTGAAGACACTGAAGGTTTTCGGGGGGAAATTATGGGGTGGTTGTCTTTTCCGCAGGCAGGCCGGGTGCGACATCCATTCCCCTTCTCTCCCTCCCTCTCTCCTCTCTGTGCACCGCCTGACGGGGGTACACTGTGACAGTCGTAGAGGCACGGTCAAGGGGGCAGAGAGACACAGAGAGAGAGAGAGAGAGAGAGAGAGAGAGAGAGAGAGAGAGAGAGAGAGGGAGAGAGAGCGCTGTTTAGTGTTGCCTCTGTCGCTCTGCCTCCGGTGGCTCCGCGAACGACCGCCACATACCGACTCCATATGTCTCCGTCAACTATCACAAGGGGTCCAGTCCGGGAAAACCTACCTCACCTCCACACGGCTCTGTGCTCTATCCCTTTCTCACTCTGCCACCGTCGCCGTCCTTGTCGTGATTATGTGGTTTTCGCTAATGTGGTCCCCCTGTAACGACCCTCCGGGCACCGGGCTCCAGGCATATGGCTCCGGGCTCTGGGCACCGGGCTCCGGGCATACGTCTCCGGGCTCTGGGCACCGGGCTCTGGGCACCGGGCTCTGGGCACCGGGCTCTGGGCACCGGGCTCTGGCCACCGGGCTCCGGGCATACGTCTCCGGGCTCTGGGCACCGGGCTCCAGACATACGGCTCCAGGCTCTGGGCACCGGGCCCTGGGCTCTGGCCACCGGGCTCCGGGCATACGTCTCCGGGCTCTGGGCACCGGGCTCCGGGCTTCCGGCTCCGGGCTCTGGGCTCCGTCTACGGGGCCGCTGACCGCCCCGGCCGTCACCTCCGTCATTATTACACTTTTCATGAGCACGTGATCGCGCGCCTCCCTCACATCCCGCCGGCCCTCAATACCGGGATGCATTTATCATCCGCCCCGCCCCCAGCCGACTCTCCCACGGAGGAGCAGGGACCAAGCCGTTTGCCAGCAGCCGTTCCCTTCCCCCCCCCCCTCCCCATCCTTCCAGCGGGACGGCTGTGAAGGATTTATTACCAGCTAATTATTTCGCAGCCCTTTCGTGTCTCTCGGCTCCCCTGCCAGATAGGCAGCCCGCGGCACGGAGCAGCAGCGTTCGCGGCAGGAAGCGCGCGCGCGCGCCTGTGTGTGTGTGTGTGTGTGTGTGTGGCCTCGCATACACGCTGATTCCGCCACTTTGTCGACATTCGTGTTACGTGTTGCGTCCGCGAAGGTGGGTGTCAGAGCACGAAAGGGGAGGAGGCGGGGGCGGTAGTGGCAGTCGTAGAGTCGGCCAGCGGCCAACGGCAGCAGCAGCAGCGCCCCTGCCGGCCAAACACTGCTCCCATTGTGCGCCGTGCGCCGTCTGGGGCCGTGCTGCTGCCTGCCTGCCTGTTCGGCCGCCGCCGGCGTCGCCCCCGAACCACGTCCACCACACCGGGCGTCAAGCCCCCCCCCCCTCCCCCTCCCCTTTCCTTTCGGGCCGGAGGCGATCCAGACAAGGCCACTCAGGACGTGGAGTCGAGTCGGAGGTGTTCCTTCCAGGAGTCGGCGCCGCCTGCTCGCCGGGGTGGTGCGGGCCCCTCCCTCCCTCCCCGCACCCTCCCCCCCCACGTCACTTCTGCTCCCACAACGACACCACCGTTTCGGTGTCACCTCTGCCTCTGCTGGACCGCGAGCACAAAATCAGAACTGGAAAGTCCGCCATGAACCCTCGAACGAACCTTGTCGTTGGCGGTCGTCTGCTCGATCGCGTCCCTTTTAGCGTCTGCTGCTCGGACGGCCCGAAACAATCCGCAGCAAAGCGCGAGCAAAAGGAAACAGAGAGAGAGTGAGTGCAGCGGCACCTAATGCACCCCCCCCCCACAATACTTTTTATATAATTCCATAGCGACGGCCGGACATCCCTTTGATGTATAGTCTGACGCAGCCCGCTGGCGTACCCTTCTCCGCACTCACTGATTGGTACTCTTCTAACAACGGAGAAGCTACTTACGCACGCACTCGTCTTTGCGCCTCCCCGAGTTCCGATTCCGAATTCACGGCACCAAAACAGATTTCAACGCGCCGGTCGGATTACGGCCAACTTTTACGGCTTTATTCGCGTTTGTAATGGGGCCGATTGTTTGGGGTCGCTCGCTCTCCCGCTCCGCGCTGCTCCGCTCTCCTCTCGCCCCTATTTAAATTCAGGGTCAGCGCAGCAACACGAACAAATGTAATCACGCTCCGTGGCGTGCCGTGGTGCGACGTGGTGCGGTCGTGGCGTGGCGTGGCGTGGTCCCGCCGCGGCCCCCGCCGGCTGAGTGGGCTGCAATAAAAACGGCCGCACAGCGGACAGCACAGCGGACAGCACGCTGTGCACAGAGGACAGGTGCGACGCTTTCCGCCCGCGTTTAATCATCCGTCCATTGTTTCAATCGACTGCCGAAATATTTCAATTCAATTACGCATGAAATCCGCGGCGGATTTGGGGGTACGGAGGGCGGGCCGGGGGGCGGCAGTGTGTGTGTGTGTGTGTGTGTGTGTCCCTGGAGTCCTCGAGGCCCGACGGCACCGCTCGGCTCGGACGCCACGGAGACACGGGCGGCCCGGCCCGGCCCGGCTGAACCCCAAACCGAAATTTACGTGCGAAACCCTCCCGTGCGCAAATGAGAGCCCCCGTGCGATGAACGCGGGAGCGGCGGGAGGCAGCCAACTGGTCGTGCCCCTCCTCGCCCTGCTCCCCTCATCCTGTAGGGTAAGGTACGGCGCGGCAGCACCAGGGCGAGGACGTGGAGGGTCTTGGTGTGGCTCGGCCCGGCTGCTCCGCCGGCAGACCCAGCGCGCCTGGCGGGTAGGCCAGCCCGGCGGATACGGCTGTGCGGCGGGACTGCCTACCCTCGCGTTGGCAGGCGGACTCCACTCCACGACGCTGCACAGCGGGCCGTGCGTGCGGCGTGCGGCGTGCGTGCCGTTATCATGATAAAGAGCTGATCAAAGCGTCATCAGGAGGCAGCTGGCCGCCCCCGCTGGCCGCCCCCGCTGGCCCCCACCGGCCCCCGCCGCCCCCCGCTCACAGCCCTCCTTCCGGACGGTCTAGCTCCTGGCTGCCCGAATTGAATCGTCATTTCGAGAGGGCGGCGGCGGCGGCAGCTGGGCCGGAACGGAGTGGCAGGGCCAGCGCCGAGGGCAGCGCATGCCCCCGGCTGCAGTCTCCGTAAGGCTCCCGCACACCCAACGCAGTCCGGTAGCGTGGAGTCGCCACGCTCCCATTTCCTACACGGATAAAAAAGGTAATTCGACACTCGCCCTCATTTGGATCAAGAAGCAACCAAAACGATTCTCTACGGTATGAAGATTTGCCCCCGTGCTGACCTTAAAAGTACACTTGGTACGGGTCGGAAAACTATTTTTTTTCCGGGTACAGAGAACCCGGGCCCTTCGGATTAATTACCTCCGGGCCACTGGCGTCGAGACTCGCTGTTGGCGGCGCGGAGCAGCGGAGCCAAGGCAGGAGGCGAGCCGAGCCGGGCCAAGCCAGGCCGAGCCGAGCCGAGCCGAGCCGAGCCGAGCCGAGCCGAGCCGAGCCCCTCTGCGGTCCATTGTGACGACAACACGTCTCATAAATATGGCACGGCGCGATAATGTGGGCACCCTCGTCACGGTGACGGACCCGTAGGCCGGCGGGGCTGGCGGGGCTGGCGGGGCTGGCGGGGCTGGCGGCCGCCGGACAGCACAGAGCAGTGCCACGAGTGGCCGCGGGCGGGCGCCGAGCATATCAGATTATGCGGCGGCCTGCCGTGCCGGGGGCCGTGGGCTGCTGAAACTGAAAGGGCCGGCCGGCGGGGGCGGGCCGTAAGGACCGCGGAGACTGCCCGCACCCGGCCCAGCCCGGTCAGTCAGTCAGTCCAACGTTACAACGTCGTCGTGGTGATTAACGCGCGCTGTGTCGGCGCCCTTGTGTTGGCACCACCCACCGCCCGCCGTCCGCGTACCCTGTAAGACCGGAATAGACCCTCGGCCGGACTCCCGACAGATTTTTCCTTTCTCCAACTTGGTCGTCTATGAATTTGAATAAAGAGTTGTGAATTGTTTGAATGGTGCGCGCTGCCCCGGAGGGGCTGGCGGGGCGGGGCGGGCGGGCGGCGGTCAGTACGCGCTGCCCCTCCGCCCGGCGAACGGCGACTCCCTCAGGTTGATCTTGATCCGGATGCTGTTGTGGGCAGTGCTGGGGCGCAGGCCGGAGTCCGAGCCGTCCTCCTGCTGGGATTGGGGCACGCATTGGGGCTCGCGAGTGTGGCGCCGCTAGACGCACCGATACCCCCAGCGGCCGCCGCTCTACCTGGGAGGGCACCTCGCAGATCGTCCTCAGCGCGCTGCTGACGGGGGTCTCCTCGGACACGGTGACCTGCGACAGCACTGACGTCTGCGGGGGGTCGCTGCCGTCCAGGACCTGCGGGAACGGATTTGATAAATGAGCTGGCCGAGTCGAGGAACAGGAACAAACAGAAAATTGCTTCTCTATGCTTTCCGGCCGCCGACCTCGAGCTGGTACAGGAAGACGTGGCCGCCGCTGGGTCTACTGCCCAGGAGCTGCACGCAGCCCATGAGACCGGCCTCTCCAGGACGTCTGCGGGGAAGTCGTGAAACAGTTAGACAAAGCCCTCTCTGTCTCACTTTCCTCTCTCTCTCTCTCTCTCTCTCTCTCTCTCTCACTCACTCAAGTTAAAACTTGTAGAAAGATATCAATGTTAACATTTTTCATGTATGTCTTATGATGTGTACTAACTACCACTTAAAACTGTTATTGTTTTTTTTTTCTCTTTATTTTGTGTTTATTGTTAAATTGAATGTAAAACAATTATTTTTTGTGAAGAGCTGAGAGCGGGTAAGGTGTAAGCGGGGCTATTTCAGCCCTTTTCCGAACCCTAATAAATAAATCAAATCAAATCTCTCTCTCTCTCTCTCTCTCTCTCTCTCTCTCTCTCTCTCTCTCTCTCTCTCTCTCTCTCTCTCTCTCTCTCTCTCTCTCACTCTCTCTCTCTCTCTCACTCACTCTCTCTCTCTCACTCACTCTCTCTCTCTCACTCACTCTCTCTCTCTCTCTCTCTCTCTCTCTCTCTCTCTCTCTCTCTCTCTCTCTCTCTCTCTCTCTCTCTCTCTCTCTCTCTCTCACCTGCGCAGGTGCAGCGCGAACAGCCGACCTCGAGTGCGCAGCAGGCGGGTCAGCGCGATGCCCCGCGCCAGGCCCTGTACACAAAGTACAGTCTGTACTTTGTGGCCCTGTAGGTCGGGGACGTCAGCGCCTGTCATTGTACCCCCATTCCTCCCCGAAGTGACTGACCTTGGTGGGCGAGCGCACGGGCGCGTCCAGCGTGTGCCTGCCGCCGATGAGCGCGCCGCCGTGGGCCAGCAGCCAGTGGGACCACAGTGCGGCGCCTCGCCAGCTGCAGCGGGGGCTGGGGCACCTGCAAGCAGCAGCACTAACGGCCATCTGGCACCTGGCGTCGCCCCGGGCCGGCGACTGGAGCCTCCTGTTCTCCAGAGATGTCTTCTCCAGGGGCTGCCGGGGAGGCCTAAGCACATTAGCAGTCTTCACTCACGGCTTCTCGGTGGCGGAGTCCCTGGCTGGGGACCGGGGGCCCGAGTCCGAGTCCTCCCTCTGCCGCTGCAGCGAGGAGGTGGAGCGGCGGGGGGAGGAGCCGGCCGAGGTCCTCGGGCTGGAGCGGGGTGTGGTCCCGGGTGTAGTCGCCGGTGTAGTCCTCGGGCTGGAGCGGGGTGTGGTCCCGGGTGTAGTCGCCGGTGTAGTCCTCGGGCTGGAGCGGGGTGTGGTCCCGGGTGTAGTCGCCGGTGTCGTCCTCGGGCTGGAGCGGGGCGTGGACCTCGTACTCCGACGGCGATGCCGCGTATTCCTCGTTGACGCGGACCTGCGCCGGCCGACTCGATGAGAGGCTATCGTGAAGCTGCAGCCTACCGGACCGCGGGCCCTCCTTGGCTTTACCCCCTGGCGGTGCTGGCGTCGCTTCGGCTCCTGGAGCGGCTCCTGGAACGAGTCCTGGAACGGCTTCTGGGGTGCTCTCGAGCGCCGCGAGACCGCGGACGTTGACGGGAGGACGGCCCTGGAGCAAGCATAGGGCAACGGGGGTTATGGAGCACTACACTTTATACAGCTGGAGCGGCGCGCGCCCGGTGAGCGGCGGGTCCCACCCGAGGCCCCCCACCGAGCCCCCCCCCCCCCCTCCTGACCTCGAGCCGCACACCGGGCTCTCAACTCTATTTTACAACGATTTTTTTTCCCACGAAAAATTCAGAACTAAACGAACGCGTTGTATTTTCTATGGACTTTTCGAGAACGATTTGTCCGGTAAAATTTTCGGTCGGCGTGTGCAGAGAACCGCCGCGCCGCTTTTGTGTCTTTGTGAAGCACAAAATGAGCTGTGATTAGTGTGGAGCAGAGGGCCGTGATTCCGGGTCAAGATCAGACCGCCTGGCCCTAATAGGGAGGAGGGACACACTGTCCTTGGTGCTGGTCCGTAATGCTTGTCCCTAATGGTGCGAAGGCGGCCAAAGGAACATCCCAGACAATCTGATAAGCGCGTTAGGAAGGACGGGGCGACACTCCGGAGGGGTGGGGAGAGGGGGGGGGGGGGCGATCCCGTTGTGGGGAGAAAACACCCTCCCAGACGGAAATCCTCTATACGTGTTCGGGTGCCCCCCTCCCCCCCTCCCCGCCTGTCGCCGCTTCTCCTGATAGCGGGGTGCACGTTCGTATACAGACGCAAATCAAGCCGATCTCAATCAGGCTAACGTCTTCCCCAGCTAAAAATATATACGTGATATTGCCCCGCCCTCTCGCTTCAATTATTTATCTCTTCGGGTGGTTCCCCACAAATACTCACGTTTCTTCGGGCGAGGCATTTGGCTCTGGTTGCAGCTGCGGCTGTGGCTGTGGCTCGAGGAGGAAGACCAGGAGAGGTGGGGGACCAGCTGTAACCACGACAGCAGCGGCAGCAGCGGTGGCAGCGGCAGCAACGGCAGCAGCGCGGCGGTGCGGCGGTGCCATTGTTCCCTAGAATCTCTCATACTCACATTCTTCCGGGAAACCTATATTGTTACTCTCTTGCAAGAAAACTGGGAATCCAAATATCGGAGCTGAGTTCTATACGAAATTCGAGGTCACCTCTCGTTCACTAAGTTTTAGGTGGAAATTTCTGAAGGGCAACGGGGAATTCGGAAAAGGGAATGTGAAATGGGCTGGGATGAAAAACGGTCGCGAGCAATCCGGGGCACTGCGATTCGCGATTCGAAACAGAAAAAAACAGGCACATGTGTTGGTCATCTTTGCCATTTCGGACGGGACATGCTTCTGTGTCGTGTGGCAAAAGCTGGCAGACGGTCAGCACTCCGGCGGGGAGGGGAGGGGAGGGGAGGGGAGGGGGGGACTTCAGGGGTGGTCAGCCGTGCGCGACTCCAATCAGCAGCCAATGTCCCGTGACGTGTTCAGCCCGGGCGTGGTATGGCGTGGCGCGGCGAGGCGCGGCGTGGTCAAACCCGATGCCGGCGCGGCCCGGCCGGGGGCTGCCGGGGGCGGCGGGGGCAACGGGGGCAGCGGGGGTAGCGGGGGCAGCGGGGGCCCGCACAGCAGGGATCGGAGGGGGCCGGAGGGGGCAGGGCATCGGAATTGTGCCGGCAGAGAGGGATGTATCTGTTTCTTTTTCTGCTTGCCCGCGCACTATCCTCCTCCTCCTCCTCCTCCCCCTCCCCCTCCTCCGTCCGCACTGCGACAGGGACGGCATCTGCGGCAGCGGGGGAGGGGAGAGGAAACTCAGAACAAAAGGATTATAGAGCCCAAGCCCAGCCCAGCCCGTCAACGAGGTGTTTGGTGTTGTCGGACCACAGAATGCACTCGTGGGCGGCAGACAGGATCAGAGGGCGCCCGCCCGCGGCCGCCGCCGTCAACCCCCGGCCCGGCCACCTAACCAGGTTGCCGCCCCCACCCCCTCTTCCCTCTTCTCTTTCCATTCTTCCCCCGTGTCCCTTGCCGTGCACCTTTGTAGCCCCTCGCCGTCTCACTTCATCCGGACTTCTCCCTGCCCGACCACTCTGTGTGTGTTTTGTGTGTGTGTATGTGTGTGTATGTGTGTGTCTTGTCTGTGTGTGTGTGTGTGTGTGTGTGTGTGTGTGTGTGTGTGTGTGTGTGTCTTGTGTGAGCGCCCCCCGCCGGGGCCGGGGTGACCTTAATCCAGCGCGCCCGCCCTGGCCGGCCTCGGACACGGGAGCAGACTCTGCCCACACACCCACACACGCACAAGAAATGTCGACAGACAAGTTGATTGAGTCATTGATTTCCCCTTTGTGTTCCGGGGCGTGTAACGCGGTATTGGGCTTCGGGGAAACGGATATCTGAGGTTTATATCGAATGCGCCGTCGGCGGCGGCGGGCCGCCCGGCCCCGGCCCCCAGCCCAGGCGGCGTGGCGACCTGTGCGCTGCCCTGTCGTCCTTGTTGCTCCTCCTGCTTACCTTGTCCTCTTCCTCGGAGAGTATCCGTCAGCGGGGGCGGGGGCAGCGCTGTGCCCGGCTGCTGACATGCTGGCCGCACCAGCTTGCCGCCGCCCCCACCCCCGCCCCCGTCCCCGCCCCCGTCCCCGCCCCCACCCTTGGCCGTGCCCCTGGCCCCACCACCCCAGACTCGGGAAGACAGGGTCTGTTTAGTTAGGCAAGTTTACCGTATCGAGTCACACGACGGCGTTTGAGACTCCCCCCCCCCCTCCCCCTGGACCCCCTGCAGCGGCGGTGCGGAGACAGACAAGGGGCGGGACGGACAGCGATAAAGACATGCAAATGAGCCGCGAGGAGTGGAGAGGAGATCTGATTGATTCGCGGGTTCGGAGCGCGGTGACGGCGGCAGCGCGGACCGGGGGAGGGCGGAGGGGAGGGGGGAGGGGAGAGGGGTAGAGCGAGGTTGGGGGAACAGGGCCGGATCCCTCGCGGGATTCGAACCCTGCACGGCGACCGAAGTATCACTGCACCGTAACGAGAGCCAGGCCGTGGGGTGCGGTGGCGGTGGCGGTGGCGGTGGAGGTGGCGGTGGCGGTGGCGGTGGCAGTGGCGGTGGCGGTGTGCTCCTGCTCAGCTCAGCTCGGCATCGGCTGCACCGGCAGCAGCAGCAGCAGCAGCAGTCGCTACGGGAGGCACAGGCACAGGCACAGGCAGCAGCAAGGGTTGGCGGCGGAAACTTAGCTTATATCGCGGCGCTCATGTTTATCCAATGAGTCGGGAGGCGCGGCTCCTGGCGGCTCCTGGTGGCTGCTGTCGGAACTCCCCGCCCCGTCCCCTTCGCAGTCCTCATTTAAACGTGGCCACTTTAGGGCCGGGCGGACGCTTCACTGGTCCGGCTGCACTTCGGCCCCGAAGGGAAAAGGACGCAGAACTACGCTGTAAATCTGGGGTGCTCGGAAGACGTACTCGGCCCTTTCCTCCCTTAAACTGAAACTCTGCCCTCCGGCACGGCGGCACGGTAGTGAAGGTAAAGCATAGAGAGGTCCGAGAGGCGCGACGCCGAGCGCCTGCGAGCGCCGGGGTAGGCCAGCCTGCTCGACACGCGTGCGTGCACAAGTTGGTTGCCTACCCAGATGCTGAGTGTAATTTACAGGGCAAACCAAACAAGTTTTTCTGCGTGATACTTTTAGTGCTATAAATGAATTCAGAGCAGAAAACGAAGTTGTCCCGTCCCGCCGCCACTGTATTACCGCCCGTGTTGAGGCAATTGTTGTTGTTGATGACGGAGTGCTTGATGTTGGCGCCGACACGGCGCGCGGCGCCCTCTCCGAACGTCATTAATTTCCCTCTGCTTCAGCGCGGACATAATAAATACGTCGTGTCCTCGGCGGAGAGTGCAGTGTCCTGTGGCGCTGCCTCCCACACACGTGCGCGCGCGCGCACACACACACACACCTACATACACACACACACACACACGCACACACGCGCGCGGGACATAGGGGTAGTCCATAAATAGACACTTCCAATGAGGCAAACGGAAGCTGGGTGAGTTGTCATCCTGAGCAGGCGAGTGGCCGCTGTCACTGCGGGTGCTGCGGGTGCTGCGGGTGCTGCGGGTGCTGCGGGTGCTGCGGGTGCTGCGGGTGCTGCGGGTGCTGCGGGTGCTGCGGGTGGGTGCTGCGGGTGCTGCGGGTGCTGCGGGTGCTGCGGGTGCTGCGGGTGCTGCGGGTGCTGCGGGTGCTGCGGGTGCTGCGGGTGCTGCCGGCGCTGCCGGCGCCGTGGCCTCCACCCTCCAGTGGTCGCCGAGCGCCGCCGAGATAGGGAGAGGCCTGCCCCGGCCAGTGCCACGGCCTCGGTCAGGGCGGAAGAGGAGGGCCGCCCGAGGCCGCCGTCAAAGGTCGAAAGAGGGTTAAAGGGCAGTGTGGAAGTCCGGCGGGGCAGGAAAAGGGGGCGGGGGGGGGGGGTGATGCAAGAAGACGGAAGGGATCTTATCAGTGTTACAAATACTAGGGTATGGTGTGGGCACAAGAACATTACCCCCACCCCTCTGACCCTCTGGCAGGGCAGGGTGAGTTTTGACTCCCTCGGCCGGCGGACGGTGGCGGACGGCGGCCGCTATCTCGTGCTGGAGCTCGCCAACCCCCGTCGCCGCCGGGCCGGGAAGCCGGGGTGCCGGGGTCCTACCTCACAGTGCTCTCGTGCTCGGCGGCGGCTGTCGGGGGATGTACATGCCATGAGCTGGCCTGGACAACGGCCTGCATCACCAGCCTCACCGCGCCGCGCAGCCCAACGCAGCTAAATCCGGGCACCGCGGACTGTCGCTTGCTGTCGTCCCGTCAGTACACTCATTCCTGCCCCGCTACGGCACCACCACCACCACCACCACATATAGGCTCCTTGTGCCCGTGCCTTGGGACGGACAGCCGGGACGACCTGAGCCCGCCCGCCGCCCCAATTAGTGCCAACGGCCCTTTGCGCTCAAGGACGTCCTCTAGCCAACCAGCGCACAGCACGGGCCGGCACGGGCCGGCACGGCACGGCACGGCACGCGGACTGGGCCTGACCACCTGCAGCCGGACCCACTCTGTCCTGCTGCGGCGTGTCCTCTCGGGGTCCTTATTCTTCCGCAGTCAGGATGAGGGCACTCTGGGAAATCATATGGAGGCTCGAATACATGAGCCGGTGTGGCGGTGATGGCCTGGGGGGCACTAGGCGGTACAATTTAAACGACGGGGATAAAGTTATGGCAACTCGAATATATTTATTGACATGGCTCCCAGCATCATTAACAGCCGCTGCACGAAGTTCGGTGCAGTTGCCACAACTTGGTCGGGTCCTTTTAATTCTTGAAACACTATCCCTAGGGTTAATTTCGTCTTCTCCAGGATTGGTATGCCCTTTGGCTCCGGCGCAGGCGAGTGAGTTTCTCGGCTCACCTAGGCAGCAGCGCACTGCAGCGCGCAGCCCGCTGGCAGAACAGAACAGAATGGAGCGCAGGTCCATCGTCTGCCCGTTCGCGGCCTTCTCCAGGCTTCCCCTTCTCCGCCACGGGATGGGCTGTCCGTCTGACCGAGCCTGATCCCCGCAAACGGGAGGCACGGTGGGGCGGGCTCGCTTTGGGGCTCGGCACGAAAACATATTCCAAGGGCTTACGGGGGTGTGTGCGGGTGGGTGCGGGGGGAGGGGGGCTGGGGTTCGGACCGCAGTCAGTGACGCCCCTCTCCGGGGCCGGGCCCCAAGCCCCGTGTACGCCGCGATTTAATTCCCGCATCAGGACAAGCAGAACGGGTTGTCGTAGTATAACATCTGGCACGAGGTACAGCGCCCAGCGGAGCAGCACAGGAACACTTGGTCCCGAAACTTTTGACATGACGTTTCACCTTTTAAACATTAATAACCGCCTAACAAACGCTTGTACAACAACTGCTATGAAACAGGAAAACATCGGCTCCGGCAGGAGTTGAACCCCGGCCGACCTGCTGGCGCTATACGTCTGATACGCCGGCCGCGGCCCCGTGCGGTGGTGTAATGGTGGGGGCGGCCGGGCCGGCGAGGCGTTGAGGCGTCAACACCACGCCGCACACACGCCGCGGCACGCGCCGGCCACGCGCGGGGAGGGTGCGTGCGCCCCCTAACAGAGTTACCACCGGGCCTCCCCTGCCGACCCCTCCCGGCGCAGATCAGAAGTACTGCTGCCACCGGCTGCCACACCACACCGGCTCCCTGTGCATCACGCCGTGTCACCACAGCACGCCGCCTGGCCGCGACTGGCCAAGGACCACGGGCGGGATCATAGTTGTACAAGCGGCCCTTTCATTGCTCTGCTTACGGGTGATTACACTTGGGGTTGACATCGCCGGTGCTGGTGTGTGTGTGTGTGTGTGTGTGTGTGTGTGTGTGTGTGTGTGTGTGTGTGTGCGCGCGCGCGCGGAGACAGCGCAGGGCGCAGGCAGTGCCACTCCACGCTATCTGGGCCTGGCCCTGGGCGGGGACAAGGCGTCTGGCCGGGCCTGCTGGGCGGCTGACACTGACTCCTCGGCACACTTATTACACGGACTGGGAGACACGAAAGGGAAACGAGGGGCGGGGGAGCTGCGGGGGACAGCGACAGGTGACATGCCGGCCGGGGAAAAGAGTGGAGAGGGAGGGAGAGAGAGAGAGAGAGAGAGAGCGGGGGGCACTGACTGATGAATTGGAAATGAGCCTGCGATGCAGCAGTCCGGGGGGGGGGGGGAGGTATTGTGTTCCTCCGGCTGCATCGCATGCATGGCTGGCCTGCCGTCCTGTAAGCGTGCACACACACACACGTGACATGTGGACTGCTCTCTTGTCTGAAAATTATTTATTATTCAAGTAAGTTGTCTGGTTTCGATCTGGGCGTTAGCGTCGAGTTCTCACCGCCGTCACGTTTAGCGATGGATAGTCCTGAGCAAACATGCCTTTGGAAGAAAACAACGCAACTGTTGTTTGCTGAATATGCATCGAGAGTGACCTCTTGACCGCCAGCCGCCAGCCACCGCCGAGGGCAGCGGTGCGTTAGCGGTGCGTGTGCCGGGCCGGCAGACCGAGTGGGTTATAGGAAACTGCCACGGTGAACATCGCAGTGAATTCAACTCACTCTGTCTGTCTCACTGTGCTCATCTCTCTAATCTGTCGGGCATAGCCACTGGAACGTGAAAAGAAATCGGATGTGATATGTGTGCCCTCTGCTGAATGCACCGCTCCCCCACCCCTCTGCATCACCCCTCTCTCTCCCTCCCGCACGCCGCTGCCTCAACCCCTCTGTCGCTCTCTCTCTCTGCGCGTGCCAGCGGGAAGGAGCGCGGGCTCTCGGTATGATCCCGGGGAACATCTCTTGAATATAGCAGGTTTGCCCTCCGCTCTGTGCCCTTCTAACCCCCCCCCCCCCTTCCCCGTGAGTCACTAGTCAAATCTCACGATGGTTTCTTCGCGAGGAGAAGTGGTTGTGAGAGCGAAGGCGAGCTAGAGAGAGAGAGGGGGGGGGGAACAGCTGTAGAGAGGTCGACTGCAAAATCATTTTAGATGCGAAGTAAAATAAAGGGAAGAAGCTGGTCCCCGCATCACATGCAGAATCACGGAGACTTTCGTCTGACGATCCACCCTCTTGCGTGTCTCAACCAACCCGACTGACACAGAGGTCGGCCCTCAGACAGTCCGACAGACGGACAGACAGACAGACAGTCAGACAGACAGATAGACGGCAGGCAGCCGTAGGTAATCGTGGGTAATCTCCGTCGTGGTGCCGCGCCCTGGACGCACCCTCAGGCTTGGGCACCTGTTGACTGGGACGCACAAGGGTTGCCTACTCGGGTCGGCCTCCACCCTCCGCCCTGGTGGCGTTCAGGTCCTGGGCTGGGAGCGAGGAGCGAGGCCCGCGAGAGGAGGTGCTCTGCATGTTGTGCCGCCGCAGCTGCCGTAGCTACCGCCGCAGCTGCCGTAGCCGCCGCAGCTGCCGCCGCCGCCGCCGCTCCGGTGGCGGGGTGGGTGGCCTCGTTTACACGTCGGGCCCACAAAACCCGAGCCGTCTGCTGCTGCCGCCGCTACCGCTGCCGCCGCTGCCGCCGCTGCCGCCGCTGCCGCCGCTGCCGCCGCTGCCGCCGCTGCCGCCGCTGCCGCCGCTGCCGCCGCTGCCGCCGCTGCCGCCGCTGCCGCCGCTGCCGCCGCTGCCGCCGCTGCCGCCGCTGCCGCCGCTGCCGCCGCTGCCGCCGCTGCCGCCGCTGCCGCCGCTGCCGCCGCTGCCGCCGCTGCCGCCGCTGCCGCCGCTGCCGCCGCTGCCGCCGCTGCCGCCGCTGCCGCTGCCGCCGCTGCCGCCGCTGCCGCCGCTGCCGCTCCTCATAGGCCGCGCCCGCGCTGGCGGGGGCACGGGCCGGGCCGGGCCGGGCTGCAAGAAAGGGCCTCCAGGAGGAAGCGATGTCGCCACTTCGGCAGACCCTCGTTAACAATCGCCCGGGGCGCTCATACGATCGATGGCCGCGCCCCGCCGCCCTCCCCTACTCCATCTTCTCGCCCTTTTCGTCTACCTCCCGGCACGGCCGCACTGCCGCACGGCCGCACGGCCCCCGCCCCGGCCTGTGTGCACTGTGCACATTCTTTGTCACCCTAGCCCTCGCCGCGGTTCTCTTCGCCATCCTGGTGGTCCGTCGTTGTCGTCCGGATACCCGGCGCGGACATCCTCAAGGCTCCCCTCCCCAGCCTCGTTGCATCCCCCGACAACCAACCCTTTGTTTTACGAGCTGGGTGTCAAATTTAGCGTAAGAAAGTCTCTCGTCTTTTCTTTTCTCGCCCCCAACACGGTGGGCCAGCAGGCTAACTTAAAAGGGGGCCGTATTTCGGACGGAGGCCGTTTTCACGTGCGCGACATTGTCTGCTGTTTACATCGCCTCGTTAAGCCCTCGTACGTTATTTTCTTTTCACTTTTCCTCTTTATTTCCAGACTTTATAATTGTCGTCGCGCCTCCTGTGCTCTTCTCTCTCTCTCTCTTCCTTTTCCTCTCCGGCGCTTTTCCCGCGCTTCGCGTGCATCTCCCTCCTCTCCGTGAGACAAAAATTCGGGCCCATACACGTGCCATCCTCTTGCCAAACAGCGATCGAAAAAAAAATCTAAATGCTTACTAGCCCTTCTAGTTTGGCTAATTATCGCTGGTTTTCTGCACCGTAGCCTTTAAAAAAAAATCGGTCGCAATGCATTGCCCCTCTTTCTCTGGACTGCCCCCCCTCCCCTCTTTCCCTGTGTGTCTTCCGTTCATTGTGCCTGTTGGTGGCCCCGGGCGATGCCCTCCCCCGCTCGCTCTCTCTCTCCCTCTCTCTCCCTCCCTCCCCTGGCAGCGTTAAGGTGGGAGAGGGAGAGCCGAGTGACATCCGGCCCGAGTACACCGGTTGCACTCCGGCAGCACGGCTCCGGGCCGCCAGGTCCCCAGGTCCGGGCGGGCGGGGCGGGGCGGGCGGGGCGGGCGGGGCGGGCGGGGTGTGCTCTGGCCTGGTGGACCACCCTTTTCCGAGGGTTGCAAATCGGCAGCTGATTGGTGTGAGGGTCGGTCGGAGGTGGGGGGGGGGGGGGGCGCTCGGTGAGGGATTCCCACCACCTTGCCAACCTCTGCATGCCGCATGCCCCGCGCAGTATCGGTAAACACAGAGCGCGCTATCGGAAACATTTCCCGCGTCGATCTTATGCATTCGTAATCCGTAATGCCAAGTTTCCACCTAAGTCCCCGCCTCCCCCAACCCCTCCTCCTTCCTGTTTGGCGGCGTCTGCCGTGCCGGCGGGGAGCGGTGGCTCTCGGCACGATGGCTCTGCATGGCTGCCAACCCGCAATCACTAACGTCCCCCGAGAATTTTCTCGCCCTCCCCGCTCATGAATATTCCACCGCCTTATTCGGATGGATGCGAGTTTATGTTGGTACCACTGAGACGGGGCGCCGTGCCGTGCCGTTGCCTGCTGCCTGCCCTTGGCGTTGGCGTGGCGCGGTGGCGAGTTTTGTGCGCTCTGGGCCCTCCCTAGCCTCGGCCCGGCCCCAGCCCAGCCCAGCCCCCCAGGCCCAGCCCCCGGCCCAGGCGTGAACCCCTGATCGTCGTCCCGCTGCCGGGCCCGGGGGGCTGGGGACCCGGGGACCCGGGGACTCGGGGACCGGGGCCGTACTGTCCTCGCGGACCCCAGCTCTCTCTCTATCTCTCTCCCTCTCTGCCACCGATTGGCGTATTTGGAATATTCCCCCGCATCGTATGAGATGCCCCCCCCCCCCCCCGCTTCCTCTCCTCCGCACAGCGCAGTATGAAGGTAACATCTGGGCCTGCCATACTACCTTTTCCACCCCAACCCCTCCCCCTCCCTAGATCACTGCTCTGCCCAGTCACGCATTGTGGACGTCTGCAACATTTTATTGCCGATTTTATACAAGCCAAACGTTGTGCCGGCCGGTGCGGGCCGGTGCGGGCCGGCTGGACGTGTCGCCGGGGCATTAAATATAATCGCCCCGCGTCCCGGCAGCCCTCAATGTCTGATTTAAATTCCGTACGCAATAACTGGCGCACAATCGGACGACGTCGTGCTGTGCCGACCTGCAGGAGTTCCGGTCGTTTCCCGATCGGTTTCCGAAAATAGCGTATAGGATGCGGACACCGAAAACACTCAACTTTATTTTTCGTCTGAATTTTAAAAATAGGGACGACTATTCGGTACGCCTTCTCTGTTTTATGTCTGTTTTTTTTTTTAACTATTATTTGGGGGCTAAATTAATATGCGCCGCTAATGAGACAGCCTCAGTTGCTCCGTAGCTACCTGGGATCCAAAGGTAGGCGGCAGGTGCAGTTTGGGGTGCCTATGCATGCTCGGTATCTGGTTTCTTCTCTTCTCCCTAGCATTCTAGACGAGGAGAGCGCCTGGCTGGGTAGGCAAGCCCGCTCGACACGGGTGTTCGCACATTGCCCACCAATCAGGCGTTTGGGCCAACTCCGCTGGGCAGTGAGTAGTGTGTGTGTGTGTGTGTGTGTATGTATGTGTGTGGGAGAGAGAGAGAGAGAGAGAGAGAGAGAGAGAGAGAGAGAGAGAGAGAGAGAGAGAGAGAGAGAGAGAGAGAGAGAGAGAGAGAGAGAGAGCGAGGCCCGGGGGGGAGAAGGAGAGAGTAGGGCCGTCCAGACCATTTTCCTGTTGGAAAACTAATTAGTGACTGATCCCGGCCCACACAACACAACACAACCTTGTGCAGTCCTTCGCCCTCTCAGGGCCGCTGGCCTCACGGCCACGGCAGCTTGAGTCTTATTACTATTACTAGACTTCAACCTTCAACCCCCCTCCCCTCCCCCCCCCCCCTCCCCCTTCCTTCCGGCTTCCTGGTGTGTCACCCTCACAGGACGCATCGCGCGTTCGTACCTGGCGATTGATGCCATGCCAAACGCGTGACAAGAAGCGACAACTTTTTTCTGTTCTTCCCCAGCAGTTCGTCTGTCGGTCTGTCGGTCTGTCTGTCTGTCCGTCTATCTGTCTGCTACTCTCAGAAAAATAATATTGAATCGACCAAGGAATGTTGCCTTGATAAAGATCCTGCGTCGATTCAACTATAATTTTATATTCAATCAACACAAACAGAAGGCGACAATCTTTAGTCGATTCAATTTAGTTTTTCTGAGAATTGATGATGTCCCCTGCGAGGCTGTTTCGGTCCTATCCTGTATATTGTAGACGTGCAGACGTCGATTGAGTCCTTCATTATACATAGACATTTAAGTGCGATGCCAGCTATGTACTATGCGTGCTCGGGTGTGCTCCACACCTGACCAGAGGCCTCGAGCTGCGCCCTTTTACAAACACCCCCCCCCCCCCCCACCTCCTGACCAACCCGCGCACCGTTAGCACTGCCCAGGCAACTCCAACACATCGATAATAGATCGGGCTGTGTGTGTGTGTGTGTGTGTGTGAGAGGGGGGGGGGGGGGGACTGCGCTGATCCATAATGGAGGCCGGTTCGTTTCGCAGCTTATGGACGAGGGTAGACAACAAGACGTCCTAAACTGCCCCTGACTCAGCGGCGGCGTCCCGAACGGACTGGGGCCGCCAGGAAGAGGCCAGCATGAGGGCCGTGCGGACGTGCAGCATGGAGAGAGAGAGAGAGAGAGAGAGAGAGAGAGAGAGAGAGAGAGAGAGAGAGAGAGAGAGAGAGAGAGAGAGAGAGAGAGAGAGAGAGAGAGAGAGAGAGAGAGAGAGAGAGAGAGAGAGAGAGAGAGAGAGGGCCTAGGGGGCCAGCAGGAGGGCCGTGCAGCATAGAGACAGAGGGCCTAGGGGGCCAGCAGGAGGGCCGTGCAGCATAGAGACAGAGGGCCTAGGGGGCCAGCAGGAGGGCCGTGCAGCATAGAGACAGAGGGCCTAGGGGGCCAGCAGGAGGGCCGTGCAGCATAGAGACAGAGGGCCTAGGGGGCCAGCAGGAGGGCGCGGCAGGGCGCAGCAGGGCGGGGCAGGAGTGGGGTCGGGGCGAAGAATGAGTCGTATCTGTCTGTGATGACATCCCCTGTCCTCACCTGTGGGGCCTGCGGGGCCTGCGTGGGCCGGTGGGGCCCCAGCCGTGGCCCCAGCCCGTGGGGAAAGCGTGGGGGCTCGCACGGCCCGGCACAGCCTGCGGGCGTGAGGGGCCACCCGCCGTCCCCACGGGCGGGGCAGGGCGGGGCAGGGCGGGGCAGGGCAGGGCAGGGCGGGGCAGGGCAGGGCAGGGCAGGGCAGGGCAGGGCGGGGCAGGGCGGGGCAGGGCAGGGCAGGGCGGGGCAGGGCAGGGCAGGGCGGGGCAGGGCAGGGAGGCTGCCTGATCGGACAAAAGAGGAGCACCACACGGGGCCCGGCCCGCGGCCCGGCCGGCGCGGCGCGACTCGCGCAGTCGGGGCACGTAGGCAGAGGGTGCCGAATGCCAGACAGAGATGGGGAGAGCGTGTGCGCGGGAGAGGGAGAGAGGTGGCGCGTGCGTGATCTCTCTATACGTGTGCCACATGATACGACGTGTGGCGCAGCCGGCGCAGCAGCACTGTCGCTTTCACTTTTCTCTCCCTTTTTTCTTCCTTTCTTTTTTTTCGATATAGTAGGAATTGATCGAGATGTCGGAGGAGCAGTCTTCCCGGGGAAAGACAAATATTTCTTGTCGGGAGTTGCGGACTTGGTGCTCGTCTCGGGTGAAACTCTCACATGACGCCCGGGTTCAAATACCGGTCGTCCGGGCCGTGAGTGGGCGTGTGTGGCGCGGGGCGGCCGGCCACAAGAGTGTTCACAAACGCAATTAGGCCGGCAGTGTGTTTGGTATTTGCGGCGGAAATCGATTTCATGGCGATGGCTTGATAAAAGCTCTAAATAGATGGGGCGACGGAGGCCGCGACTGTCAACTGTCGATGGGTGTGTTCTGGTGAGAGAGAGGAAAAGAGAGAGAGAGAGAGAGAGAGAGAGAGAGAGAGAGAGAGAGAGAGAGAGAGAGAGAGAGAGAGAGAGAGAGAGAGAGTCGCTGCCGTCTGCTATTGAGTCGGTGAAGGGTTGAAGGGTGTTTGGTTCGAGTGAGCTCAATTTGTTCATGCCGGGAGGGGAGCGCGGTCGGCAGTTTGGCTGCCGCCCCCGCCGCCCCCGCCGCCCCACGCTGCGTCACCGCAAACGGGGGCGGCAAACAGCGCACTCCCGAGTCGTGGAGACCCTCTGTCGTGTCCTCTCCGACCGGATAGCGTTCATGAGAGCAGAGAGGCGTTTGATGGCGCGCGAAAGCGGCTCGCATTTTTGTTTTACGATAACGGCGCCAGGAGGGCCGGGCTGCCGCCTCAGGTGCGGCAGCAGCGGTAGCGGCGGTAGTGGCGGCAGCGGCGGCAGCAGCAGGGGCGGCACGAGACGCTTGCTACTTCCCAGCCGCTCTAGTGACGTGTCCCCTCCACCCCCACCGCCTCCCTCTCCTGGTCCGGAAAGGAGCCTGAATGATGCTTTGCATACCCTAGGCCCTCGGGGACATTCCTCAAGCCTGCTGCTCGCGTTTCACCAGAGAGAGAGAGAAGGAGAGAGAGAGAGAGAGAGAGAGAGAGAGAGAGAGAGAGAGAGAGAGAGAGAGAGAGAGAGAGAGAGAGAGAGAGAGAGAGACGCATGCGGGGCGTGGCGGGCGGAGAAGTCGTCTGCAACATCACGTCGCCCGGAAACAAGCCCCCCCTCCTCCCCCTCCCCCTCCACTCCCCGCCCGGAGCGCCCTACTCTGGCGGCCCCGGCGCCCATCTTGGCCCCCAGATGAAACCAAAGCCCGTTTCCTCTCCACAAAACAAGACCAATTTTACGAGACCTCCCCCCTCCCTCCCCTGCTCCCGGGTCCCCCCCCCCCCCCCCCCCCGAGCGCGCTGTTACTTTGCTTGTCGGTGGGCGCTGTAAAACGCAAACGCTATGACGCTATTTGTAAACATGGCGCATGACAGGCTGGCGGGGCGCGGCGGGGCGTGGTGGGTTGTGGCGGGGTGTGTCGGGGCGGGGCGGGGCGGCGTCGACACACTGCCTGCACGCCACGCCACGCCGCGCCACTCAATCCGACCTGTCCACTCCAAATGAAAGTGGAGGGTCGGTGGGGTCGGGTCGGGTCCGGCTCGGTGGCATTCGATCCCTGGACTTCTGTGACTGTGTGCGATGTGTGCGCCGCGTGCACATGTGTGTGCACCGCTGTGTCAGCAGGCAGCTAGCCGGGGGGGGTCACCATCACGCCCTGGTCTGGTTTACAGCGGCGTGGAGTGCGGCGTGCGCGCCGAACGCTGTCAAACGTGGAGTGGAGTGGAGTGGAGTAGAGTGGAGAGGAGGGGTTTTAAACATTTTCGTCCCGCAGGGAGCCCAGCCCGGCGCCAGGCGCCCGGCGCCCAAACCTCTAAACCGCTCTGCCCAGGCCTCTGCCTCTCTCTCTCTTCTCTCTCTCTCTCTCTCTCTCTCTCTCTCTCTCTCCTTCCCCCCTCTTGGCCCCCGCAAACAGCCCTTAACCCCCCCCCCCCCCCTCCCCCAAGTCGGTGACGCCAAAGGACGCGCGCCAAAGGCTCTCCGCCTGATTCAGCTCAGACGACGCCTTCGAAATGAGCTACGATCGCAAGGCTTGGAGGGGGGGGGGGCCTCAGTGAGAGCGTCCGTTGCCGCGACGCAGGTATTGTATTGTCTCGTGGGAGGTGAGGGCCGGTGCCTCCCCCGGCCCCCCCGGTCCCCCGGCCCCCCGGCCCCCCCCCCCGGTCCCCCGGCCCCTCCCGTCCGCGCGGTCCCTCCCCCGGACCTGCTCACGTGTCTCATGATTTACGCACGAGTTCCGAACCAGCGCTCAAAAGGACCATGTAAAAGGCCACATACACTGCGGAGAAGAAAGATTAGTGGTCGCAACTCATGTTTCAGTTGATTTCCAAAGCAGTAAATTTGGTTCTGAGATCTAAAATTATGTTTGGGAACTATTTGTTAGTTGCAGCTACGAAAAGCTAGTTGCTCTAACAAAATACGTGAGTTGCCGGAGAAAAACACTCATTTTCATTCGCAGCAAACCTTTTCGTTGAAGCAAGTGACCTTTCGTTGGCTCAGCTAACAAATAGTTTCCGCAACAAAATTTTAGTTCTCAGAACAAAAAAAAATCGCTCTGAAGCAACTAGAAAAGGATGGGGAGATGTTTCTCTGGCACTTCCAGCAAGACTCCCGCCACATACACATACATGCGGCATAAATCCGTGCGGCGGCAGTGGCACACGCTCGAAGGTGCCATCAGGCTGCTCTCCCTTCTCTGCCTAGTACGATTTACTAAACACGAGATTAAGCAGCGACGCCAGCTTTGTACACACACACACACACACACAGAGAGAGAGAGAGAGAGAGAGAGAGAGAGAGAGAGAGAGAGAGAGAGAGAGAGACTCGCACACGAGTGCCCCCTCCCCGCCAACCACCGCTCTTTGTTAGTGCGGTCCCAAATCACATCTGCGAACTGTCGAAACGGAAATGACGATCCCGGCTCCAGATTAAGTCTTGGCCGCTGCCGCCGCTACCGCCGCTACCGCCGCTACCGCCGCTACCGCCGCTGCCGCCGCTAGTTTCCACGCCGTTACTCGGCAGCCGCTTAGTATGCACCGCGTCCCGCCCCGCCCCGCCCGCCCCGCCCTCGCCGCCTATCAGCGGAGCCTTCTAGAGCTCGCCGGAAGGGACTCTGATGTGCAGCGCGCTGAGATCCATCCCGAATGTCACGGGGCTGAGGGACGGCCCCCGCCGGATAGTGTTACCCCGCTGTGTGCGGCACGGCAAAGCGGTCGTATCGGCTATCACATCACAATCGTGTTCCACCTCAAAACTTATTGTTTCTTCTATCCCGCGCACAACAAAAGGACGCGAGAGCGCCGCCCCGCCCCGCCCCGCCCACTCCTTTCCTTTCCCTTTTCTTCCCGAAACAAACACCCTGAGCAGGGCACGCGCCTCCCGCCCCAACTTTTGCAAACAATTTGAAGCGATTGCCCTCGCGATCCCGGAGCGGCTTTTCCTCTCGTTCGATTTTCTTTTTCGTTTTTTTTTTAAGCGGGCCGGCGGCCCGTTGGGTCGCGTTTGGTAACGGCGGGGAAAATTTAGCACCGCAACATATCGTCGAAAAAAGAAAACACTTTCAAAAATAAAAAGAAGAAGATCGGAATCAGGACAAGCAAGCCTCCGGCGAAAATTTTCCTTTGAGGTGGGTTTTAGACCCACTGCACTGCCTCCGTGGAGAACTGGCCAACAGACCGACTCAGCACGCCGCATAGCATAGGTCTTCTCGGCGTGGTGTCCGCCTCGGGTTCGACATGAGTAGGGCAGTGAGAGGCGAGGCGAATGCATATGAGGTTTCCGGTTGCGGCAAGATTTTTTTTTGTCGTCAATAGAGGAAATCGGAGCCGCGCTTGGCCGACTTGTTAGCCGCGCGATGGGCCTCTGCCTGTGCCGATCTCGACTCTTCCCGTCCCGGCCTGCGCTGGCGCTGCGCTGCGCCGCGACCTCAGATGAGGCGGCCACATTGTCTTGGAGTCTTGGCGCGCCGGCCCCGCCCGGCCCCGCCCGCCCCGCCCAGCCCCGCCCGCCCCGCCCAGCCCCGCCCGACCCCAGCCCTGCGCTCTGCGCTCCGCAACTTGATTACCGACCAAATCCAGGGGAACGCCGCGCCGGGGCACTAAGTGGCAGCGCGGGGCAACTCGCTTCCAGTGCCCTCCCCCCCCCCCCTCCACCCTCTCCTCCCCTCCCCATCTCCTTCTCCGCTCCGCACTTTTCTTTCCCCGCTCCCATCGCTTCTTGAAGCAAACGCCCACCCGGGACTGCCACGGATGCGCTGCCGGCGCCGGCCGCCCCCAAGTTCCCCGCCGAGCACAGCACCGGCCCCACACATGTGTGCGGCTGCCCGCGGCTGCATATCACGACGGGACGACGGCGTCAAACAAAACAGGCCAACTAGCCCCTGAGCCCCCGGTGCCTCTGGAGCCTCGGGCGCCCCGCCGCCGCCTTGCCGCCGCCGCCTTGCCGCCGCCGCCTTGCCGCCGCCGCCTTGCCGCCGCCGCCTTGCCGCCGCCGCCGGCTGTTTGTGGCCCTCACGCCGCCGCCGTCGAAACTCCCGCCGGACTATCGGGGTAGAGCTCGGAGCTCTCCACCGCTCCGGTAGGGGTTCGGTGTCACGCTCACGGCCCCCGCTGTCACGGTGGGCTCGGCGGCGGCTCCGGTTGTCAGCGGGTGTCACTCGGGACCGGGCCGGGCCGGGCGGCAGGCGGCAGGGCTCAGCGGGGGGCTGCGGGGGGCTGCGGGGGGCTGCGGGATGGGCCGGCCCCGCCAGACAACAATCCCAACAGCGCCAAGCCGCTCCCCGCCCCCACCCCACACCGCCCGCCACCCCAACGCCGACCGAAAGCGGCAAGGCAACTGACAGCGAGTGCTGCTAATCACTAATCAGCACGCGCGGCGCGCGGTGACGCACTGTTGCAAATCCAGTGTCACAAACCTACAACTATTTAAAAAAAAAAAAAAAAGAAAGCGCGTTAAAACCGAATGATCACGCTAATTTTGAAACAACGGCCGCTGTATTCTGAGTGAAGGAAAGCTAAATTTAAAATTGTAGTTTTACGAGCAGTGCGTGCCGCCACTGGCCGCCAGCCGCCACCTGACGAGGCCGATGAACGTTCCCCTTCCGTGGGTTTCCGACAGAATCCGACGGCGGCGCGCCGATGAGAAATGTTTGTGGCCGCAGCCGTTTGCTTTGGCCGCGGGACGGCGGCGGGCAGCGGCCGATGTGCTGCCGTGCCGCCGTGCCGCCGTGCCGCCGTGCCGCCGTGCCGCCGTGCCGCCGTGCCGCCGTGCCGCAGATTACCTGCGCTCACGGCAGCACCCGATTTGTCGCGGCCTGCCGGGGCCGGGGCCCAGCGGGAAACAATAACGGGCGCCTCACTCTATCTGTTATCAGTCCGCACTTGTCTGCAGCCGCGCTCGTTCAGCTTAACGAACTCGACCACATCGCAGCAGACCCCCCGCGTCTGTCCTGCCTCACCCCCTCGCGCGGCGGAGCATCAAGACGGCTGTGATTGAGGAGACGGCGGCGACTCCCGAATGCGCCCGGACCGGTTTTCTTCTCCGCGGAATCAAGCAGCGCCGCCTCGCAAAAACACAACCAAATGCTAATTTTTTTTTCTTCTTCTTTTCCTCCCTCTTTGTCTTGAGTCCTTTCTTTCCCCTTGATGCGGGGAGGTCTACGGGGGATAAGGGAGGGTAAGAAACTGAGGGTAGGAAAACAGCACCGCCGCGTACGTCTTTGCAAATCCAGGCCTGACAAAGTTGTCGGGCGGAAAGGAGATCCATCAATGATTCCCCGCCCGCGGCCCGCGGCCCCGGATGTGGTGCCGGGCCGGCGGGTGCCGGGCAGGGATCAGCCACAGGCCGCCAAAGAGAATCAGCAGCTCGCGTATCAAACATTTCCAGACCAGAGGACACGAGAAGCGGTGAAATTGGGGCTGCCCTCTCTGCTTTGGGTCCTACCGGGAGTAACATTATTTTCATTTTCCTCCAAGTCGGGTGTTTGCCCAGTGGTCCATTCAAAAACGAATTGCGCGGCGTCGCACATTCCTCCTCTTCCTTTTTCCCCCCTTCTCTTTTTGTCTTTTAGGGCCGATGCCGCAGCAGAGGGGGGGGGGGGGGGGGGGGGTCCTAGCGAGGGTCCTAGCCGCGGCTCGGGCCACCTGTTGCCTCGGACTCCCCGACCAGCCCAGCGCAGGGCCGGATCAGAGCCAGCCTGAGGCAGACAGCGGCACAGCGGCCCTCTAAATAAGGCCCGCTTGGAGGGACTGGGACTGAGACTGGCCCTGCGGGCAGTTTATACGCAGTACGCAGACTGCGTTGCCTCCAGCGCCTGCCGTCTGCTGCATAGGCAAGCCGCCGCGCACCGGAGCGTTGGTGCTGCCTACCTCGCAGGGGGCTGAGCGCCTGCCGTCCCCGACATAGGCAGACCCGCCACGCACCGGAGCATTGCTGCTGCCTACCTCACAGGGGCGGAGGGGTATAAGAAATATGCGATATAGCGGCCCACGGCGGCGCACCTGGCGGCACCCGGTGGGCCCCATCCCAATACCTATAACAGGGGACCCGCCCCGCTCCACCCCG
The DNA here is from genome assembly GCA_038380765.1 of Odontothrips loti. Classification (NCBI taxonomy): domain Eukaryota; kingdom Metazoa; phylum Arthropoda; class Insecta; order Thysanoptera; family Thripidae; genus Odontothrips; species Odontothrips loti. Next base: position 8,813,106 of record CM076244.1, on the reverse strand, counting down.
CGCCCGCCGCACCCCTGCAGCCGCGGTGACCTTAGGCCGGCCTACTTTGGGAATATTGCCCAGGGTGGTGTGTGTGTGTGTGTGTGTGTGTGTGTGTGTGTGTGTGTGTGTGTGCGCGGCGAGCAGGAGGGGGCCGGGATCGGATTTGAGGGCGGCGATTAATTTCCCTGGCAAGGCTGCCTCACCCCACAAAGACACGATTTAGAAAGGGGCGTCTGGCTCTTTCTAGTGTGATTTTGTCCGTATCTCTTCTAGCTAGAATGTGTCTAGCTCTTCTAGTGAGAGTGTTATTGTGACTGTGTGAGCACGGCAGGCGAGCTCTCTGTGATCCACTTGCCTACTCCGTACCTGCTGAGCAGGCCCCCAGGCCCCCTAGGCCCCCTGGCCCCGTCCCAGACCCGCGCAATACAACACGACACTGGCCCCGGGCGGTTGGCTCGCTTCCCCTCGTCGGCCTCTGACGGAGGAGGATGGGGGGGGGGGCAGCGATGTGACAGACGAGGTTCCATCACATTCACCCCAACTCTATCTGTAAAAATAAAATTCGCCCTTATTCCCTAGTTTCCATCTTAACGTATGTGATATAGTGTTGCATCGTATCGATGACAATGCAAGCAAGTATATTTGCGTCATACGCCACCTATAAACCTTCGCTTTTCCGAGCGGGAAAAAGAAATTCGGATTATCCTAGAGGGGTCTCCATCCTCGCAACGCGTGCGGGAGAGTAGCGCTCTAAGGCGTGTGATTACATTCAGCTTAACGAGGTGGGAACGAAGCCGGGCGTCAGATGCAGGCGAGGGAGCAGGAGAGAAATGTGCCGAGGGGAGGCGGAACTAGGCTGCTGCGATCCCAGTGGAGGGAACGTGGCGAGGAAAGAAAAAACATGTGCGGAGGTGAGGGGTGCGGGGGCGCAGCCTGCCGGGGCGAAGTGGTCGTTGACACAACCTCTGACGTCGCCGACTGCTTCAGGCAGACGCCCGTCTTGGAACCACAGAAATCCCCCGAAAACGATACGCGAAGAAAGATCATAGAGCTTGCTCGGCGAGACAGCCTACAGACATGAGTGAGAGAGAGGGACAGGGGGGGAGGTGGCGCCAAGAAGCGAACCAGTAGTTGGGCCGACTCCAAATCGCAGACTCAAAATACACACGGGCGCGGAAAGCGCGTGAGTGTGTGCGTGTGCGAGAGAGAGAAAGACAGATAGACATCTAGACGAGAAATGCACCTAGACACTAGAGGTGGAGTGAGTGTGAGAGGGAGAGAGCAAGAGGGGTAGGGAGCGAGAGTGCTAGAGTGAGTGACAAGGATGGCGATATGATTGCGAAACAAAGGCCGTAGTTAACGTGGCGTGGTGCCCTGCATCCTGACAGCCCCACGGGGACGGGCACAGCACTACACTTTAAATTTAAGGGCCTCTGAAATCAAGCGTCTAAGGCGTGTGCCACAGAGAGTTAATTGGCTTACAGCGCTTTACCAAACCAACGCCCCGCCATCGCCATCCGTCAATCACCGCTGACTGCTGTGCTGAGGACATTGGGAGTGTGGGGGCGCGATGCACACCCCAACCAGAAGTGACATGATGAATGTGTCGTGATCTCAGCCAGCCGCGGTCGTTACACTTGGGACAAAGTCCGGCTACTTCCCGACACTCTCTCTGTCTCGCTCTCGAGGCCCCGCTCCGGCCGGAAGTGCGTGCAGGACAGAGTGACCGCGTTCGGACGCGCGGCCTGGCCTGGTCTCTGTGTTATGGCTTTTCCCTGAGCCGCACAAAAATACGAGCGGCAGACGCAGAGCGGCGCAGAGCGTCTGATCCGAAACACGTTTCTCAACGGCCGGGCCGGGCCGGGGGCGGGGCTCGGGGCGGGCTGCTGGTGTCGCGACAACCGGCACCGCGGGGGGCAGGGTGGAGGTGGCGGGGGCGTGGGGGCGTGGGGGCGTAAAGCGGAGCAGAACAGCCACGTTCAGTACACCCAAGAGAATGATACCCTTTAGAGCCGTGAGAACCGGACTCGCCGACTGGCGGCCGCGGCAGCCACTTTGCCGGTTGTCAGTCAGGCCTGAAGCGACGTTGATGTCCCCGCTTCCCCTCCCCTCCCCTCCCCCTCCCACCCCCGTGCGTCTTTTCTTGTCTGCCATGTGGCCGCAGGTCGGCGTGTGCTCGCGCTCTCTCTCTCTCTTCCTCATCTGACCGCCATCCGCGCGAGCGCACGGGAGACGCCAAGTAAAAATACGCGGCGGCGGCGGTACTCGAACGCGGACTGGCGGCCGCTGGCCTAGCGGGCCCAACGCCCCCCCTGTGGGCCCCCGGCAGCCCCTGGCAGTCGCCGGCCGCTCGAGGTAGAGTCCGCACGCACAGCTCCCGCACCCGACCGCCGTCTGACGAGAGTCGCGGCGGACGTCAACAAGTGCCTCCGCGTGTCCGCAAACGCCGCGCGCCGTAGAGCCGTCGATGGCGGGGGTCGGGAGCGCTCCGGGCGGACAACCAGCTGGAGACGTGAACCCGCGAGTGCCGAGGTGATCCGGCAGCGGGGTCGGGGCGCGGGGCCCTCCGGGCGTCGGCGGGGGCCTCATGAGGCTGTCGGCGGCCACCCTTGGGGGCCACGGCGTGAGGACATGAGGCGGGGCCGCTCCAGCCGCTCCAGCCGCTCCAGCCGCTCCAGCCGCTGACCGTGACAAGCCGCAGCAGCCATGCCGTACGAGCCGCGCCCCCAGCAGCTGGGTGTGGCGGCCGCCTCCTCGACGCTGGAGGTCAGTGTCACGGGCCGCACACGCACCGCACACCACGGGCCACCAGGACAACCAAGGCTGGCTTCGCTGCGATCTCGTCTGCTGTGATCTCGTCACTGCTGCCGCGCGATATGTTCCCATTTAAACACTCGAACATCCATCCTCCTCGCCGGTTCTGCTGACAGTGTACCCCCGCGCCGCCGTGCCGCCGTGCCGCCGCGCCATGTGGTCTGGCGAAACAGTAATTGCCGTGTGTTCTACAAATGAAGCAGTCCGATCCGGTCCGTCTCATAAATAGACTGGTGGGGCCCTGGGCCCTGGCCACCGTGGCCCCGCCTGCAGCCGCACGGCCCCCTGCCCTGCCCGCGAAGGGCGCTGCCGGCGCTGCCTGACCCTAGCCGCCGAGGACCGCAGCCAATTGGGGGCGAAAACAAGGCATGAGTAATGAGGTAGCGACGGGGCGGGGCGGGGCGGGGCCAGGCGGGGCGCAGCGCGGGAGACTGATGGCCGGACGGTATTCGAACCCGCGACATCCGCCTGAGCTGAGCGCCGCCGCGGTCCCAAATCCCGGCGCCACGTCATGTTCCCACGCCGCTGCTGCCGCTGCCTATAACTAATCCGCTGTGGGTGCACCTGCACTTGACGGCGGACTGCTGTACCGGGCCGGGCAGGGCCGGGGCTGGCGGGGCGGCCTACCGTGCCGCGCCGTCCGCTCCGTGCCGTGCCGGTGACGCTATTTCGGGAACCGCTTCAATGACGTCATCGATGCCGTGGCGCGCCCTGCTGCGGCCTGCTACTGTTGTTATGGCTGACGCCCCACTGACGCCCCACTGACGCCCCACTGACGCCCCGTGCCACGGCTCGGCGGTAACGCCGTGTTCGCACGTTCGAACCCACAAACACGCCATGGGGTGCCGATGAGCTGAGGTACTTGAACCGCGCACGGACTTCCCCTCCAAGGGTTTTCAGCCGCATCATATTGCCGTCGACTGGCCCGGAGAAACGCACACATTCTCACTCCAGTTTCCAGCGGCGTTGGGGTTGGGGTTGGGCCGGGTTGGGCCCCGGTCCCTAACCCGATGCATGCTACACTGGGTCAGGAGGCGAGTGACCTGTCAGTGGTGCCGGCTGGCGCCCGCCGTGCCGCCGTGCCCCGTCACGCCCCCAGTGGCCCCCAGTCTAAGCGGCCTCCCCTCTCCGGACTGATTGCGGCGGGTTACGTATTTCACGGACACCCCCTTACTGCATCGCATCGGCAAACAGGCTTCGTCGTCATCTGCAATTCACCCCACTGAGCTGTGGCAGGGCAGCGGAGACCGGCGGGGGGACCGGCGGGGACCGTGGCGGCTGGGGCTGCTCTGGGCCGGGCTGCCTCCTGCAGTGCTCCCGCCGTGCCGTGCCGTGCCGTGCCGTGCCGTGCCGTGCCGTGCCGTGCCGTGCCGTGCCGTGCCGTGCCGTGCCGTGCCGTGCCGTGCCGTGCCGTGCCGTGCCGTGCCGTGCCGTGCCGTGCCGCGCCGCGCCGCGCCGCGCTATGACGTGTGGCCGTGGCTGCATTCCGTTTCCAGGCCGCGCGCAAACAGCATGCGCTGTGCAGCACCCGAAATGCACGTCTACCAATTACTAGACTTATTTTTAAACGGCCGTTCGTTTCTGGCGTATATTTGTATGTATGTATGTATGTGTGTGTGTGTGTGTGTGTGTGTGTGTGTGTGTGTGTGTGTGTGTGAGAGAGAGAGAGAGAGAGAGAGAGAGAGAGAGAGAGAGAGAGAGAGAGAGAGAGAGAGAGAGAGCAGTCAAGAGCTCGTTTTCAGGCCCCCTGCACGGCGACAGCCTTTTGGCGTGCACCTTTAGTGCACTCGGCTGCTGTGTGCTGCCGAGGCGTAGGTGCTGAAATCGTTACGGCAATGCCATGGCCGCGATGCCTTTGCAGTGCGCTGCAGGAGCGAGCAGCCCGGAGCCGGCCGCCGACAGGACCCCCGCCCCGCGGCACATGCGGCGTCTTGTTGAAATGCGAAGATGAACCCCTCAGTCGTCGTCTGTGAGAAATCGCGTTAGCGAAAACTCGCCTGGTCCACGCTGAGCAAAACGCAAGCGTGATGCCTTATTCCCAGCTGGCTACTTTTGTTGTTTAGTCTCGTCTTCCCTCTCCGACAGCTGCGCGCGCTACCACGAAATGATTCGCAAAGGACGTCCGTATTTGTCACCACATCTACCTTGAGCCGCGAATGGCGACGCCGAGCGCCTGCGAGTACTAGGGTAGGCCAGCCCGCGCGGCACGCGTGCATGCGGATGCCGGGGCTGCCTACCCAGCAGGCAGCAGGCGCTATCCGGCCTCCAGGTCCCTGGTCCGGCCCCGAACCTCGCGGTGCTGGTGCGGCAGCCGTCGGGTCAGGCCGGCAGGGCCGCTAGGTGCCCTCGAGATAAACACCTCTCGTTGGCCCTCCCCACCAGCACCCTATCTCTCTCTCTCTCTCTCTCTCTCTCTCTCTCTCTCTCTCTCTCTCTCTCTCTCTCTCTCTCTCTCTCTCTCTCTCTCTCTCTCTCTCTCTCTCTCTCTCTCTCTCTCTCTCTCCCCCGCCCGGCCTCCGCTGAGCCCTTCTTGAGGCCACTCCAGCGCCCGCTCTGCGCCCCGAGCATTGTGCTGTCCGGGGGGGGGGGGAGGGGCGCAGCCGGGGGAAGAAATTCAGAGCCACATTGGCGGGTGGCGGGGCGTCGCCGGGCCGCCTCGCCACACCTGGCAGCGGAGCTCGCCGTGGTTTAGCGCGGTTTTCACCTGGTGCGCTGACAACAAGTACAGCGGCATATAGGTAGACTGCTGCTACTGGTTCTGCAACGATTCTCGAGTCCCCTGCGCGGCTGTGAACAGGGGGAACAAAATACAAATGGCTGAGAAGGGCAGCGGCAGGAAAACGAAAAAAACGGGGGGGGGGGGACACTGGGGCAGTGTAGAACGGCTGTGGCGGCAAGGTGCGATCGCCACTTTGGGCCCCGCTACGGCCGTCTGGTCTGGACTCTCTCACCCCGGCTGGCTTGGCTATCGCGATTGCAAGCAAACTGTTGCTCGCGGGGCTACCGGCTACCAGGGGCACGGCACGGCACGGCACGGCACGGCACGGCACGGCACGGCACGGCCCTCGGCTGCGGCCCGAAATAGGAGCTGCCCCGGCCGCCTCGCACCTCCAACACGAGAGCCCGCACTTCGTACACCGTGACTCACTCACTACTTGCCGTCAGTCGAGAAGTTATTCCGGGCGAGGTCATATCCTTAGATTTGTCTGAACAGGCGTCAAGGGTGGACGGGAATCGAAACAAGCAGCCGATTTTGAGCCGTGCACGTGTGCGGTGACATGGCAGCCCGGCCCGGCACCGCCCGGCACCGCCGCCGTGCTGCCCACTGCACTGCGTGAGCTCCACGCTTGACGCATTCCGTTTGTGCTGTTCCAGGTGCCGCGGGGCCGTCCGGACTCCAGCATGGACTCAAACAGGTAGGCTCTACCGGGCTGCGCTGGGCTGTGCCTGTGCCCCCGGGCCCCTCGCCCCAGACTGGCCACCCCGCTCTGCCCCTGCCTCGGCCCCAGCCGCGCCCCGCGACACACGGACTGCAACAAAGCCGTGCCAGGCCAGGCCAGTCCTGCCAGCCAACTTCTTGAGCGGTAGTCGCCGCCGCCACCTCTCTGCACGACGCCAGACGTCGCGACATAGTTTTTTCACTCCTTTTTTCCTTCCTCTCTCCATCTCTTTTTCTCTCTCTTTCTCTCACTTTGGTTTCATAGGGGATAGCAGTGCTTGCCGCAGAGAATACGTCATTTCCATATTAGCACCATCGCCGAACCATCGCTACATGTGTTCGACAAATTTTTACGTACTTCTCCTTCCCTCGTTGTGCGAGTTGGGGGTATGGAGGGGTCACGAATTTATGAGCAGATAATGTCAGTTAAATATTACTCATTTAATAAGGCCGTCATAAATCTACGCGCAAGTAAATTTCTCTGCCGTCTCCCTCCCTTTTCCTTCCCGGCACCGCAGGAGGCAGACTGAGAGAGGGAGAGAAAGAACGAGCTAATGGCCGTCGCGGCGTTTAATTCTAGCCACGTCCTCTCCTCTCCTCATCGTCATCCCACTTCGAGGTTTGGACTGCCTGCCGTCCCGTCCCGTCCAGGGGGGGGGGGGGGGGGGCACCCACCCCGGCTGACTAGCCGTGCTGCACATCCCAGTTGTTCTAGTGCGGAGCGGGCATCCATCTGGTCGTTTAATTATTTTATCATCCGGTGGACGCCGCGCGCGTGCGCGTGTGTATGTGTGTGTGTGGGGGGGGGGGCTGCTCACTCCCCCTCTTTGCCCCCGTTTTATTGCGCTCGGTTTGTGGTGCTGCACGTGCAGTAGAGAGAGGGGGGGGGGCAGCGCTCCCCTTTGATCAGGAAATAAACAGAAGGCACCGCACCGCGGGTGCCGGGAAGCGAGCCGGCGTGAATCAAGTGCATGGAATAAAGCTGTGCTGTGCACCTTGGTGCGCCCAGCCCCGGCATCACTTGTGGCGCCGGCGCTATGAGCAAATCCTCCCCCGCCCCTTCCACCACGTTTTTTGCTTCCTCTGTCTTTCTTCTCTCGCTCTTCTCTTTCCTCGTCTTTTTTTTCACTTTTGTTTTTCTCTGTGTCCCCCTTAACTTGGTTCCCCACTGACCCTCAACTTTTGGGCGCGAGAGCAAATGAATTGAAAGTGAATTGGCCGGTGGAGCTGCAGCAGGAGGAGGAGGAGGAGGAGGAGGAGGAGGAGAGAGGGAGAGAGGCCCAGCGCTGCCCCCACCCCCACCCCCAGCCCGTCGGCAGATAGCCAGAGGAGATACACACCTCTCTCTCCCTTCGCAGTGAGTGTGTGACAAGGACAGCCGTTACTTATGGCCTGGAGGGGCGAGTCTTGTCTATCTTGGCGACGCCGACGCCTCGCCATAACTTATAAACGCGACGCGTCGTATTAGCGAAGGCGGTGAGCCGCGTCGGCCGATCTAGAGGGCCGTGATCTAGTGGGCAAGGCGGGGAGGGCCCGGCTGTGATCACATCGAGAGGGCCGTGGTCTCGACGGGGCCCAGCGGCCACCCACCCTGCCGGTGCCGGAGGTATCCATCGGGCCGTGCGCGAAAGGGGCGGGGAGATTATGGGAAATAATGTCTGGGTGAGAAGGAGACAGATAATTCTCCGTTACAGGGGTCAACAGCGGTAAGGAAAACAATATCGCGTTGGTATTGTTTGTTTTTTTAATCCGAAAGAAAGACATCAACTCCCTAACACATTGGCAGGCTGCTTTTTTTTTTCAGAGTGTGCTAACTCAATGACCGACCCTGGACTTTGCACAACGATGATGAATAAAAGACGAGGAATGGAGGCATGGCAAAGGCAGACAAAGGAGGAAAAGCGAGCCAGCACTCTCATCGCCTCCTGTCAGTCATGAAGTGCGGAGGCACGGAAATAGCGTCGCCTTCCCATCCGGTTGTCCTCCCCCTCCCCCTCCCCCCCTCCCCCTCCCCCCTTCCCCCTCCCCTCACCAAAACTGCGGCCGCTCCCCTCTAATTGTAGGCGGCGGAGGCGACACGATAATTTGTGCCTGTAAACGTTGTGGCTTAACGCACCTCAGCCAGCTGTCAGCCGTATTGACTGGTCCGGGGGCGGTGGCGAGAGCGAGAGAGAGGGAGCGTGGCTGCGGGGAGTGGGGGAGTGGGGGAGTGGGGCGCTACGTGTTGCTGAAGGAAGTGGGCCCTTCATTACGACCCATTAGGAGCCAGGTGGAGACCAGATGCCCGCCGTGGCGAGCCGTGGCGAGGCGTGCGATGCTCGGAGCGAGATACGTACTGGGGCTGGGGCGGGGCTGGGGCTGGGGCTGGGGCTGGGGCTGGGGCTGGGGCTGGGGCTGGGGCTGGGGCTGGGGCTGGGGCTGGGGCTGGGGCTGGGGCTGGGGCTGGGGCTGGGGCTGGGGCGGGGCTGGGGCTGGGGCTGGGGCTGGGGCTGGGGCTGGGGCTGGGGCTGGGGCTGGGGCTGGGGCTGGGCCCGGCTGGGGGTGGGACAGTCGTCGCTCTTGTTACCCGCTGTATACTGCCGCTGTGGGGTGGAGAATAGTATCAGGAAATATTTAAACCCGATTGCCGGGGGTTGGCAGGGGGCGTTGGCAGGGGCGTTGGCAGGGGGCGTTGGCAGGGGCGTTGGCAGGGGGCGTTGGCAGGGGGCTGGGGGTGCGGGGGCCGAGCGGCCGCCCCGTGACGGCCAGACTGCTGCTCCTTGGCGGGATCTCTGAAATCAAACCGCACTGGACGGGGCGGCTGATAAAGAGGATGATGACCTCACGGGGGGATGACGTGGGTGACGGCCTCCCCTCCCGGCCCGCCCTGGCCGCCCTAATCGCAATATCTCGCCGGTAGGAGGGCGGGGAGGGGCGGGGCGGGGCGGGGCGGCGGGCGCCCTCCCCGGGCTGCTAACGCGCCAAGTGGTCCAGCTGGATAGAGCAGAGCGGAGCGGTCCAGTATGGAGTGTGGGCTTGTCCATGGCTCCGCCGGGCTGGGCCCCGCCGGGCCCGCTGTGGGGAGGGGAGGGGAGGGGAGGGACGGCCGGGGGTCGGAGCCTCGGGGGAAATACGGCGGTGCGGGCCCCGCGCGTGCCGTGCCGTGCCGTGCCGTGCCGTGCCGTGCCGTGCCGTGCCGTGCCGTGCCGTGCTGTGCTGTGCCCTCAGCTTAGATCGCCCTGCCCTGCCCCGCACGGCACGGCCCGCTTTGGGAGCGCGTTTGTTGGTCAGTTCTAGCAGCCAGGCCCTCCTGCCCTGCTCCTGCCCTCTGCCCCCTCCATTCCCCCGGCCTGCTCTGCCCCCTGCCCCCGGCCGCCCCCCGAACACACAACACACGTTCGGCTCAAACTCCCCGGTGGCGCGGTGCAGATCTCCCGCTGCTGTCGTTGCAATGAACGCCAGCAGTACGCCGGGGGCC
>CM076244.1:8603414-8800914 GCA_038380765.1 Odontothrips loti | reverse complement strand
ATGCCGGCCCGCCGCCGCGCCCCGCCGGAACCGCCGCCGCTCAATCAGCGGAAATGCCTCGCGCTGCCGTAGCGGTTGAGGCTGCGGTAGTAGCTGCGCTGCGATTTGCCGCGCGTGATGGAATAATAATACCGGGCTGATTGCTCGCATTGTCGCGGGAAATAAAAAGCGGCGGCGGCGGCCTCTGACGTGTGCAGCGGGCGCCACTGCCACTGCCACTACTGCTACCGCCGGGCCGATCAGGAACCGCGGTGGCCCGGGCACAAGCCCGCGGCGGAAGGAGGTGCGAGGAGGTCTGCGGGAGTCGAACCTGCCGGGGCTGTGCAGCTGCAGCTGCAGCTCAGCCCAGCGACAGTTTGCTCCGGCACCGCAACCTTGTCACACGCCGCTGCAAGGTCGGGTAGGGTTTGTGAACGCTCCCTGTAGGCAGCGAGGCGGGGCAGGGCGCCGTCAGGGGGGCCGGGGGGGGGGGGGGAGCGGAGGCCCGCGAGGTGGCGAGTGCTCACGTGCACCTGCTCTGCTCCGCTCCGTCATTTCGGCCCGCCGGCTTCCTCCCTCCCGGAATCAGAGCCCCCCGCCCCGCCGACCCCCCGCCGAAGGGAGGCGTCCCGTCCCGTCCCGTCCCGTCCCCCCATCGTGTGCTTGCAGGCAGAGCGCCGCCGCTTTTCTCTCTATCTTGTTCCGATTTATTTGCATTGGAAGTAATCTGGGGCCCGCCATACGAACAGCTGCTCCTCTCTCCCCTCCGCTCCCGTCTCTCTCGCTCTCACGGGCGCTCAGTCTTATCTTGTCTTGCTCGTGGGCTTTTCGCTCGCTTTCCGGCGTCCACATCGAAAGCAAAAGGCTTTCCCCTCCTATGTATGCTGTCGGGTCCGGAGGCCCGACCAACTCGGAGACGAAAACCAGTAATAAACTTGTGAGGTGACTTGTGCCCCTGCCGGGCCCTGCTAACGGAGGCAGAGTGCCGAAGGGTGCCTGGCACCTGGTTGTCGGGGCGGGGCGGGGCCAGTGGGGCCAACGGGGCCCAGTGCACCGCTGCTGGGAGGAAGAATGCGGCCCAGAGAACTCTCCCCAGCCTCCCCCCCCCCTCTCCCCCACCGCCCTCTCACTTCTTTTCTATTACGGCGCCGTGTTTTAACCTCATTTTACGTGTTTTTATGAGTCCGGCGGGCCGTGTGCCTCCTCACGTCTAGTGCGTGCGGTCTCTCTCACTCTTCCTCCCCCCCTCTCTCTTTCTCTCTCCCCTACCCCCATCCGCAGCCTCTTCTCTCTCCCAGGTGACACCGTCTGAAGTAATGACGATTCCTCGCCCCTTTTTGAGGGCGGCAAACACCACCATCGTCCGGGTCCATTATTTGTTGTGGAGACGCAGGGTGAAAGTGAAAACAATGCCGAGCGTGTATATGTATAGATATTTTTCTAAAAGAAGTTTGATCTCTGAAGATTATTATTTTGGGAAATGTTCGATAAGAGAAATATGAAATATCGCACACTTTTGCAGTGGTTTCTCTCGAACGGAATGAATCAGTGGGTTGTGCCCGGACGCCATCAGAGGGCTGCCTGAGGGCGATAGGGCAGGGCCCCAGGGCTCCAGGGCCCCAGGGCTCCAGGGCCCCAGGGCTTGCGTGGTTGATTTGCGCAGGTGATCCCTGTCCCACACACAGCACAGCCCGGCACAGCCCTTCCCCTGGGACGGCCTACACTACTGGGGGAGGGGAGTGAGAGTTGTCTTGTTCTTCTCTTTAAACCTCTTTCAGCACTGATCCTTCTTATCAGCCGGCGCAGCGCCCGCGAGGTGGCAGTGTGAGAGAGAGAGAGAGAGAGAGAGAGAGAGAGAGAGAGAGAGAGAGAGAGAGAGAGAGAGAGAGAGAGAGAGAGAGAGAGAGAGAGAGAGAGAGAGAGAGAGAGAGAGAGAGAGAGAGAGAGAGAGAGAGAGAGAGAGAGAGAGAGAGAGAGAGGTGGGAAAGGGACTCGAGGAAAGGAGGGAATAAGAGGCCTCCTGGCTTCTTCCCTGTCTACTCAAGGTTATGTACGAGCTATTCCAATTGCTGTGCGCAACGTGAGAACTTTGTCGGCGGCCTAACGCTCCCCCCCCCCCCCCCCCCACTTCCCCTCACTCCCATCCCCCGCGTCGCCCTCTCCTCGCCATCTTCTGGGCCCAGTTTTTCCTGCTCCATATTCACGCCATGACGACACCGCTACCCGCCCCGCCCCGGCTCACTGCCCGGAGTGAAACTGTGCGGGAGGGGGCGGAAATGCGTGCGCGGCATCATTTATGTCCCGGCTGCCGAGTAAGCGCCGCGGCGCGCCGCGTCTTGTGTCGCGTTAACATGCGTTAATGCGCTCCTCACGCGCGTGGCGGTGCATTCCGGAGCCGGGAAGGAGGGGGGGGGGGAGGGGCTCAATAACCCAACCCGCACACCCGCACTAGCGCCGCGCGCGTGGTCCGGGTTGGCTCAGGCTCGTCAGTTAGTTTTCCGGGTACAGAAGGTTCACCTCGCCGGGCACACGGCGCCCCCCGCCTCCCGCCCCCCGCCCCCCGCCCCCCGCCCCGCCCCCGTCCGTCGACCCGAGACCAGAGGAGCCGAGGAGGCCGAGGAGCAGCAGAGGAAGACGAGGGAGGCTGGACCGCCAAGACGATTTCTATAACGCAATTTGATTCATCTTTTAGTCCACTTTGTTCCCGTTGGGGCGGGCTCGGCTGGGCTCGGCTGGGCTCGGCTCGGCTGGGCTCGGCTGGGCTCGGCTGGGCTTGGCTCGGCTCGGCTCGGCTCCGGCCCGTCAGGCAGGCCACCAGGCCGGCGGCGGCGCAGAGGGGCTGCGGTGCGACCGGGGATCTGAGCCGGTGCGTGGGGGAGGGGAGGGGAGGGGAGGGGAGGGGAGGGGAGGGAATGACGGAGGGTGAAGGGCCATATTATCACACGGCAAATGAGGTTTGTGTCGGAACATTATGTGTCACCGTCCGTGGGGAGGGGAGGGGAGGGGGCGAGTATGAGAAGGTCTAGCGGCCCCGAGCGGCACGCTCGAGTTTGGGAGCGGCGTGGTATTCGCTTCGCTCGCCCCTCTCGCCCCCCAAGGGTAATAGCAGCCTCTGCTGGCTTGGTCCTACGACCGGCGAAGAATTGCGTTCACCTCTTGTTAAAGCAGGCGTACAATATCTCCACGCCTCCCTGCTTCCGGCCCGGAAGAGGGAGGGAGAGAGGGGAGAGGGTGGTAGGCGCGGGCCAAAGGGGACCCGAGGGCGGACCCCTGGCCTGGCCTGCCGCAGCCAGCGTCTCTCGAAAATTTCATCAACGCGCCTGAAATCGCGCGTGCATCCCGTCGTACCTGGTGGGGCGAGCCCTGCTGCCATGCCATGGACAGCCACGGCCCGGCCCGGCCCGGCCCAGCCCCGAGCTGGCCTGGGTGTCCAGAGCGCACTCCAGAGTGCCATGCAAAGGGGACAGGGGAGTAATGCATGTCGTGATGTCGCTCCCCGGAATAAATTTCTTATCTCGCCCCAGCCCCGAGCTGGCCTGGGTGTCCAGAGCGCACTCCAGAGTGCCATGCAAAGGGGACAGGGGAGTAATGCATGTCGTGATGTCGCTCCTCAGCCAATGAATAAATTTCTTATCTCGCCCCCACGGTCCCGCCCCGCCCCGCCCCGCCCCGCCACTCCCCCGCCCCGTCCCGCCCCGCCCGCACGCTCACATACCACACCGTGGAATTCGCCGCCATAAATCTAGCCTCGCGGCTCATACCCCGCCGACACGCTTCGTCCTCCATTTTTTTTCCTTGTCCGCATCAAACGCTGCGCCACGCCACGGCGGGAGGCGAGCGGCGAGCGACGGCGAGCGCGTCTTTGGCAAATCATCCCCCAGCAGCGCCTGGCGAACCCGTCCCGAGGGCCGCTGAGCCGATACGGGGTGAAAAACTGGCGGTCCGGAGGTCCGGAGGTCCAGGCCGGTGGAGACGGGAGGTCGTTGGGCTCGGCCTCGGCAGGCTCGTCCAGGATTGGCGGCGTCACTGTCACGCCCCCGCCTTCACGCCAATCACGTCACTGAGTCTGAGTGATGCATTTATCCTCATTTGAAAAATCGCGCCCGCCCGCCCGCCCCCCCGCCCGCCTGCCCCGCCCGCCCGCCCCGCCCTTAACGCCGCCGCAGCCGCACTCGTAAAGTTCAGCGTGCGGTTTGGCCGATGCGACGCAGCGACGCCCAGGCCGTGGCTAGGCGCAGGCGGCGCAGACACCTCCCTGACATCCCCGGTGTCCCGGCGCGGACCCCCGCGGTCCCGGACGACCCCCCACGGCGGCGACCTTCCCCGCCAGCCGCCGGTCTTGTGGGAGCAAGGCGAGCTCGGCGCCGCGGGGAAAGAGAAAGGTCACGGCGGCAGGTCAAGGCGCCGCGGCACGGGGCACGGCACAGCCGGCACAGCACTGCACAGCGCAGCCGCAGTGACAAGTGGCCGGCGGGACGGGACGGGACGGGACGGGACGGGTCAGAGCTTCTCAGATGGATCGCCGAGTTATTAGATACCACTGTCACATCCCCGGCGCCATTTGCTCCGAGCTGCCGCCCCATCGCCGCCTTTGAAAGTTTGGAAGGGTGTGAGGAGGACAGGGCAACGACACGCCACAGGGGGCGGGGGTGGAGAGAGAGAGAGAGAGAGAGAGAGAGAGAGAGAGAGAGAGAGAGAGAGAGAGAGAGAGAGAGAGAGAGAGAGAGAGAGAGAGAGACAGACAGACAGACAGACAGACAGACAGACAGAGACAGAGACAGACAGAGACAGAGAGAGACAGAGACAGACAGACAGACAGAAAAAAACAGAGAGAGAGACAGAGAGCGGAAGAGCTTCTCTTTGCCCCCGCGTTGGTATTTGAACCTTTACTCTCCTTTCCACAGGGAGAAGAGAGAGAAAAGAATAACCTGACGGCCACCGTGTGGTCTGCGCATTAGATAGTAAATGTTTCGAAATGCGGAATAATGGTAATATATTCTCATCAATTGCGATTCAAAGGACAGGTGGTGGTGGTGGGAGGTCGGGGGGAGGGGGGCTTACGCACGCTCAAGGGATTTCCCTGAATGCACATAAATCTGTTGTGCTCCCTGGTCCTGGTCAGTGGCCGTGAGGGTGGGACGCGGGCCGCAGCCAAGCCGAGCCTCACGCCGCTGGGGGCGGAGGGGCGGAGGCGGGGGCGGGGGCGGAGGGGTCAGCTCTCTCCGCCAAGTGCCGCGTCTCGTGCCGCCAGCAGCCACACTGTGGGCCGACAAGACCCTCAGCGTCGGGGCTGGGGTGGAGGTGGTCCACAAGCCACGTGCCCGAGATGTCTGCGGTGCGGACACATTCGATAATCACCCGGAATGATTTTCGACCTTGGATGATGAATGCCTCGATGAAGGCCCGCCCGCCCTCGATGTTCCTTCTAATCCGGCGGACTCTGCCCCCCCCCCTCCCCGCCACATGCGGCCCCCGCCCCGCGGGGGATTATGCGAGGCTTCATTAGACCCTCCTTGAATGCCGTTCACTTGTGCGTCACGTCCAGCGAATAGAACAGAGCAGAGGAGAAGAGAAGAGAAGAGAAGAGAAGAGAAGAGAAGAGAAGAGAAGAGAAGAGAAGAGAAGAGAAGAGAAGAGAGAGAGAAGAGAAGAGAAGAGAAGAGAAGAGAAGAGAAGAGAAGAGAAGAGAGAGAAGAGAAGAGAAGAGAAGAGAAGAGAAGAGAAGAGAAGAGAAGAGAAGAGAAGCAAAGCAGTTGATGGTGATTGATAGCTCCCACTTCGAGGGGAAGGCGTTCTCGCAGCGCCGGAATGGCTCGTGTTCGACTCCGTTTCCTGGTCGCGCCTGTGCCTCTACTGAAGTCGTTCCTCCTTGTTTGTTTGTGAAAGAGAGAGACAGGCATAGGGCAGGAAAAGAGGGAGACTGTAAAATGTTGTCACGTGCTGCCGCCATGTTACCCCTTTGTTTTCTTTCGCCGTCGCAGCACATCCAATTGGCACTCAGAGAACTCTATTTGTCTGCGCGTCTGTCCGCCCCGGCCCGGTCGTGTGTCTGTCTGTCTGTCACGTCGTCAAGCCCCTTACTCAGTTTTAAAGCTGATGAAAAATTCAGCAGATCCCCCGAAGTGTTTGTGGCTGCAGGGCGTGGACCGGAGGGGACCAGAGGGCGGTGCTGTGGCTGTGGGGGTCGGAGGCAGCCAGAGGCAGCCAGAGGCTTTGTGCCACTTTGTGCGGACAAGGTGTGATCTCTGTGCCCCATCTCTCTCGCACTCGTGGCGTCACCTGCGTGCCTCGCTCTCTCTCTCTCTGTCGCTCTCTGGTTCTGATCTGTCTCCCCCCCCCCCTCCCCCACCCGCCCCGGTTTCGTGGGTCTGCTCGACTCCCTCGCACTCGAAGCCCGAGGTGGTGGGAACGACATGACATGACGGGGCACCTGTCTCTGTCTCCGTCGGTACCCTCCGGCTGGACCCGTACTCCGTACCGGACTAGTCAGGCGAGCGCCTGTGAATCCCTGGGTAGGCCAGCCCGCGCGACAGACGTGCATACAGCAGTCGTGATTGCCTACCTAGCAGGCGTCAGACCCAGACTGGCCTAGCGACAATATCGTGGACGCGCTTCATGGTTGCCCCCCCCCTCCCTCCCGAGCCCAGCTCTCCCCGGACCGGGCAGACGAGAATCACCAACGAGCCACCGCAATCTTTTATCTCGGAAAAACATGACCAACACGGGGCACTGCCCACCCCTGTGGAGTAGTGTTGGTGTGGCGCGTGCAGAGCAGAGCAGAGCCCTCCCTTGTCTTTAGCACACAACTGCTACTGCTCCCGAGGGAGCTATGTCCGATCCGATGCGCCCGCTTGTTTCGTATTGTTTCCTGATTCAAATCGCGCGCCTTCCTTGGGGACTCGGACGCTACTCTAACGCTACGGCTTTGTTCTGTTCTGTCCGCAGGAGGGCATGGGCAAGCTGCGCGTGGTGGCTGGCGGGCTGCAGCTCAACGGTCCTGCCGTGGTCATGGACGCCCTCATCGCGTCCAACATCCGCTCCCGCAAGGGCCAGCCCATCACCATCGAGTCGTCCAGGAACTTCACGCTGAACGTGCGGAACGCGGCCGGTGGCGTGGACTCGCAGATGTACCTGGGTGAGGCCTGCGGAGCTGCAATCAGTGCAGCCAAATATCGTCGCTGAGGGCTGTCTTTTGTATTTGTTTGTTCCGTGGTTACCGGCGTCTGATTCTCCTCTCCTCTGCTGCAGACAAGGACCGTTTGGAATGTGCTGCGGGCGGGTTCCGGGTGTCGGACAGCAGGGGCAGGACGCTCTTCTCCGCGGACAGCAAGGGTGTGGTGGTGGGCGCCAAGCAGCTGACGGTGACGGGTGAGGGCGGCGCCGTGTTCGACGCGTCCGTGCAGACGCCCGCCGTCAGGGCCGACTCCGGCAGCGACCTCAGGTCAAGATCAGGACGTGGACGAGTCCTAGACCCTGTACGCAGGGCGCGGTCCTGGGATGGACGTGGAGGGGACGAGGAAATTTGAACGCGGGTTGCTCTGCTCTCTGCTGTTGACAGGCTCGAGTCCCCCACCAGGTCGCTGTGGGTGCGGGCGCCGATGGGAGTGGGCATCGAGTCCAGGGCGGGGGACATCAGCGCGTCCTGCCTCACCGACCTCAGGCTACAGTCCATCGCGGGGTCGGTGCGTACGGGACGTCACTTGTCACGTAGTGTCACGTGATGAGGTCGTAGTGCTCACTGCTCACTGCTGCTCCGCTCCGTGTTGCAGATCCGCCTGGAGGCAAGCAGCCTGTACCTGCTCGGGATGCACAGGCCGGAGAAGGAGGCCGAGGCCCTCAAGGCGCACCCGTCCCGGCACGCGCCGCGGCCGCAGGGCCAGGGCCAGGGCCGGCAGCGGCAGGAGGGCCGCCGACGGGACGAGATATACCAGCTGTGCATGTGCGGCAACGGCAAGCTGTTCCTCAGCGCGGCCGAGGGGCTCTGCGCCGCCGACGACGACAGCCCCGTCTGCCGGTGATGAGGCCGCGGCCTTGCCGGCCTCCACGGAGGACCCCCGTCCCGGCGTCCCGCCCCCCACCCCCGGGCCCAGACCTTTGCTGGCGGTGACCAGACCTGATTGGACTTTCCTGTGGTGCGTCGCTGCTAGTGCACCCCTAAGCCTACACCCGTGACGGGGACGGGCCGCCCTCCGCGCGCGCTTGGACAATTTGTAACAAGCCTCCTCACTCTGTGAAAAGAGGACTCAAGTGCTTTAATCGCGTCAGTTTTCTCTCTATAGGAGAGTGTGCGTCTGGTGGAAAAGTGAGTATCAATTTCCAATTCTATCGGAACTAAAACGCAATCAAATTGCAATTCATAAAATTTTGTTTACGAGTGTTGTTTGTAGTGGCGTGAGTTGATCTCATGGAGTAGTTCGCTGGGCGAGTCAGAGACTGTCATGCAGTGAAAATTCTGGTTTCAGAGGAAAACCACTTCTATAGTGAAATGTTAGAAGTTTTTCCAGTGCTAAATTGTGTTCTGCTCTTAAATGAAAAGAGGGTTGGTTAATTGTTGCTGTTATTCCTTTAAGGTAAAATGATTGCCTGTGAATGTTTAAATACAAGTCTAGTAACGTGTCAAATATCGAGGAGTAATAAATGTGGCACAGGCCAGGCCACATACTATACTGCTTTCAAGAAGCTATTTATCTTAGAGTCATCGTAGATTGGAAGGAATGATGTGCATACCATGAAGTCAATAATCATATATATGTACAAAGACTGTCAAACAATGTTTTGTGTTTCAAACTTTTAATTCAATGCCCCGCCACCTTGGAGATTGGCTGAGAACCGTGACAAACAATCCTTCCAGAAGTGTAAAATATGAAGGTCTGTGTAGTGTAATGTGATTTCAATTGAAAGAAATAATTATATTAATGATATGAACTGAAGATTGGGTTTACTTCTTTCCAAATAAAAATCCCTCACCTTAAAAATAAATTATTTATTCAACAAAGAGTACAAGTTGATATTCGTAAATACTGCATCACATAAGCCCTTCAGAAAAGTTACAAAATATTTTCAAATAGCAATAAAATATACATAAAATGTGTCATAAGAATGGCATACCACAGATAAAGTTAATGACTAAGCAAATTGGTTTTAAAACAGCTTAAGCACTTCAAAGAACATAAACTAATTTAATGCCGTGGAAGTAAGCAGGGCCACTCCCCTCTCGTAGAAACTGTGCTGGTCCTGGCCCTGAGCAATGTTGAGGTCAACGGTGAAAAGCAGCTCGGTGCGGGTGGAGTTGAGGTAGACGGGCAGCGAGATCTTGCCGCGGGTGTCCACGCCGGAAGAGGCGCGCACCCAGCGCAGGAGTGTCATGGGCAAGTCCGTCATGATAGTTGACGCCAACAAAAGCTGGTTGTTGCGGCACTGTGCTCCCTGGAGCTTGAGCCCCGTCACGCCGAAGCTGCATTCGTCCGCGGTGAAGCCGTCCTGGGCGGAGGCGGAGGCGTCGCTGATGGTCACGTCCAGAGCCAGCTCTTCCAGAGACCAGCTGTTGGCCTGTGCGATGCACTGCCGGGTGGCCGTGATGTACGCCTCCGGGTTCAGCAGCCCGCCCAGCCACACCGGGTAGGTTTTGATTTCCTTGGCGCCGCCCTGTGAAACGAGCGCCGACACCTGCTGCAGCTGCTTCACGCGCGAGCAGAAGTCGGTGACCCACTGGATCACCGTGCAGCCGTGCGGCACCGTGTAGCGCCGCCAACTGGGCGGGATCATGCCCTTGACCAGGTCGCTCAGCATGGCGCGGTGGTAGTTGGTCTGCTTCTTCTCACCCTGGCAGATGAGCACAACGTCCTCCAGGTCGTGCACCACGTCCTGTAGAAGGCGCGCGCCCGAGTTGACCTCGCGCTCGAAGTAGCGGTACAGCGGGTCCTTGATGTTCTCGACCGTTCGCCGAAGCGTGGCCAGGCTGCGCGGCAGCAGGTCCAGGAACGTGGCCGCCGAGTTGTGCAGCGTCCTCATCCAGGACGGGCGGCCGTCGCCCAGCGACTCACGGCCGGGGCCTGTGGGGCCGGGCTGATCCAGCCCCTCCTCCGTCGAGTACGCCAGCTCATCGTCGTCCTCCAGCTGCTGCATCTTGAGAAGCTTGCCCACCAGGTCCGTTCCTGCCGAGAGAACAGAGGGATACGAGTCAGTCAAAAGTTAAAAGACGAGCCAGTAATAACTTGATCCTGGTAAGGAAAACATTTGAGTGAGCCTAGCCTACAACCCAACGCCGACCCCAGTTCTTACAAACAAAACCGTTCCAAACCCCAACATCGGAACGGCATGGCACGACACCTACCTCTGGTGGTGAGGAGCACCTTCTCGGCGTTGTTGGGCAGCCCGAGCCAAGACGGCGTCTGCCTGTCAGAGAGGGCTTCGATCCAGTGCAGGAAGTGGTCTCTGCGGGTGCCGTCGGGCATGGTGATGTGGCGCTGGCCGCCCGGGCCGCCGGCCACTCCGTCCACGTTGGCGACGAGGGCGAAGTCCCCTTCGAAGCTGGCGTGGGTAAAGAGCTTGGCAAGGAAGGACTTGAGCAGGCGCTGGTCGAAGTCGTTGTCGATCTTGCCGCCGTAGATGCACTGAGACAGCAGCGTCACCAACGCGTCCCACGGCACCTTCTCCGGGGGCAGGTTGGTCCTGCCCATGGCCGTTGCATCGATCCAGGTGTCTAGGGTGTCGCATGCCACCCGCAGGTCTGACTCGTTGAACTCGTAGTACTTGGCCCAGCCCAGCGGTACGTACCGCAGCCGCTCCTGCACGATGGCGTGGAACCAGGCCAGCAGGAAATAGAGGCGGGCGCGCTCGTTGGGAGCCTTCATCATGCGGGACGCGGGCACCGTGCTGAAAGTGCGCAGCAGGTTGGCCTTGATGCCCGGCGGCGGCTCGAACACGAAGATGCGCCCGGCGCGCAGCAGGTTGACCGGCACCTTGGGGTTCATCTCCATGGTGAGGAAGAGGCGGAAGCCGGCGTGCGGCTGCAGCGAGTGTAGCTTCTTCTCCAGCTGTACGAGCCACTGTGGCGCCAGGTGCACGTTCTTGAGCAGCACCCAGCGGCCCGAGCGCACCGCCTGGTTGATGGCGCGGTCCGCCTGGTTGAAGCCCTCCGCCGACCCAATAGCGATGGAGGCGATCTGCTTGCCCAGCTCGGCGGCCAGGTCGTCCACTCGGCCAGATGCGTCGTAGCCGGGCACGGAGCACAGCAGGGCCGGCACGTTGGCGCGGAGCTCGGTGTCCACGATGGAGGCCAGATCCAACTCCCGGTCCGCCGCCACCATGAACTCCTCGCCGAGGACCGCCATCACAAAGGAAACGCCCGCGGCGATGACGCGGTCGGGGCGGAAGGCCTGGATCAGCAGCAGGTTGTGCATGGCCACGGCCACTGGGCTCAGCTGCTTGTCCTCCTCCCAGAGCACGGGCACGCACTGCTCGGGGGAGCTCTGCTGCAGCCAGCCGGGGAACTCCGGGGACTCTTTGATCTTCTTGGCGAGGTGCTTGTAGGCGGACACGCGCGAAGACAGGCGCACCATGGCCTCGATCTGCTCCTGGCTCAAGCCGTCCACGGCCGGTGGTGACGAGCTGAGCATGCCCTCCTTGCCGCGCAGGAAGAAGGTGAACTCGGTGTCCAGGCTGGCCTCGCTGGGGACGCCCTTGAGGTGGATGCGGCACAGCAGCAGCGCGAACGTGAGCCGGTCCGTGTGCAGCATGCCCCGGGCCACGCGCTCGTAGCATACCCCGAACAGGTCCTTGGTGATCACTGCCAGCCTCTGTCCGTAGTCCGTTGTGTTGTTCAAGTGCGGGTTGCTGTGCAGCACCGAACTAAAGATGTCCAGGAAGAACTGGAGCGAATATTGGTACAGGAAGTGGATCTGGTTCAGACTGTCCATGGTGAAATATATGTTGCTGCATGCCTGAGAGAGCGGCATGTACTGCTGCGACACCGTTTCGATTTCGCCGATGACCTTGTCGGTCTCCTCCACCTTCTGACTGATCTCGGCAGCCTCGTGCTTCAGCGTCTCTAGGGTGGTGATAACACTGTCATCGTCCAGAATCTTGCCCTTAGCGTCATTTAGAGCCTGAAGGAGGCTTTTCTCCAGCTGCCTCAGACGCAAGTGGAACTCTCCCTGAAGCTTCAGCAAGTCCGATCGCTTCTTGTCAATGTCAGGCCTCTCCGCTTTCAGAACCTGGTTGAGGCACTGGCTCTGCAGAGAACTGCGAGTCACAGTGAAGTTGACAAAGGTCACCCTTGAGCATATGTCGGGTGGAAATTCTACAGTAGGGTCACGAGTAGACAAGAAAATGTTGAATGAAGGTGACAAATCAATGTCCTGATCTCCTAAGGTTATTAAAACTCGACCACCAGTTCTACGGAGTTCTCTGTTCAGGACAGGATTAAGAATAGGGTCGTAGTTTTCAACATCCTGAAAGGATAAAAAATAATTGGCAAATCAAAGCAAACAAGTTAACCCAAATTTGAGAGATTTTAATAATTAAAATGCTTACTTGAACAAGCAAAGGATTGCCAAAACGGAGAGCTGACTCAAGGTTTTTACGGAAGGAATCATCCAGGAAGGAAGTTTTGGTGATTTTCCTCTCTTTGTACTCATTCATAATGAACTCTGTGGCTTGCCCTGATGGATCTATGATCAGAGGATAACGGTTGAAGCGCTTAAGCATAATAGCATTCTCAGTACATAGGTCATCAGTTGGCAAGGCATTGGCTTGCCAACGAAGCCGTTCATCTGGGTTGGATAAGTATTCAGTTCTTGCTATATCAACACGGAACTGAAGACCAGCTAGTTGCAAGTGATGACACCATGTTGCAAACAGGTTTTGACGATACTGAAAAACAGAGAACCAAAATTAATCCAGAAAGTATGTCTTGAAGTACTTTGATTACTCACAATGAAGATACATACATGCTGGTCGAAATAACCCGCATAAGCCAAAAATGCTGATGAGAGGAGTACATCTCCAATGATTGTAGACATCTGAGACCGGAATGTTTCACTAGTTGCTTCCCATCTTTCTCTCTCAATAACAAGAGACTTCAACAATGCAATGGAACGGTCCACCTTAGCCTGCACATTTTCCAAATCAGTCTTGATAGCCTGAGCTTGGGAGATAAGCTGCGCATATTCTTCTTTGTAAGAAGCAATACTCTTCTCCAGTTGGGCAATTAGATTCTTCACTTCTTCACCCTTGTTTTTGTTTTCTTCAGCTTGTTGTTCCAGTGAACTCAACTCATCACGAAGAGGTTCTACTTTCTTGAGCATGTCAGCATATTGCACCTGAAATATTTTTTGTTAAACATTGCACGAACAAAAAGTCTGCCAATTAAGGATAATGCTCCAATATATTCTTACCTGTGCAACAGCCCATTTTACCATAGGACCACAGGCCATACTGGCACGGTTAACCTTCTCAAATGTATAATCATTGTTACTTAGATACCTTTCATGCATTTTTTGCCGAACATCATCTCTGTAACATTAAAGAGTGCTTATATAAGTAACACTGGAAAACTTAAAGAGACACTAACAATACAAGCAAAGCAAAAAAGAAACATTTAAAAAAAAACAAGAGGAAAAGAATGGAAAAAAAACAACTACACATTAAAATAAAAGCTTACGTAATATTTTCTGTATTGAAGTTCGAAACGATGGAGTTGATGAAGTTATCACGCATAACAACAGCCCTGATGGATTTCCAGTCACTTGCGTTCTCCCCAAGCAGAAGGCAAATGGATTCCAAAGCAAGCTTAACAATAGCAGGAGGGTTCGCCATGGATCGTACTTCAACCAACTGTTGTTTCTTGATCTCTTTGACAGCTAAAAAGCAAAATAATTCAAGCATAAAACCAAAGTGCTACATAGTCAGTTATGCAGGGAAGCAAATGGTCAATGAAGATAAGGAAGGCTTTGTCAGGACAGATAAGAAGGTTCTCCACACAGCATTTTGTTTACAATCACTCAATGTAATACAGAAATTTTGCAAAAATAAAATAGAAAAGATTTAAAGGACTCCAAAAATGAGTTCAATCAACTAGTAATGAAACTGAAAGAATACTGAATAAACAGGCTCATGCAGGTAAAATACTCTTGCTTGGAGTTCTTCTTACGTGAGATCATCGGAGTTAAAATTCACAATAGTATTAATGAAATTCTCTCTCATGACAACTGAACGAATAGCACGCCAGTCATTGGTGTTTTCACAAAGTAGAAGGCATATGGACTCCAATGCTACCTTCACAATATTAGGTGGATTTGCCATACTTCGAACTTCCACTAAATGTTGTTTCTTAATAGACTTGACAGCTAGAGAGACAACAATGTAAAAGGAGAAGGAACAAGACGGGTGTTGGGAAGAACAGTTGATTAACCAACTGATTAGAACACCTTACCTTGCTGAGCATCAATGACGGCTGGTTCCACCTTGGCCAAATCCTCCATGACAACAAGTTTCTTCTCAGAAATTCTCAAAGTCTGCTTTTCAATCTCTGCCTGGATGTCTTGACTTTGCACTTTTTTCTTTTCAGCTTCTTGTTGATCTTTCACCATTTGCTTCAGCTTGGCATTGGCTGCTTCATTCTTGGCTGTAAGCTCTTGTGATTTTACAGCTAGAGACTTTTGCATTTCTTCCACTTGCTCAACTGTTTCAGCAATCTTATTCAAACCAACATTAAGGTGAAGCTGTTGCTCTTCCAAATCAGATCGCTTTTCATTGTACAACTTAACAAAATGATGAATGAAGTCCAGATAGTGCCTGTGAAGTAATGTAAATATTAAGATTAGACACAGATCTGGAGACCACATATCATTTATCAGGAATAATAAACACCTTGGTGTAATAGCCATAGTGCGGCTTCCTCTCTTAGCTAGCCTAGCATTAGCTTTATGTAGCGTTTGGTGGACATAAACACATGCATTGATGACTGCTTCTCTATGGGAAGGTTGATTTGGTAATCCTGTGAAGACAGATGGGAAGAAATCTGGGGCTTTCCAAGTGGGTCGATCTAAGTCAACAGTGTTAGTGAACTCTTTGCCAACCTAGTAAAAAAATAGTAAATAGTAAAAATTAGTAATAGTAAAAACTAATTGTTTAAAAATATGAATTGTTTCCTTCCAGAAAGGATACTAACCTGGAAGAGAGCCCCATCTGACCAGTCACCAAACCAGTTCAACACACAACGATTGAACAAAGCTGGAGATGTAGCAGCCCGGTCTTTCAGTCCCTCTGAAGAGGGATTCATAGTGAATACCACATGCAAATTTCTCATGACCTGTCCAGTGAACCATTTATACAATTCTTCATTTGAGTCCAGCATAAGGCCTTCTCTTTGAGCACCTTCTTTACACTGGGTCATCAGGGTGGCATATTCATCACCTACAGAAACAAAGACAATTTTTTGTTAGAGCAGATTGACATGGCTGGTATTTTTGGGCAGCTTGTAATGAGCTAATTAATACCTTCAAACAACCCAGGCACCTCTCCATTGGCAAGAAGCGTGTTCATTCTTTCAAGGAATCCCGAGTCAAGTACATTTGATTCATCCAAGATGAAAGCAATTTTTTCATCTTTGCAACCCGAACGTCTCAAAACTGCACGCAGATCTTCATCAAAATCTTCTCCCGTGTACTTATTATGGACCTTGATTTGAAAAATGGATAGACCATTCATCCACGCCACAAAACGTGAAAGAGTTGTTTTGCCTGCTCCTGAAACTCCAATGAGCAGCAGGTGCCCCTGGGGTTGTCTAAATATTCTGTCAATACGGAGCACGTGATCTAACACTTCATCAAACAGAACTAGTTGGACATCCAATTCTTCTTCATAGAAAACTTTCAAACGGGCCTTAACATATTCCCTTAGATCTTCCCTATTAACAGGAATGTAATCCTTTGACAGCCAATTGCTATACAAGATCGGCCGAGCAAGAGCCTGGGACTTGTCAATTCCAGGGAAGTGCTTAAGAGCCACAACGTCAATGTTCTCGTTGGTCCAGCGTCTCTCAGCATCTTCAACCAAACGATCTTGGAACAGCCTCAGAGCTTCATGTGCCCACAAGCGCACTAACCCCTCCACGTTGAGTGTCTCCAGTGGTCTGAAACAAATTAAGAGACATTAGCGAGAATACCTAAAGATACGTAAAAAAATGGCAGAGGAGCCACCACATTAACTTTACCTTATAGCTTCACAGATACCACGAACCCAACGAGTCATTTCTCGGGGAGAGTAGACATAATGAGGTTGCATATCCTGAGTGAAACGCTCTTGAGAAGCCAAATAGAATTCTACCATAGCATTGGTAAGAGGCTCGGCAAAACCACGAAGAGGTGGTATTAGCCGTAACATTGCTCTGCTGAAGGTCCCATAGATCTACCACGGAAAGAAGTGTTAGGAGTAAAGGACTAAAATGATTAATTTAAGCATATATTTTAAACTCTACCTGTTTCAATGAAGTTTCTCCAGGATAATCAACATAAATAACAGGTACATGTCGTAAAAATCTGTGAGACAAGGGTTTCCTTCCCGGGTCAGTAGGTGGGTTACAGGCACCAACAAACTGGATACGTTCTAAAGAAACCCAGGCTTGATCCGAGCTTCGGAAAAATCCATGGTGTTCAACCAGCTGTCTCAAGAAGGAGATAACTCTTTGCGTGCCATACTTGTCCATATCAGGCAAGTTGATTTCATCACAGAAAAGTACAAGCCATTTACCAAGCTGGAAGTGATGAGCACAAAATGTACAATACAGTTAACAATTTACAAAATTTATGACAAAGAGCAAAACTGACCTGTACAGGTGCCAGAACTACACCATTTGGAGTTTTTCGATATTCACAATAATGATCAAATGTCTTCAACAACAACTCTGGCGTTGTGGCAGAAGAGAAATTTAAACCCACAACTTCCATGTCAGGCAATGCTCGAAGAGCAGAGAACAAAGTCATGGTTTTACCAGAGCCCGGAGGGCCACATAGTACTAGAGGCTTGTGCTCTGCTAACCATGTGTACAACAAAGATTCATGCCTCACTGTGTCCAATGTGGGTACAACCACATCTGGAGCAGCCACTTTGTGAGTTTCCACCTCAATCTGAGGTACCTTGTTGGACCATGGGCACCATTCACCCACAACAGTGACCTAAATCAAGAAGTTGAGATTGTAAGAAACAGTTAAATATTGTTGTCAGGCTCTGAGTGAAATGCTTAATTAACAAACCTCATAATCAATTATGGGAAGTGAACTGGGAGGAGGCAAGGGAACAGTTGTTATTGTCCGAATGAAATCACCTAAGTCTGAACGTCCTTTCAGCTTTGCATCTCCAGAGAAGCTCCACAACAGAGCATAAACGAGCCACTTTGGAATGTAGGCCTCTAACTGCTCATTAGTGAGAGGGAAATCAGAGTGGGAATGATTGTACGCTAGGACGTTCCTGAAGAAAAATGACATGGTTAGACACACCAAACATATGAGTGGCACCTAGTTACATTACATATGTAAAATTTACCGGGCTCCTTGATTGAGCATGGAGAAGAGCGAGCTCAGAGCTCTTAACCGAGTGAAGTCCATAATATGTTCTTGTTTCATAGCATACTCCAAACTTCTTACAACCAACCCATCAGGAGAAAGATAGGACTGAAGTATGTTTGATATGTCTCTTTGAATCTAAAAGAGAAAATTAAGTGACCGTTAAACAAAGATGGACCGCAATAGGGAAGAGTAATATTATGCATTCCATAAGACCCACTTGCAAAGTAGGTGAAAGGTCATCTTCTTTCTCAGATGAAGCCTTTTTAGTAGTAAAAGTACTCAGACCATCATCTTCAGATTCCTCCAAAGGAATATTACGCAATCTCAACATGTAGTTTTCAAATATCATTTCGGTCGAGAGAACATCTTCAGAGAACCAGACCATTCCACAACGTGACACCGTGGCCAAAGTTGCGTATTTCAAATCTTGCACCTGTCCAATACATTAACACTACAATTATTAAACTGGTCAAATGACCATTTAATGCAAACAGAAAAACTCAACTGACTTACCTCGAACATTATTCTAACATTGGGAGGAAGTGAAAGTCGTTCACCATTTGGTAATGTTAATAATTTGTTATCATCAAGAACCGAATTGAGGTTTTCCACCCATTCCGGATCTACATCACCATCAAATATAATCCATTGCCGTTTGTTGATCTCACCTCTCACATTGTCTATTATTTTCCTATAATAAAGAGATCATTTAGAGCTGAAAGTCAGTACCTGAATTCATCAATACTTAGCACAGATCGCAAAAACAAACCTCAAGATATGGGTAAAAAGACCATCAGTCCATTCACGCGTATTGGGATCTAGTACACCATACAAGGCTTCTTTTGAAATAGCCTTTGGATCAATAACGTGTGCTACACCTTCCACTCCTTCTAGACGTTCTAAAGAGCGAAGCAAAACTTTCCAAGCAGTGCTCTTACCAGAACCACTTGGTCCAACCATCATTAGACCATGGTTTAGATTGCAGATCTGGTACAACTGAAGAACCTGCAAGAAAAATAAAAGGTCAGCACGAAGAAAATTGGTACATAAGAGATCTGTTAAAGGCATCAGGCTGGAAGAGTTAACATGCACTCAGTAACAAGTCATATGCATTAATTCAAAATGTAGTGCACAACCCCATATCTTCTAGCTTTTAATCTAATATTTCAATAAATTTTGGAAACATATGTAATTGAACACAGCATCATGCGAGGGACAAATTTCAAGCAAATACATGAAGCTGGAATGTACTATCTTGCTTCATATCTGCATGCTGATGGTTGGCCACACAAAGATAAAAGCAATATAGATATTATAAATAGTCAACCAAGTTGGCAATTGTCATGCTCCTACAAAACGTTGAGATTGACTAATTAAGTTCAATCCTGTTGTAACCTTCAGCCACTGCCCTTCTAAATGTTGAGTACATGCATTAGCCCATATTCTGAGCACTAGATATGTAATGTCATAAAACAGCTTAACTACATGTCAAGCACAAGTAAGACATCAAAAAAATTCCCGTGAACTGCACAAAAAATTTCTTTTTAAAACAAAATGGGTCAAAGCCTATAAAACTGGAAAAGTTTTACCTTCTCAACCCATGTCTCGCCTGTGTATCTCTATAAATACGACAAAATATTTGTAAGAGTTGCAAAATTTGAGAATCTTGTTAATTAACTCAAGGTTAGTTAAGTTAGTGATATACACAGTGGAACTTACCTTTTCCATCCAAGCACCCCCTTGCTCCTCCCCTTCTCCACAAACCAGATACTCTTCCTGACAAACCTTACGGATTTGCTCTTTTAGGCCTGCCATCTCAGCCCTGGTGTACTCAACATTAGGGAAAACATCAGAGAGAAGCGAGAACAATAGGGGTATATCTTCAGCCACAAGCTTTGGAACCATAGTTTCACACACAGACTGAATGAGTATCTCTTGTTCTGGCAAATTCTCAGCAATCACAGCTTCATCAATATTCGATTCACCCCGTGTTTTCATATCTTCTTTTATTTTCTGAATGCGGTCACGCTTCACATTGCCAGCAGACACCAAGACACTTTTGAGAGCACGAAGACCGAAGTCGTAATGAGATTGGTTGGATAGCTGCTCATCACAGAGTTTGAAAAATGGCACAATCTTGCATGCTAACTTTTCAGCAGAGCGGAAGCCCTGTGAAAACAGCATAACTTCAGCAATTAGCTGCCTGTCTGGCTTTGTCATAGCAAGTGACCGGAACAGTTTCTTCAGATTATCCGGCAGATTCGAACGGCCTGCATAGCCCGGATTCATGGTAATAAAGATAGCCATGTCGGTGGAAACCTTTACTTGTTTGCCAACAAGCTCAACTGAAATTGTTCCCTCTTTCTTTCCATCTTGTTGAGATTTCAGGGCTTCCTGAATAGTTTGCACCTGCTGAGAAACTGCAGACAACATTCTTTCCTCGAGGCGGTTGAATTCATCAAAACATCCCCATGCACCCACTTGGCAGAGACCCACAAAAATTCGGCCCATGGCTTGGAAGTCGAAGGTTTCATCACAATTGAAGACAAGGACGAATCTTCCCAGCTGGTGTCCAAGAGCCTTCACAGATTCTGTTTTACCAGTTCCAGCAGGCCCAAATGGAGACCCACCGAGTCGGGCTTCAAGTGCTTGTGTCATAGTCAAATAACAAGTGTCAGTAAGTGGAGTTTGGACAAGGCGGTCTTGCACGCCAAGGTATTCAAAACCATAGAAAAACTTGGCATTGGCCATGTGAATAGTTAACTGCTGCAAGACTTCCGTCTGACGAGGATCAAAGTAAAACCGCATTTCACAAAGCCATTCAAACGCTTTGGGACTTGATATTTTATTACTTATCAGTCTTCTGGTGACTGTGCGTTTGTGGACAAACTCATTGATCAGATGCTCCAGTTTCCTACGGCGGAGAGGTGGTTGTTCTTCCAACACAGAATCAGCAAGGACAGTTAGAGTAGTTTGAACCTGTGCCAACACCCTATCCAATGGTGCCACATTTGGCTCTCCACTACCATTGGCAATTTGATGAAGTGCACTTTCGACATCTTCACTCCAAGATATTTGAGCTGCCAAGACAACAATTTGGGCCTGATATTTGTCACACCACTTCATGTATGCAGCAGGGTCTATGGAACCCTCCTTGAATTGCTTTATATCCTGCACTGCTTCGGCCAACCGTGATGCTAATGTGACCCGCATTTCCTTTTCTACAAGAGAAAGCCATTCATTGATTTTAGGATGCTCAATGGTAGAGACAGGAGAGCAGAATCTGACTTCCTCGCCTTCTCTTGACGCTATGCCTGTGATGACTGTATTGTCTTCATTCAACAGAATTGCTGCCACCCCTGCAAACATTTTTTTGAAATGTTTCTGAAGCCGAGCAACATTCTTGCTGTTACCAATGATCTCCAGTAAATCCTCATCACCGACAAAGTAAAAGCGAGGAAAAGAAGTCCTCTCCCTTTCAAGATACTCTCCCAGAGCCTTCTGTATCTTCCCAAGAAGGTCAGCCAATCTTTCAAGAGCACGCTGCACCCCAGGTATGTTAAGAACATCCATTACCATCGGTGATTTTGAAACTCGTTTCATGAGACCAAGGAATTCGGAGCTAATGCTCTGAAAGCGAGATGTTTCAACAGGTAACAGAGTTTTGATATCTGCACTTCCTGAGAATATTCCTTCCAAATAAACCCATCGCCGCTGAACATCAATCCAAACATCAAAAAGCGCACTGATCCTGTTTAGCTTCTCTTCCCAAGTGAGAGCCTCCTCTTCAAAGACTTTATAGTAGGGGGATAGCTTCATAGCTGCTACTGAATTGATGTGCTCCTTCACTTTGTTAAAGAGGTCATCCCAGCCTCTGATCAACCGGCATTTGTTCTGATAGTTAATTAAATCAAGCTCATAACTCTGCCAAGATTCTCGGACCTGTTTCAAGAATTCCTCCAAGGCCATCTCTCCTTGTGCAACAAGTATGATATCCTTTACAACAGACTCATTTTTCTGGAGATTCACATCCCATACCTGACCTAAAGTCAAATCTGATAGTACCCATGACACACGAAGCTGTTTCATCAAAGATTTCCAGTGGCGCTCTTTTAAGGCATCTGACTTCAGTTCCACAATAAGCATATTAACTTTGGTGTAGCCATGTAGTGTTCTCTTGACATACTCATAAGAAGAATACTGCCTCAAGCGAGCAGGAAGCTCTTTGAGCTGTGAGCTGAGCGTATCCAACTGTTGTCGCAACTTGCGAGGTTGTATTGATAGCCATGGCTTCTCTCTTAATTCGTCAATCTGTGCCCATATACGAGACAGTTCAGACCAAACTCCACGTAGATCCTGCAATTCTTCGAAGACCACCTGCATTCTATCCTCGGAAGTGCTCATCCCTCCTGGTTCCTGGAGCTCCAGAGCCTCTTTTGCTTTGGCTACATTGTCCCTTTCCTCCTTCAATCTGGTGAATTTAGTTTCATAGATTTTCAATTGTTGAAGAGCTTCATCAGGCCTAAGACTCCCCTCAACGGGTTTGTTACTTTCCCAGTCTCCAAGGAAATCATTGGTCCTTGACTCAACTGCTTTGTCTTCTGCTACGATCTTCATCTGCAAAGTGGCAACTTGAGTTTGAATGGAGGAATCCTTGCGCTTTATGATTTCATTGAAAGCTCCCCATTCACCCTCAATGTTATCAACATGTAGCCAGTTCTGGGGAAACTGGAACCTCTGCCGTTCTAATATTCGCTGGCCCTCACGATACACTTCCACTTGTTTTTCCCAGGCTTTCATCTTGCGCTTCAAAGACTGAACATAAGTTATAAATGAGACAGCATCCGATGTGCTAGCTGCTTCAATTGATTGTTCTTCCAATTCGCTGCGGGACTTGGATACTTGGGAATGGAACTGAGACATCTCATTTCCAAGTAGGGCACCAAATTTGCTGAGAGTGTCTTTGTGCCAGGCATCATACTTCAGGGTTACCTTACTCTGTACTTTGGCATAGTCAATGACAACAGGGCCAAACTCTCGCCGGGTCTCAGAGGTATCAAAAGTGGTGCGACATTTCTTGATATCATTCAGGAATCTCATCCACAAGTTGATGTTTTCTCCTAGTCGGCTGTACAAGTTATCAGCTTGAAGATCCCACAGTGACTGATACCGAAGCCACTCATCAACATACTTCTGCACCTGGGCAATTTTGTTCTCAATGGACTCGTACGCTCCAGCCAGGACAGCATTCCCCTGAGGCAACTTGTTCAGCAAATTCCTGTAGGTTTGTGAGACAGGTCTATCCAAACCAACCTGGTACCTACAGCTTTGGAGATGGATCTGTGAGGTAACAATGGCTTGCCATGAGAAAAACTGCTGCATAATTTGGAAGCGTGCTTCTTCAATACTGGGGTAAAGGTACATGATTTGGTTGGTGATTCGAACTTCATGAGTCACAATTTGAATATGAGGGTCACCTCCTGGCTTGTGCGTGGGCTGAGTTGGAGCATCTGTGTCCATGCTGTGATCAATTTCCTTTTTCTTCCCATCTAAAGCATCTGTCCAAGCCTGAATTCCTGCTTGAAGACGTGCAGCTAAGTTCTTCTCCACTTCTTGATCAAGGCGTTGCACCCATATGTGCAGGTTGGAATACTGCCGTAGGGAGAGGTCATCAACAGCATGTTGAATTTTGGCCAAGATATCAGCAAAGGTATTTGCAGAGTATGGGCATGTCTCAAGAGACCTCACATCTACATCAAGTTGCTCCTCAACAAGAAGCAGGTCCTCAACTTTCTCTTGGAATGAAAAAACAAGTTCAGCAAGACGCTGAACATACTGATCCAATTTGTAACTCTCCCAAACTAGTCCAATTCCCTGAAAGAATCACAGCACATGAATTAAACATGTAACTGACACCATCAAAGGAAGAAAAGTTTATGGCATACTTACTTCCCCAATCAGAGTTTGAACTTCCTTTCTCATCCCTGCAACCAGTGGTACAATAGATGCTTTGTCCTCAACCTGAAAAAATGAAAATACCATAAGAAGAACTTAGACAGTTGGGAATAAATACCAATCCACAGAAAATACTCAGTTCAAATGACCATGGGGATAAACAAGCACGTACATATCACAAAAGAAAGGGAATAAACAATGGGGGAAAAAAATCAAGTTCTAAAGAACACCTAAAAATTCCAAGGTACACTAGGCAAATCAAGTAATAAATTCCATCCAAATGACTTTTTTTCTTCCAAAACCAATAAATAAGGAGAGATGTACTTTACAACTGTCATTGCTTGACATCACCTACAATAATTCTAATTTTCCAGTGGGGCCTGGAGAAAACTAGTACCATCATGAAAACAGCTAAGACAGAAGGGAGAGAAAGATGAATAGATAAATTTGCTTTAACTTATCAATTAATAATAAGATGAGATTGTGTCGCTGTGGTAGCTTATGGAAGAAGCAATTTTAGAACAGAGTTGGCCAAAACATACAGCACATCATGCTAAATTAACAGGCTTAATGTTAGCAACAGGGAACATGATTCATAGAATCTCTACCAGAAAAGACTATGCAAGAAAACAAGTGAATCTATACCAGTTACGAAACCTGAAAATGATAGCACACTGGAAAAAGAAAGATGCTTTTCGTCCAAGGAGTTCAGTTTACTGATATTGAATGAATAATCTTTGCAACTAAGTTTCTTCTCTGATCAGCGGAGACCAAATGAGAGCTGCCATCTCACTGTACATCTTTTTCTTATTATCAATACATGATAAATTAGCTTCAAAGAAAAAATGTACACCAGCGTTTCAACTTACAACCTACTCTACCAATCCTAATGACCATTTCAAAATGAAAGATAAATGGTAATGAAACAGGATACGAACTGACTGACTTTGCACTTCCCCCAAAGAACACATGCTGCCCCTTCAGTTGTTTCTACTCTGCGGACTTGCAGCTACCATACCAAGAGTAGGGAGAGTATTAGTGAAGAGTCTCTGAAGATATATATGGTGAGTGCTAGTACATGAGATCTAATTTGATCCAGCAAATACATAAACATGCATCAGGATATCAAATTAGCAAATTATTTAAGCAATTCAAGTTAGTGTTAAAACACTGAACACACAAGCTACTTAGATTTGGTTTCTACCTTGAACGATGGACTGTTTGCAGTGCCTCTGTTGCATAGCTGATTTCAGTGTGGCAAGGGAAGGACACAAACATTACTCAAACAGCACACATGATTCAAATTTTGGAATCAAAGAAAAATCCAGATGGGTGGTTAGAGAAAAATAAAACAATCTAAAGCAGCTCTCTGCACAGTTGGTGTCTAGGTAATACCAGAATAGACAATAAAACTTGTCTCACTTCACGAGGTGGCTAAATAATGATGTTAACATGAGATTAAATTCTGTTAGGAAAGGCAATCTTAGAGATTGAGCACCGAAATAAAACCACACTCAAAATAGTCCTACAAACGAATTATTTCCTTAGATAGCAATGAGAAACTTAGTAGCAGAACCACATAAAACTCCTAAATCAACAGCACTACTTCTTTGGACAAATCCTGATCCTAAAATGGAAGGGTTAATTTTCTTTAAAGAGCTATGAAATCTATCTAATGCATACTACTTGCCCACCCTTTATATTTGTAGGCCTTTATCCCCTTCATTAGAACCAAACAAAAGTCCATTAGGTAAGATAATCTGAAGCAAATATACCTTTTCAAGAGTTCTCTCATATGTTCGGCAACTCTCAATTAGGGATATGGCAAACGGGTAAATCTGATTAGCCAAGTGAGCTTTGTTAACGATGGCCAACGGCACACGATACCCCAGGTTCTTCAAGTTCCGAACCTGAAGAAGAAATAAAACTATTAGTGTACATGTTGCTGTGAAGTCACAAGAACAAAAAATATGGTTAAAACTTAGCTTACCTCCTTGGACAGAGTTATGATCTCTGGTAAGAAGTTGACCTTCAGACGAAGTACGTTACCACGTCCAGAACGTGAACGAGTTGACTCAATGGCAAAAATGCGTCCAGTGACACCTAGATTGCGTGCCTGAACTTTACGGGCCCAGTCGTCAAAGATTTCCTGAGTGTTTAGTTTAAGACGGAAACTATCTCCATCTGCTTTCAGCTTCTGACCATCAATGTGATTTCCCCACCCTTTCCCTGCAGGAAAGAAAATGTTTGAGCATTCTCACAGACAGCAGGTCAAGTACAACAATTATTTCCTGTGCTTTACCAAGGACATCTTCCACTCTTCGTAAATAAGCAGTAAGCTGTCTATCAATTTGTTTGGCCCATATAATTGACCCCGATACAGGAGGCAAGTCTCGTACTTGACTCATCCGACATGCTTTGCTTTGGGGATACTGTACCTGGAAAGGTAACACACTTAGTTAAGGAAACTTGTAATTCATATTGACAAATATTACAGGACAGAACAAATTAACAATAACTTACTTTGAATTTCTCATGAAGAGCTTCAATATCATCCTTCACTCTTTGGATTAACTGAGTTTGATATTCTCGAATAGCTCCTCTGATATGTGGCCGCACAAACAAGGCATTGAAGCGGGAGAATATGCGGAACATCTCATTGGCATTCTTAGCAGTGCCAAGTTGATCTCTCAAATGAGCAGTAATGCGAGTTTCAACCCTATCAATCCGTTCTTGATAACGACGAACTGCTGCATCCCAGGCTTCAACCCCTTCCCTACTGATGTCCAAGCAATCGACTTCTTTCACATTTTCATAGGCCAAATTGACCTCCTGGGAAAATAACAACTGTGAGTTCAAGCAGGAAATTTTCATGGCATTTTCAATTTCAACAGCACAAATACACTTACTTCAGTAGCATTGGCATCAGCAGCTTCAATAGCAAGTGGGTCTGGTTTCTGATTAGGAGCATCTCCACCCTCTGATGGGGATGGTTCATTTTGTCTTCCAGCGAGAACCAGCATAATATTAGGGCGCAACACACGCATAATTACTGTGCGGAGCTGCTCATGTTGATGCCTGAACTGGCGCATGTTCTCCATGCGCACTTGAAGCTTTTTGTGAGCAGGATTCACTCGCCACACCATTTTCAGTTGTTCTTCCCTTTTCTTTTTAACAATATCTCTGAAACACAAGGGAGCAGTTAGTGCAAAGGTACTACGGGTTATAAGCCAGTTATGAAAAACCATACAATACCTCAAGAGTTGTTGTAGTTTATCATACTCATCATCCCAAGTTAGAAACACATTGAAACACAGATTCATCACTTTCTCAAATTCATCAAAAGGAATGTGCATTAGCCGTCTTGTTCCAAGAACTTTGAAAAGCTGCGAGCTCAAATCTCGTGATATGGCTTCAACTAACTTGAGTGCCCTTTGAATAGGGTATTTTGTGCTTCGTATCTTACGCAAGTGTGAGAAGATTTGGGTAATGGCAGCTCTAATGCGTTCCAGTTCAGTAGCTGACAGCAAGTCATTGATTGGGAAATCTTTCATCAAAGGATTGTAATCATTGACAAAACTAAGAGCTTGCTTCAATCCTGTATCAGTATCAAAGCTGACTGTTGCATGGAACCGTTTACCATGCTTGAGAATATCCAGTGTTAAAGCTACTTCCAGGCTCTCTCGTTTTTCTTGGATGCGATGTAAAGCACGTTCCAAATTCAGCCAGAAACTAATTTCTTGCAAAGCAGTGCCTGAAGAAGGATCTCTGTCTAGCTTGGTAACCTTAAACAGAGAGAAGAGTGACACCTGTACCTCACACTGAAGAAGAGTGCAATAACTAGAAGTGACATACCAAAATTCCATTAATACCTTCTGAATTTCTTTGATCCACCTATTCACACCGGTTTGCAGTTGGTTTAGGAAAGTGGAATCCTCAACACGTTCCCCAAAGTCTGCAACACGTGGCTTTCGGCCTTCATCAGCACATTGCTTGATAACAGCAATGACAATTGGATGGATTTGAAGAGAAATCTCAGGAATATCAATGTTCTGTTGCAAATGTAGCAGACCCATTTCAAGCTCTGCCATTTTTTTCTCCACAGAAGGAGCCATCTTGTCGCCATCCCTAAAAATGTAACAGTTACGAATCAATATAAACATTTGTATGACTTACACAATTATGAAGAGAATTTGATAGGGAACTTCAACCAAATTTTACCTATCTGCTCTTCCAGACTCCTTAACGTAGCTTTTGAAATAAGGAGACATCCATTTGCTGACAAATGAGTGGATTGTCTCATACGGAGACCCTTCACAGAAATTTGTGAGACGAAGTTGAGCATGGATACTCTTGTCTGCCTCCACAACCAGACCTCTCTTTACACAGACGAGGCTAGAAAAATGAAAGGGACACGATTAGGCACTCTTCAGGCCAAACGGACATATTTGAGGTACAATAATTATTACCTGCTCTCTTTGGGACTGGTGTACTGTACTTCGTTGGACATGTAATAGGCTTCTTCCTTTTCCTCACCCTCTGTTGGCTCACCATCCTCATCTGCATGAGCGAGACAAGACATACCCCAGTTAGCACCGAAACATACTACACTCACTACACAATAGAAGTGTGCCCTCCTCATCAACTGTCTTTGGGAAGACTGCATGAGGAGCCCAAACATAAAATCGAAATGAGCAGAGATTAAGTAGCCGACATAAAGACATGACCTACTTAACTACAGCAATAGTGCAGCAAAGAGCAACTCAATAATGTCACGAATTAGTAGTGCTCTCAGAATCCTCGAAGACGTCACCCCACTTGATGGGTGAGTCGGTGCTGTACTGTCTTAACCTAAATCCTAAGTACAATAAATAGATTCGCACCTTTAGTGGAAGTACGCTGAATGAAGAGCACGGGCACTTGTTGGTCGCTGATGAATTTCCGAATACAGTCCTGGTTGTTCCGGTCTTGTAAAGCGACATTGAGGGCGGGAGGCACCACATCAACATTCGGCAGCAGCACCGTTACCACTTTGCGCAGATAGTTGCAGAAGTCCGCAAAGTCTACAACCGCTACGGCCTCTGATTCAGGGGTACCTTCCGGTACCGCTTCTATTGAATCCCCCATCTTGAGGGATCACAAACTCAAACTACCAGCGTGCGTACATCAATCGCGATGACAGAAAATACAGCTGTGAACCGAACCGTCAGACGGACACCTCCCATTTGACTCACTCGCTTACTTCCACAGCACAGCCGCTCGCCCCCGCTCCCCGCCCATCCCGCCCCATGCCCCACCCCCCTTCTCCCTTCTCTTCACAGACTTCCGTAAGAACAAAGGTGGCTGTGATCCTCGAGATAAGCCTTATCTTTTGCTTCAAGAGGTTGAGAAAAGGTAGATTTATTGTGTAAGATTTGATTCAAGCGCGTTCCTATATTTTGTCCGTACAACTGTATCATCAAATACATGAAATTCCTCGATCGCCCTAGAGGCGTTTTTTTTTTTTAAAAAAGGAGCAGTATGCAACAAGGTTCTCAGCAAGGCCGTGACGCCTGACTCGTGTGTCACGTGACTTAGCTTCTATTTGAGCGCATTTTGCAGGTACGGCTCAATATCGTGTCCTTTTCGGTAATTAAGCATTATTATCGCTTTAAGTGGATCAAGAGTGTGCCCATAACATTTTCGGATGAATTAGGAATGTGAGAAATGTAGTATACATGCTATTTCCTTCGCTGGGACCTAGAAAATGAGTGATACTCGGATGGTTGTCAACCGTAAGCCTAAAAGAAGGCTCTGAAATGGCGTCCTCCCCACATGGCGACTCGATTGGCTATTTTGGAAGAAAATTTTAGACTTGCTTGCAACGGCGGTGTTTTCTACTTTCGCCGGTTGGGGTTCCAGATTCTTTAAGTGGACGATAGTTTGTGGTGACCTTGGCTGGAGCCTGTACAGGGCCCTATGCAATCCCGCCGCTTGTGGCCTATGAATCAACATCAGTCGGATATATTTTTTTTAAATCGGCGTTATCGTATTGCGTTGTTAAATTGAATGTTGATTGTTTGTTGCTTTTCATTTCTCCTGGTTACTCAATCGGTTTGCGCCGGTGTATATATTCCGACTAAATTATGGTGTGCCGGCACTTGTGAGCACGGCCACAGCCTGCGGCCCATCCTTTGTGAATGCTCTAGCCTACCGTATCCCCCGAGCTGCGAGAACATTTCGGCCCTGGAAATCAAGTATTTATTATCTTATCTGGTTGCTTGTTTCGGTCGGCTTTACGATTTCAAGTTTGTGAGCACTTTGTTGTCAGATTTAGGCCTTAAATGATATGTACCCTCGAAATGTTGTGATAGTGGGGTGATTGTTTACTGTGTCGGTGCGGCGTTTGGTTGGCTCTCACCGTTGTTTATTCTCTTTTATTTGCCATAATTTCTGCCGGTACTGATAGATTCACTTAAGCCAATCAATATTTTTGAACTTTTAATGCTACTCTTCATCTGTTCAACCAATTTCACTGAAATTTTTATTTTGTCCGACCCCCCCTCCCCTCTTATGTCTTCTTCCCCTCTCCCGGATTCACAATCGCCGCATAAATTTTGTTCAGTTTCGTTTATGTCCGTCCTACTTCCATTATGTTATGGGTTTGAGGCACTGAAATTTTGTTTTTCAAGTTTATCTGGCATATGTGTTTGGAGTGTTACTAGCCTAACTTGCACTGATAAGGCTGTTCTCCTTCTTTTCCAGATTGGATTGTAAATAGTAGGTGTAAATAGTGTTAGGGATGAGCTCAGCTAATCGAGCCACATCCCGTGGCTCTAAGGGCGGGAAGGGGGAGCATGTTGCTGCCACTGCAAAAGCTCAGAAATTGGACACCAAAACAGAAACTGCTAAATCTACTGACAACCCAAAAGCACAGGTATGTCTTGTTTCCTCTACTGGATATGCTGTTTTCCAGTTTCTGAAGCACTGATCACCATTGTTTATATTCATTATCAGCCAACACCCGAACAGATGCGAATTGCACAGATCATAGATGGAAGATATGAAGATCCCCAAATCAAAGAGAAAATCAAACAGGTGAGACTCAGTGGTCTTACTTTTATCCTTGGCATGCCTTCTTCAGTATTCATTTCACTCCAAAATTTCTTCCTTTTTTTTTCAGATCATAGATGCCACTCATAAAAGTGAAATTGAAGTGTGCACAGCTCTACATGATTGTGATTACGATGCTAATAGAGCTGTTAACATGCTTATTGAGGGACAGATTTCGGTGAGATATTATACTCATTGTGTTTGGTTTGTCTTTCTCTTGCTACGCGGTTGGTACGTTGATGTGGTTATTTTTGTAGACTGATTGGGAGACATCATCCAAGAAGAAGAAAAGTCGGCAGCCGAGTGCCAATGCCAAGCCAGATGCTGGTGCACCTCGAGGCATTAGCAGTGATGTTGTGGAGAGTGAGAACTGGGATGATGATACTCCAACTAAACCATCGATTCCAGTCGACGCACAACGTGCAAGAACTCAGAGGGGTGGTGGAGGTGCACCCAGAATGCGAGGTAGAGGCGCACAGGACAACCGGGGATGTGAGTTGCAGTAAATTGTTTTATTTTGCTTTTCTTATTTTGTGTATACTCTTGCATGTTCTAACACATTCATTGACTGCAGGGAGAGGTAGGGAAAATAAAGAAAACGAACGTAATCTGGAAGAAAGCCGAGGCTCTGTTGCGGCCGGTGGAGACCGCGACCAGCGAGATGCTTTCCGCCGAGGCGGTGGAGGGAATCGTGGCGGCCGAATGAGCAATGGTGCGGGACGCGGGGGTGGCAGGGGCGGAAGCAGGACGGGTCCGAGGTCGTTCTCTGGCAGAGGCGGCCACGACCGAGGTGCACCATTCCCCAGAGCCACATCCTGGAATCCAGATGAAGACGGGGCAGACACCAAGTCGAGTATGTTGATCTGTTCGGACCTATACATTAATTACATTTACATTACAATTACATTCTGCTGTATACCAGAATGTACGAGTCTTAATTAAAACTGAAATCTTGTAGGCAATTTCCCTTCCCCTGAAGACTGGGACAATGAAGAGTATACTGGATCTTTATCTGATACAAAGGTGTTTACTCCCAGCAACGTGGGTGGAGATGGTAATGACTCCAGCCTCCCAGTGAACAGTAGTGGCCCAGACCCTTCGTTGACTACATCACCTGGTGTCAATTCTACAAATCTCAATTATGCTCAGGTACACATACTTTTTCTTTTCCCCAGTCTGGACTCTCTTATCGTTTTATGATCAATCTAACATCCCATGAACTCATATGTATGTTTCAGAGTGCAGCAGGAGGTGGAAGCCTGTCAGCAGCGCAGACACAGTACCTGAGGCAGTTGCCAG
The DNA here is from genome assembly GCA_038380765.1 of Odontothrips loti. Taxonomy (NCBI): domain Eukaryota; kingdom Metazoa; phylum Arthropoda; class Insecta; order Thysanoptera; family Thripidae; genus Odontothrips; species Odontothrips loti. The sequence continues at coordinate 8,769,022 of CM076244.1, read as the reverse complement.
ACAACAAGCTACCAAGTTCCAATGCGCTGTCGGGGGCTATGAGTGGGCTCAACTCAATGTCGGGTCCTCTTGCTAACTCTGCTGATTCTAAGACTGCAACTCGTGGCATTACTCCGTCCACTCCATCGTCAGGCATGACTTACAACAGCTATGCAGCGAGTGCTGCCCACTCTGCAGCCAACTCTGCTCCTGCAGCATCAACTTATCCAAGCACCTACTCATCTGTTAGTGCGTCAGTGCCATCAGCGTCCACTGCATCAGAAGCAGGCTTCACTCCATCGTCTGTTGGTTCGAATTTCAGTAGCTATCAATCTGGGCAGACCCAACCTGCCTCCTACACAGCTACTGCTACTTCATACAGCACTGTATATGGATCACATCAGGATGGGTCAACTCAGGCAACCAGTGCTCAACCACTTCCTGCTAGGACGAAGACTCAAAGGCCAAGAGTACCACCTCCTTCGAAGGTAAAATACTGTTGAATTTTCCTCCAAAACATCACAATATTCAGATTTTTATGAACTTCTGCCTAAAATACTGAATATTTCTCTAGACCCAATTTTATTCTGTCTATCTCTGGTATTGCAGATTCCCCAGAGTGCTGTGGAAATGCCTGGCGATGGTGTGAACAACATTGGCCTGCTAGATGTGCAATTTGGTGCGCTGGACTTTGGCACAGATGCCTTTGACACAAATTCATCTGAGCCGCAGCCATCTCCTCAGTCAACCCAGAGTTCTCAAACGCAAAGCCACCCACCACCCATGACAAAGTACTCTGCAGGTGCAGGCAGTGGCATGGATTCAACTCCTGTTGCACCATCTCAGCCCAGCATGGATTTGGATCCCTTCACAACAGCTGGTCAGAAGGCAGCAGCGCTTACCCAGACTTTGAAGGTACCACTCGTCATTAAAGATTTATTTATCTTTATTTTTTTACGTACATTTACATACATTTTACATACATTTACATACATTCATACATTTTACATACATTTACATACATTCATGCATTTTACATACATTTCATGATAATTTCCTTTTTCTGTTTTTTAGGAAACTTTACTTCAAGGCTCTCAGTCTCAACAGACCCAAGCCAGCGCCCAGTCTCAAAGCAATGATCTCAAATCGCAGCCCACAAACTTCACTCAGCAGTCGAGAGGTCCTGGTGTTGGAGTTGTGGTACCTTCAGCTCTAGATAGTCTTGTTAAGAGTGATCAAAGCTCAGTGGGGAGTGCTGCTAATGCAAGTGCTGGTGCCACAGGAGCAGCAGGATCTCTCTCATACTCAGCTCCAAGTTCCAATTACCAGTCTAGCTATAATACCCAGAAGAGTGTAGGAAGTGGATATCAGTCGTCTACTGGTTACAATCCTGCAAGCTACTCATCATCTCAAGCATCTTCTGGAGTGTCTGCTAGTTCTTCTAATACTTATCCTGCAAGCTATCCATCAAATGCTTCCAGTCAAGCGTACCAACAGAACGTGTATGGTGGAAGTGGTGGTAGCTCATCAGCAACTGGTGGAAGCAATTCTGGCTCTACAGTGGGTTCCAGCGGTGGCTACACTACATCAAGCAATGCTGGGGTATATCAGAACAGCTATGGCACCACGACAGCCTCGGCATCGAGTACAAACAAGCTTACCTCCGTGCTTAGTGCTGCAAAAGACTTGCCTCAGGTAAGCTAGAACAGTTTCTCAAAGAATTCAGTTCACTGTATCGTCTACGTCATCACAGCTTGTTACAATTCACATTTAATTTTTTTTCAGTATGACACAACTGCAACTTCATCGTCAAATTTGAGTGGTCCCATAACAAGCAGCACTTCTGGTGCCCCTGGTCTGTCTGTGCCTAATGTTAGTGGCTCTGTAAACAACTCGCCATCACTTGGTCTGCCAGGAACAACATCTTTGCCCAGTGCAAACAACACAAGTTCTACCAAAGTTACTAATTCTTCTGGTATGTACAGAGTGTTTTTTGTAGTAAGTATCTCCAAGTATTAGTTTAACTAAGAGAATCTTTGTCCCGTAGCTAAAAGTGTGGTTCAAAACATGCCTCCTGGTGTCCCGCCAATCATGCCGGCCGGTACCCAGTACATTATGAGCCAGGGAGGACTTCAGTATTTCCAACAGCCAGCTGTGTATAGCTATGAAGAACAGCAAATTCTTCCCTTAAGGATACCTCACATGGTAAGTTTTCCTAAATTACAGTTTTTATTCGCATTTTTTGCTCCCTCTATTCTTTGGCTAAAGATTGCTTGTCTTTTCAGCCTGCAGGTTATTATGATATCAGTTTCCAGCAGGCTCCAACAAGTTTAGCCACAGGTAGGGAGGGCAGTTTAGCCAATGTTCCTTATTCAATGTCAGATGCAAGGTTTGCCAGGACGGATAATGCCTCCCCCGTTCCTTCATCCCTTTCACAGCAGGTAATTATTGTGCCCATGTTTCTTATTTGCTAGTTGCTGTGGAAACTGGTAGGTTTTAATTATTCTTGTGGTCTGCAGAATGCCACTCAGGCACATCAGCAGCCCATGATGAATGCTGCAGGGTTCCCCCCAGGTTATGCAGCTTATGCGTATTATGGTGGGTCTGTACTCCCTGCTAACTACCAGTATGGTACTCCTACAGCGCTGTATCCTGTAAGTTATCTCAGATACATCTGAGTTATGCACCTGGAAATACGTATATTAATATTCACTCCTTCTGGTAGCAGGTAGCTCCAGCAACAAATGCTCATGGGAACTCAAATTCCACTCAGTACCCAAAGCCTGGAAACTATGGCAGTAGCTATGGCTCTGGCTATGATGGTTTGTCTGCATCTCAAGATTACGGCAAGGGAGGTGGTGGTTATGCTGGTGGACATTCAGGTGCACAGACTGCAAGTAAAGCTGGTGTTGGAGCCAATGCACCCTCAACTGGTTCATCTGCAACCGACATTTACAACAAAACGCATGTGGCTCTGAGTAAAGTTAATGTAAGTATTGTAGCCAGTATGTTTGAAAAAATCCGACAAATTTGATCAATTTTCAGCATGAAGTAATGATTATTTTCTCATTCTGCAGTCGTATGACAAGGGGTTCCATTCTGGTACACCTCCACCGTTCAATCTTGCTGGAAACCAGAACACTGGCATGGCACCCAGTGGGGCATTCCCTACCCCTTTGTACATCCCTCCTCCCATGCACCAGCCCCATCATCAGTCTACCACATTAATGCAGCACCAGGTACCTGTCCACCAGGTATACATAGTTGTCTATTCCAATATTTGTTACTTTGCATTTTGAAGCAACTTATTTTAAACATGCTACTTCTTGTCTTTGCAGCAGATGGACATGAGGAACACGTCTAGGCGATCGGTAAGTGTATATAAAGTCCACACATTATTGAGAAAATCTAGTGTGCATGGTGAAGTTTTTCAGTTTTAATTGACTTCTTTGATCTTTCCAGGAATCTGGGAACAACAGCGGTCAGAGGTCGCAGTCATCAACCCAGTCTAACAAGACTGGTTCAAAGCAGGTCTACTCTCCGAATTACTGGGCAAATTGATTAGACTTGTTTAATGCCTGTAGCTCATTTATCAACATTCAAATTTTCTCTGATATAATTGTCATGTTGACATGGTGTGGCTATTGGCTCTCTTCCTTTCCTTTTTATAATTTTGCTCGTATTTTTATGTGTTGTGGTGCTCTTTTGTTGCTTCAACATCGTAAGAAAATACCAATCACTTGGCAAAGTGAAGAAAGGAAAGGCATCTTACATTGTGTAAAATCTTGTGCGTCTCCCTTTCCACAGATTGAGGAGACGTGCCTAATGTAACTCCCAACCCTGTGAACAAATCTCATGAAACCAAAGTTGTCCTTGTGAAGGGTGCTAGTGCATTGAATCTATACAAAGTATGGTCTAATTGCACTTCCCTGATTTCAAAATGTCCTTTAATTCCCCTTCTCTATCTGCAAGTATTGTATCTTTATTTCCACTTATTATTTTTTTGTTATCGACAGATGAATGAATGGAATTGCAACTGTATTATATATGTAGGTTTGTTTTGTAAGTGCGACAGTTGATAATAACATGGAATGATGCGCTAAAATCATGTATTATTATTTTTTCTGTATTTTCTAATGCCTTTTGTAGTAGGTATTATAGAAATTCATTGTTGTCTAATAAAAAAGGAAATACTGCTGTATCTTACTTCAGTTCCCATCAGTTGGAGAACGTTTGAGCAGTCTGATATCCTGAAGACCTTCACATGTAGTTTAGTTTGAACACATTGGAAAATTGCAGTGGCAATGAACTAATCACCACTCTGGATGAAAGAACATTCCCATTACTTGAAAATACTACCGTGTGATAAGCAACGAAGCGAAGTTCGTGATTCAAAGGACCAAATTTGGGAATTCACTCTTTAGGAATCAATTTGATCATTACTCAGTATGGTAAAAGGCTTGGCGTTGCACGTGCATTTAGTGGGTACCTCAAGGGTTGATTGAAGTCTTATGACTCACATGGCAAGCAGTTTAGCTTCGCATAATTGCATTCAAGGAGAGGCCATACAACACAAATAGAGTAGAAAATAAATGGTTTATTATTGATAAATCAACAGGAACATTACAAATTATGAAAAGTATAAAAAAAACATCTCATGGAGACTAGTCAGACACATGAACATGATAAAACAGGCTAAACTACAGATGTTGGTGAATAATTTCCGAACATGGAATTGAACTTAATACAAACAAACAGTACATAGCCTATAATATCACAGTTTGTCAGATCACGGGCCGCTTCACCATTCTTCTTCCTCTTTCTCAAGCACATGCGTTACAGTTCCCTGGAAAAGACACATTAGGATTAAAAACTTTGATACAGTTTTCACAGAGAAAAACAAGGTCAATGCTTACCCCGCGAATATCGCTACTTCCGCTGGTAAATCCACCATCGGCTGAGTAGCCATCCAGGAAAGATGGAACTTCCTGCCCCGCCTGGAAGATAAAATGATAGTGAATAGAAAGAACACTAAGTAACAACAGCATCTTGAAGCAAGGCACGTACATCTCTTAGGACTTTGGCAAGATCCCCAGCGATCGCCGAATCGCTTGAGCTTTCGTAAAACGACGTAGCTCTTCCCGTATTGCCCACACGCCCGGTTCGCCCGATGCGATGAACAAACTCATCAATTGACTTGGGCATGTCATAGTTTATAACATGCGCAACACCCTTGATATCTGCAAAGAGAAATTCACATTTTGTTTGGGAAGTCAATTACAGAACCTACACAAGTAGAATAAGTAACCTTACCTAAGCCACGAGCTGCTACAGCAGTGGCAACAAGAATTTTCATAGTCCCACGAGTAAAATCACGTAGTGCTTCTTCTCGCTCCCTTTGCTCACGATCACCATGAATACTTGTGGTTGGAAGGTTTTTCCCAGAGAGGAAAGCAGCAAGAAAATCAGCATTTCTTTTAGTCTCCACAAACACTAGGGTTTTGTCCAGTTCTGAAAAGAATTCGAGATTAAAAAGAAACTCCTGAAATGCTTGAACCACAATGTAATAGAGCTGATGCCTTACCTCCTTGACTGAGAACATCCATCAGAGTCTCTCTCTTTTTGTTTCTCTCCACTTCCACAATAGACTGGACCACATCAGAGTTGGCTCCACCCACTGGACCCACAGCCAGAAAGATATAGTCCTGCAGAAATTTTCTAGCTAGGGTCTGGACTTCCTCCGGAAATGTGGCAGAGTACATAAGTGTTTGCCTTGTTCCCTGCAATGAATGTGAAAAACATCACAAATCTAGCTGACTTCACATTGAAAAACAAAACTAGATTCTACTCACTGTCGGAACCATGGTGGCATGGTTTAACATCTTTTCCATTTCAGGAAGAAATCCCATGTCCAGCATTCGGTCTGCTTCATCAAGGACAACAAATCGAACAGAAGAGAAAGTAATTCTTCCCCTGTTCACAAAATCCATGAGGCGCCCTGGCGTTGCAACCAGGACATGGCACCCAGCCTGAAACAATGTTATATAAGATACAGTCCAATGTCGGGAAGATAAGAAGAAATACACTGAAGGAAGACCTACCCGAACTTTATCAGCCTGGTAGCGCACCGCAGCACCACCATAGGCCACACAGACTTTAAGGATGGAGCCATGGCTAAACTTCCTGGCTTCATTAAAAATCTGGACTGTCAGCTCCCTGGTGGGAGAGACAATGATGGCATGGGGCTCGGTATGCTCCCCATCAGTGACAAGATCTTGCTGATCTACAAGAAGCTTGTTCAGGATGGGCAACAGGAAGCCCGCCTGAAACAAAATATCATGGATCAATGATGCTGCACACTAAATAACACAGTCATCTCGCCTGAATACTTACAGTTTTGCCTGAGCCCGTCTGTGCCGATGCCATAAGATCCCTTCCACCCATAACAATGGGGAGAGCATACTTTTGGACCGGAGTTGGCTTAGAATACCCTGACTTGCGAACATTCTCAAGAAGAAGTTGGCGCAGGTTGGCTTCTTCAAAAGTATTAATTGGTTGTGGTGCATTTTCACCAGAGACCTGAAAACAAGACAACCATAAGGAACACGCAACAAACTTCCTCTGAGACAAGCAAAATTCTGTAACATACCTTGACTTCTATTTTATCATACTTATTGAAGTTAATGCCAGAGGTGATCCCAGACTTGAACATTTCTTCAGGGTCATCTGTTGGCTCTGGAGGGATGTATGTTACAGGCTTCGGCTTGTCAGGGTCGATCTCTCCATCTGCCAGAATCAAGCAGGTAACGTACAATAAGTACTGGAAATCAGGTCAAAGCAAACGAAAAATCAATGCGCGTACCTTCTCCATTATCATTCCGGCGTCCTTCACCATCCTCGTCTCTACGACGACCTCGGTAGCCCCCTTCGCCGTCGTCGTCTTCCCGACGGCCTCCTCTTCCGCCACCGCGGCCTCCCCTGCCGCCTCTACCTCCGCGGGAGCCACCCTCATCATCCTGACGGCCCCCCCAGCCGCCACCACCACCTCCCTCACTCTCATCGCGGCCCCAACCGCCGCCGCCTCCCTCGCTGTCATCGCGGCCCCAACCGCCGCCGCCTCTCTCGCTGTCATCGCGGCCCCAACCGCCGCCGCCTCTCTCGCTGTCATCGCGGCGTCCGCCGCCTCGACCACCACGACCTCGGCCTCCAGGGCGACTCCCATAATCATTGCCGTTGGCGGCAAATCCCCTCCCACAACCATTTGAGGGAGCAGGCTGCAACAAAACCCCACACAACACCAATATAAACACCAAGCATCTGAAGGAAATGTCAAAGAACTAAAGCAATGGTACTTTCGTGAAAGAAAAGTGCCCTGAACTGTACAGTACAAATAAGTTTGAATAGTTAAAGCAACAATAAGAAAAGGACATACTGATTCATCCCATTCATCATCCATGGTGGTGTTGTGCGCCTGCAACAAAAAAAAACCAATGAGACTGGCGGATGAACCTAACCACAATACTTCACTACAATGAAGTGTCATACCATAAATATTAATACTAGGCAACAGTAACATAAGCTCCACTAGTGACATCTATCAACTGGTCGGATGTACATTCAATAACAGTTTAAGGCACAATCGGCGAAACACACCTAAAGGGTACCTAACCTAACCAGCACAGTGAACAATGGTGCACAGGGAATAGGCAACAGGTGGTCAACTGCATTTAGGATTCGACAGAAACAGATAGAATCATTGAAAATGCACGGCGAAGACTCTAAAGGCCTCATGTACGAATAGTGAAAACTAGAATTCCTGATGCTGAGTCCGGCAGAGCCTGACATGAAGTCCACCTGGGGACAGCACACTACCGGCACCCAGCCTAAGTCACGCCGCATTACACGCAACGAAAACTCGCCGATTTACAGAAGCCGAAACAGACAATAATTCGAAAACTCAAGTAGCAGCACACACTCTGTAGCGGAGGGCGTGGGACGCCAAGTAACCTAGCACACAGAATGGTATCCGATTACCGGCACATGTCACTCACCTTTACTTAGCTCGAACCGGAAAAAATGCTGCCAGAACAAGCAAACGTCGTCACTCCAGACGCACGATCAGCAAGGGCGGTCGCGACTGGCCGACGGAGCTGCAGAACGACGTATAAAGCAGAGTCAGCACTAGCAGGTCAGCGATGTACCAACAGCTACGCCAAGCGAAAACTGCCAGAAAATTGGCTAATGGAGCACTGAATCGAGTGAATTCGAGGCACGCATCGACAAGAAATGGTATGGCACTAGTAAACTGGGCCCTAAACCGCACAGTCCACGACAAATCAAGCGAAAACCACGCCACGCGTGATTGAGGGGAAGGACCACTTTTCACACATCACTGAATTTACGCCACAAATGGTCATAAAACGCAAACTTTCCTACTCCTAAGGGTATTGGAGCATATTTGCGAGACTTCTGATACATACAGAGCCACACACGGAGAAGAGACGCTCTCAAAATCACAGAAACTTACCTGACACAGGACGGCACCGCACGTGTCACTGTGCGTCTAAGACGGTCGTAAGGCGTCGACTGACCCACACTCGGCCCGGCCTCCACCGAGCTTGGCTTCGTACCAGCTTCGGCCTCGGCCTCACACGCCGAGTTTGAACTGAATTGGCGCCATTGCGGTGGTCAACGCGGTCAAAGGTATCAGGGGAAGTCTGGAACTTAAATTTCAAATGGTTACGTGCTTACAAATAGTTTTTTGAGCAATCAGGAGGTAGATGCATTAGCGAACTAACACTAACAATTGTGACATCCTCAAATAATACCAAAATTCGAGCAAAAACGAGGTGGATGAAAATACCGGCTAACACTGGTCGTGTAGATTTCAGTATCTCAGGTGCAACGTACTCTCCACACCAAAGCTGCTTGTCTCCAGAAAACATCCACTAGTATCTAGGAATAACATTGTTTGATAGATATGATAAGATAAATATTTAAATATTTTAAGAATCTGTTTAATGAAGTACTCCTAGCATCCAACTTTTCGTAGTTTCAAAACTGCAGATTGAGGCATGCCTTTGGGTTGGAGACTACGTTGTGCATGGCCTGCTGGGATTTGATTTGTCTACTGCTCTCCATCTTTGGGGTCCCTTCGATAAGTGTTGTTCAAAATGGCTCTCCTCTCCGCTCGTCTCGCTGCCAAGGTGGCGAAGGCATTGCCAAATGCCGTCCCACAGGTAGGAAATTCATCGGAAAATTAGAATTGTGTGTCGTTAGAAGTGTATTTGTCTAAATTTTTGTTTCTGGACTTATAAGGGTCATGTAGACGATGATCCCGTATGAGATGTTAGAGGTTGCCCTCTAGTGCCTGGAGGACGTTCGGTTCAATACTAGTTTTTCATTCAATTTTTTGCTGTAAATGCGAAAATGCTGGCATGGTAGGGATTAAATCTTTGATTTTCCCTTGAAATTTTGGATTGACACTGACAAACTGTTCATATCTGGTCATTCTTCATATGGCCTTTATTTGAGGGTGTGCCGGCCGCGGAGTTTCTAACATTTCACCCTTGAAATGTTGCATCCGAATAGCTTTTCACTGTCATGCTCCGCTTGCTTTAATTTTGTGTCAATTTTGCGTCGCACTAATCTTGACAAGAATTGTGACCGCGGCTGTATGCAATGAATGGGATCGGCAATGACATTCTAACCTCTCATGGTGAGGTCATGTGAGGTGAACTTGTGTGCAAAGTTATATAGTTTGCATGATTTCAGAACTTTGCCAACACTTTCATTCTATATTTCTTTCCATGCTTTTGCTTTCCTATATTTTGACGTAATAGTATTTTTCCCCCCTTACAGTTCATTTATATATGTGTTCTGCAGGTTGCAAATCTGGCTGGGCCTTCGTCCCTGGTTGCTGCTCGAGCCCTTCATGTCTCATGCAGCAAGCGAGCAGCGGAATTATCTTCGATCTTGGAGGAGAGGATCATGGGATCTGCCCCTAAAGTGTGTTAAACAAATTTTGATTTATATGTAATGGTTACCCGTTTGACCTCTTCAAGTTGCTGGTCATGATTGTATAGTATGAATGGTAATAGTATTGCATCCTTTCATTTTGCAGGCCGACCTTGAGGAAACTGGACGTGTATTGAGCATTGGTGATGGTATTGCTCGTGTGTATGGTCTGAAGAACATTCAGGCTGATGAGATGGTGGAATTCTCCTCTGGCCTTAAGGTGAAGTTTCTTCACTTTGCTGACTGCTCACAATCAATTCTAGTAGAGTTCTGACATTTTTTGTTTTTCAGGGAATGGCTTTGAACTTGGAACCCGACAATGTTGGTGTTGTCGTGTTTGGTAATGACAAACTTATCAAGGAGGGTGATATTGTCAAGCGTACTGGTGCTATTGTGGATGTACCCGTTGGTGACGATCTGCTTGGACGTGTTGTTGATGCTCTTGGAGACACTATTGATGGCAAGGGAGCCGTCAAGGGTGCACAGAGGTAAGTTTCTCACTTAACATCAGGTTAGAAGATTATTTCATTAAATATTTACGTTGACTGACAAAACTTCATGTCTTAATCTTGTTAATAGGTACCGTGTTGGTACCAAGGCCCCAGGTATCATTCCCCGTGAGTCTGTGCGTGACCCCATGCAGACTGGTATTAAGGCTGTGGACTCCCTTGTACCCATTGGCCGTGGTCAGCGTGAGTTGATCATTGGAGACCGTCAGACTGGCAAAACTGCCCTGGCCATTGACACCATCATTAACCAACAGCGATTCAATGATGGAGCGGATGAGAAGAAGAAACTGTATTGCATCTACGTTGCTATTGGTCAGAAGCGCTCCACTGTTGCCCAGATTGTGAAGAGGCTGACTGATGCTGGTAGGTGTCTGCATTGATCAATTCTCTTCAGTTCCATATGTTCGTATCATTATTTTAGTTTCATTATAGGTGCCATGAAATACACCATCATTGTGGCTGCCACTGCCTCTGATGCTGCCCCTCTCCAATACCTTGCTCCCTACTCTGGCTGTGCTATGGGTGAATACTTCCGTGACAATGGCAAGCATGCTCTCATCATCTATGACGATTTGTCCAAGCAGGCTGTTGCTTACCGTCAGGTAAGTGTTATCCACATGATCTACAAGTTTGGTTGGATATTAGACCAGAACTTACAAATTGTTGGCATTACAGATGTCTCTGCTGCTGAGACGACCCCCTGGCCGTGAGGCCTACCCCGGTGATGTGTTCTACCTCCACTCCCGTCTACTTGAGCGTGCTGCCAAGATGAGCACTGCCCTTGGTGGTGGTTCCTTGACTGCCCTGCCTGTCATTGAGACTCAGGCTGGTGATGTGTCAGCCTACATTCCAACCAACGTCATCTCTATCACTGATGGACAGATCTTCTTGGAAACTGAGTTGTTCTACAAGGGTATCCGACCTGCCATCAACGTCGGTTTGTCTGTATCAAGAGTAGGATCTGCTGCCCAGACCCGTGCCATGAAGCAGGTTGCTGGCTCCATGAAGCTGGAGTTGGCCCAGTACCGTGAGGTTGCAGCTTTCGCTCAGTTCGGTTCTGATCTTGATGCTGCTACCCAGCAGCTACTGAACCGTGGTGTCCGTCTTACTGAGTTGCTCAAGCAAGGACAGTATGGTGAGTTTGTATAAATGTGAAATTGATTGCCATCAATTTTGCAAACTTCAAATTTGGCTAATTGACTCTTGTTTTTCAGTGCCCATGGCTATTGAAGACCAGGTTGCCGTCATCTACTGTGGTGTCAGAGGCCACCTTGACAAGCTGGACCCCACCAAGATCACTGAATTTGAGAAACAGTTCCTGGACCACGTTCGGTGAGTAATAACTTAACACTTGCTGGAAGTTATCTGGTAATTTTTAAATATTCATGATTTGCCTCCTTTCTCTACAGTGGTTCCCACAAGGAGATCCTTTCCACCATTGCGAAGGAAGGCAAGATCACTGATGAGACCGATGCTAAGCTTAAGAAAATTGTACAAGATTTCCTCGCCAGCTTCATTTCCAGTAAATAGATCAGCAAAATTAATTATCCTTGAACAAGTAGGAAATTTTATCAATTCAATGGCTTGGGAAGCTGTTTTGTATTAAAGTACAATTTTAAACTGTAAAACGAAATGTAAAACATTTTAAGGGAAGTAAGGACCCTTAATTTCCTTGGAATGTTAATTTTGGTATGCACTTGTACAGATCTCTATGCATCATGATCTTTGTTTCCCAAGGAAATAAATTTGTGATAAATCTTCATGCCTCCAAGTTATTTCTGGGGAATTCCCTAGCATTATGAAGCTCTGTACTAAACTGCCATAGGTTCACAGCAGGAAGAGCTAGGAAATGGCTTGATATGTTCTGTTAATTGAATGTTACCTGTTGCCTATCAAGTTTGCTGGTGTACGAACTTGTTTTCTAATTAAATACATCTGCTAAACACCAACAATTGTCTTGTTTCTTCTGGCCCTCTAATTCTCCAGTTCTGGACCCAGTTTAACTTACGATACCAGACATGCTTAGGTATACAAGGCAAGGGAGGGACCATTATAGCTCTGCGACAGAAAATTAAAATGCCAGTATCTTTTTGCTGGGGTAATTTCATACTGTAATATTGGACATGACATATTCAACACACCAGGTCCACAAGTTAATGATAACTATTTATTCACTATCCGATACGGTATGTTGCTAGGGTCGACATTAGCCGGTCCGTGGCTGGCTAATGTCGGACCAACCGGACATTATCTAGAGGGCACTGGATAATGTCGACATTAACCAGCCGGCGAGAAGACCGGGAAGGGAAGGAGGGAAACCAGAAGAAAATCATTTTATTTGTTTGAGCGGGATGAACCAGACTGGCACTTTGAGTTGCAAATTCTTTTCGTTTTCCGGCAAGGTTCGTCTTGCAGTTGCAAGAACCCAAAGGCTTCTCAAAGTGTCTGACACCTTGTCGAATATTGAGGCATTGTCCTTGTTCCCCCTCCCGCCGTTCGGCACTAGGTTCGGACAAAAGCCACCACTCGTTGGAAAATGTCCGAACGGGGTGGATAATGACCGGCGGGACGGACCTTAGCCGGTGCCCTCCGGCAAGTGTTGTTTCCGCCGGACATTATCCGGCTAGTGTCGGACATTATCCAAAAGTCGGACATTACCCGTAACATATATGCCAGCTTCAGAAAAAACAAGGCATTTGTGGGAAAAATCCTACTTCTTGCAGTGAAGGTAACATTTGATGATTTTGTCCTTTTTTTTTAAATTTTGAAGTTGAATTTAAAAGCTAAATTGTTCATACAAAATCTTATTTTGGGAAGCTTAAGAAAACCCAACTTTCTTAACAAATCCAGCAACCAACCTGGAGACAGAATATTTACATCACACCTTGAAATTTGGTATAAATATCCATGCGTTCTCTATAAGGAATCTCAAATTACGTACACTATTATAATAAAAACAGCAAAGAATTTTCAAGGCCTGAGCAAATCACAATTAAAAACATCATGAGGTTGTAAAATAGTTTTAATACAATGGAGAAATGTAAATGAGTTAACAAAATTATCAGCACAGCAGAGTGGCGTTTCTAGCTTTTCTGTTTTTCACGCTTGGCTGCCTCAGCTTCTGCCTCCAGTTTTTCATAAGCTGCAACAAGTTCATCTACTTCAGAGGCAGGGAGAATTTTGATAATTGTCTTATCATCTTTTCTTGTGAGAGTAGCCATTTCCACTGAAATGAGGATAAACAACACAATTAAATCACTTATGTTATTTAATTAATTAGGTAAAAGGATTTGCCTTTAAACTTACCCTTCTCTGAAGTAAGCTTTGTTAAATCTAGAGTCTTACTGAGGACCTTGACAGCCAATGCCTTGGCTTCACCAAGCGTCATTTCTCCTTCTTTGTACTCTTGCTTCAGGGTTGACACTGCTGCCTAGACACACAAAGTACACAAATCTGTCACCCAATACGATTGATCAGCAATAACTATAAATTTTAAAGCACGAAGTAGGTACAAGCATTAGCAATAAATATTAATGCATACCGAGCTATTGTGCCCAATGCAAGTAGCCTTCCATCCACCATAATTTCCACTAGGGTCTGATTGATACAACTGGTATCCGTAATGTTTGTCCCAGCCCATGTATAGAATAGACACACCAAAGGGTCGCTTGCCTGGAAAACATAATTATCGTTGGTGAGTAGGGAACATGACATTCCACTTCAAGACTTACATTAGTTGGCAAGCCACAGAGTAATTAGATATCAGGTTGATTCTGGCAGAAACTCACCTCCATATTGGGTGTAAGCTTGCTTCATGTCACACAAAGCTGACACCAACTGTTCACATGGCATAGATTCACCATATTGAGCCAGGTACCGTTGAGCAATCAGTCGCAACTCATTGGTGAGAACGTTAGCATCTGAAGTAATTCCTGCTACACTGCAGACCATGTCACTGGAAATGATTGATAAAATTTCTTGGTCAAAATATAAATATAAATGTAAAGATTGAATAAAAAGTGTAGTATATACCAACAACATAAATGATAAATGTGACATTACTTTGTTAGTTTGTAAATTTTTTCAGAGAAAAATACTTCATCCAAAAGTTTGTTGATGTTGCGTCTCTCAGCAGCAAGCAGAATACCATCGTTGGCTAAAATGCCAAGACAGGTGCCTGCATGACTTATAGCTTCCATAGCATACTCTACTTGGTACAAGCGTCCTGAAAAATAAATTTGGAAAATGCATCGTATTTGAAATCTGGTTCAAGAGGATAAATTATCACAGACCAAATAGTTAAAATCTTCTGGATAAGGCTAATGAAAAAACAAGATATTGTAATAAACGGTGTGTGTATTCTCACCTTCGGGAGAGAAGATGGTGGTACGTGTATCATATCGTCGAGCCTACAAACAGAACGATACAATGTGAAATCAAAAATTAGATGAAACATTAGAAATTCTTTCGGCAAATACACAACTCATGATCAACAAAAACGAAGAAAGGAGGTTAAGAGACCGGTTTCATTTCACGAAAAGTTATTTAGATCATACCAAACATACCGTTCCATCAGAACCATTAATAAGTTTAAACGCAATCGATACTCACCATTTTACACTTTAATTCGACGTTCGCGACAGCAAAAAATGAAATCAACTGACAGATGACTGGGTAGATTTCTTCTTGGAGCGGTGAAAGAGAGTTGAGCTTACAATGCTAGTCGAAACTGAATGGGAATATGAAACGATCAAGAAATTAAAGGAAGCTGACCCGAACCCGAACCCTGCCCGAACCCGAACCCCGAACAGCCAACTCTGCTGTTTCTGCCCGGTGCTTTAGACGGGCATGAGATGAAAAGTTTTGAGGTCAATAATTGTCAGTCTTTGTTGTTTTGTTTACTTGATATGTGTACCTCCTGTTTGGGGTTATGCACTTTATAGACATGTTAAATGTCTCACCTACCTTCATTCTGTAAGAAAAAAAAAATCCATCTTTTCACCGTTGCGATGACGTCATAATTTGAAATTTCGAATGAAATCATGAAGGTTAGTAGATTCTTGACCATATTTTATTGACTGTTGATTTACAGTTGTGTTTGGATGAAGGGCTGAAGGTAATTTTACCTATCGTTTTGTTGTATGAAAATGAAGCCAGCTTAACCATTCAAAATTGCAGTTTATGTTGTCCCTGTTGTTCATTATTGATTCTACGCTGTTATTCACTGTATTGTTTACAGATTTATTCAATAACAAATGCAAGTGTGGATCGCCTGACTTCACATCTCATCTGAAACACAATTCTGTGTATGCTTCCCTGTCATAAACCAAACTCATGAAGTTACCACACTCGAGTTTCACTCACTGTTGTATTGTGTCCATCTCTGATACCATGCCAAAGTAATTTTATGATCGTTTGAAATATGGCTACCTTAGCAAACCATTTCACATCAAGTGTGGATAAAGAGCTCACTTTGGATGATAATGGAAAAGATGATTCATCTCTACCAATAATTCGCTCTGTGGCAATGAGTGCTAATATTGCAAGCACTGTTCAGGAGGAAGTGAAGCACTTAATCAAAGTAAATCCCGTTCCCTCAGAATCAGCAGCATGCTATGAAATAGGAGCATCATCAGAGATCAGCGAGGATAACTCCGACTTTAGTGACACATATTCAGTTGGTCATGATTATCCTAGCATTGATTTGCACTGTGTTTCAATTTGCTCCCATGTGTTATCCAATGATGATGATTCCATTGTTTCTGTGATAGTCCTATCCCGGTGGGATGATATTATGGGTCCAAGGACAATACGAGTGTGGCTTCCTGAAAATATAGCAGACAGTGAGGGTTCTTTAGATGCTGAAGCAGTAAAATTGACTACACCTCGTAGTGTGAAAACTGCCTGCCAGTTCTCTTGTCCTCATCAGATGTCCTCTAAATGCAACAAAATGTTACTTATGAAAGCTATTAAGTATGTTACAAGTCACACTGTCAACTACACTTGTGTGACAGGCACATCTACTCCAGAGCAAAACAGCAGTGCAATATTTGTTGTGCCAGATTTAGATATGGTAGCCCAATCCTTGATGTTTCATGTGCCACTCAGTGGCTCATCCCCTTATTCTTTGGCACTGCTAGTGAAATATAGCAAGTACTCCAGATTCTTACCGATGCGACAGCTCTGTCAACATTGGTTGGAAAGACTGTCTGTAAGATTAGCTGATTTCCTGCTGTCGGTATGTATAGTTGGATTTTATATGATAGCATCTTTGATAGCATCTTTGAATGTAGCATTGAGCTCATTTACCCATCTGTTTCAGGTTTCTGATTTTCATGGAATGGAAGGCATTGAAATCCCCCCCAGCACTATGGTTGATTTGTGGATGGTTGAAATGAGCAATATGCTGACTTCGTTGGAAGTAAATGGCCTAAGGGAGCTTTCTGCTTTGCAGTCATATCTTTCTGTAACCACTCTAGGAAATCCTATTATTGAACGTGCAGTAACATCACATTTGCAGACTGCTGGATGCACTATTGTGATGGGGAACAATACATCTGAAGTTAATTCAGTAAGTTTAACTAAGGGGTCATACCCATATTACGTGACCTTATGGGGGGGGGGGGGGGGGGGGGGCAGGCAATATACTACGCCCTATCTTAAATACATGGAAAGGTTAGGTTATCCACGTCAGGAGGAGGGGGGGGGGAGGTCAAAAAGCGGCCCAAAATCGGTCACGTAATATGGGTACGGTCCCTAATGTTGTTAACTGGTGTTAGAAAAATATTTAATACTTGATTCAAATGCGATATTACAGATGATAGCATTCCTTGCATTGTTTTTGGATGATGAGGCTCGACATTGTTCAAGATTTGTATGCTCTGGTCAGAAGCACACATTCCAAATTGGCCTTTTTCTACAGGTAAACTATATTGACTGTTGTAGAGACTTTGACTCATTTTATTTCAATTCTATATCATAAACTAATGTAATATGTAATTCTTGTCCTTTGTAGGGTTTGCTTTTAGATGAATTTGGTTGTCGTGACCTCAGCTCTGAAGAGCTACTTGACAATCCCCTCCCTGCTACATGGGTAGACCTCAGTAAAAGTGCTGGTGTAGCTACTGCAATTCGACAGGGTTTGCCTCTACACTTACACCAAAACAAGGCTGACCAATCTGAGTTAATAATTGGAATTAATGAAAACCCATTTCACATTTTGCTAGATAATGAGTATTCTCAATCTCATTATTTTTCAGGAGCATCATGAGAGTTTTCAAAGGTGAATCCAGCGTGGTACGCGGATTAATACGAGATTTGAGGCAGTTGCCATCTAACCATTGGGCTGGTGTTGTATCAATGTTCATGCAGCAGTTGTATAAATTGGCCTCAACGCTCCTTAGTGTTGTGCATTGGAATGGGTATGTGTAAAAAATTGAAGATTTTTAATTTAGTGGTTGATACTCTCCCTGTTAAAGATAATTTCTGTATAGCTCATTCTATCACTCTAATCTGTGTCTCCCTCTGCGTAGTGTTCCATCATCTTCAGATCGAGCCAAAAACTCCAGTGACAACCCAACTATCCGTCACCTCCGTGCAACTCTTCACATTGATGACTCCACATTTCTTATTGTGTTGGCACTTGCTGATAAAATAAGACCAGGTGCTTATCGGCTAGTAATGGAAGGTTGTACAGAGTGATAAAAACTTCCCTTTTGTAGCTTTAAAATGTTTTTTATTACTGTATTTGGCTCAATCTTGCTGTAATTTACGGTGTCACATCACACAGTTAAATGCTTCCAGTTGGTTTTAGTCTTGCATAATAGTTTAATAGTTGACACATTTATTTATGTTAAAATTTGTTAATGTACTTAAATGTATCTAATTTAGTTAATTTATATTTTTATACTAGTTTAAAGTATTAATAGGCTTTATCCTCCTAAATTTTTTTTAACAAGTGGTTAGGTTCATTCAGTCGTGGAATTACTGAAACACTGTTGTCTGTTCTCTGATGATCAGTCTGTGATAAATAAAGTTATGATACCTCCCAGCACTATCGTTTAATTGGTAAATTATACCTGTCCTTTATCAATGTCAATCTAGGGTTACATCTACTATCTTACAAAGTTAATAATTAATGACTACTATGCAGATACATATATCGGACAGTACAAGTGATCAAGGATGTGAACCAGCCCAGCATGAGGGCTGTTAAAAGCTATTTCTTTTTTTTTCCTTCCATTTATATCTTAACACTTGGATATCTAAAATAAAGAAGAAGCAATAACATCAGTCTCAAATCTATTGTTTTTAAAAAACATAGTATACCCTGTATTTTCTCTTCAAAAATTCACATTACAAAAACAATGAGGAAAAGATGGGCCATGCAGACTGATGTATAGACTTTCCCGCGGCTGTGGTGTCCTGCAATATTACCTTAAATTTTCCATAAGAAAGAAAATGTGAAATTTCAGTCATATGCACAATAAACAAATCCCCCTCTCCATACAATTTAGAATTTCCCCCCCCCCCCCCCAGCCTCCTTCACCTCATCAATAAATTTTCTGTTTTTTTTTTTTTTTTTTTGGGGGGGGGGGGGGGGGGGAGAGAAAAATAGGCACTCTAAGACGAACGTACAAAGAAATCCTGGGCGCATATGTGTACGACTCTACGCTAGAGAACTTCAGACTACCTGTACATATGTACAACATAGGGACAGAAAACTAAGAACAAACATACTATAAATAAAATTGATGATTAAAATCAATCAGGTCAGGTTGAGTAAGAAGAACTTGGGACAATTTGTAGGCGAATCATAAATAAGATCTTGGACTCCCTCACAGAACCTTTCATCACAAAATGACTAGTGAAATGTTCCAAAAAGATGTTGATCCCACAAATGAAAATCACACCAAAATTTAAGATGGAACTTGATTTAGTCCCCTACTTACTACAAGACGCCGATACAAAATACTGAGATAGATTGCTAAAAGCACCACAACCATTACATCATCCAACAGCCCAAGAGCTCCAAAGGCAGCTTCAGGGACAAGGTCTAGGGGAGATGCCAAATACATTACAGCTGCTGCAAAGAACAGAGCAATTCGTAAGCGAAATATTGCATGGGCTGTATCTCCATCAGAACGCAGCAATTCACGCCACATGTGACGCAATGTAGTTGGAAAATCACGAAGATGAGACCAAAGCTGTAAAATAGAAAGAACAGTGCAAGTTTTTAAAAAAACTGAATTGGCAGCTCATTATTCACTATCAAAATCCATGTATACTCACAGAGGAGTGCTGTCCAGAAAACCTTCGATTATAATATTGGACCATTTCTCTAATAGAATTTCGCTCTTGGGATTCTGTGTGAAGCTCTTCCTCAGAAAAGCATTCATAAAATATTGAAACCTAAAAAATCAGAAATCAGTATGATCATGGGGAATAACTGAATTCTAATGTAGAAAGAACAAGTTTGTAGTGCTCAACTTACAGACTGTCTACAGAGGGGACATCGTACACCTCGAAGACCAAACTGGTGACTTGTCAATGCTGATATGCATGGTCCTAGTAGACGTACAGAACAGATAAACCAGACACAAAATGTAGGAACATCCAATTTGTACAACAGAATCAAAGTTTTTATTCAACAAGCAGCTCAGACCTACATGTGATATAATAATAAACTCACCACAAAAAACATGCCCACAATTTGTTTCCAGTGGAAATCTAAACTGACCAATGCAAATAGAACACGTGTCTGTGTTTAAATGAGGCCGGCTTCCTGCAACAGTATGAGATAATTCATGAGAAACATGCAAATACAGAAAAAAATTATCAATATGGTACACTTGTATCCAAAAATCAAAATCTTACTGTTTTGATTTTCACTGGGATTTTCACTGTCAGGCTGGTACAGCCATGTAGGTAGCCACTCTGTCCAATTTCTACGGAATACTGCAGAAGCATCGCCATTGCTATAAAATAGAAAGCTGATAAATTAAACAAACAATACGAAATACAAGTACAGAATTGTCACAGAAACCATGTTAGAAACAACTCCTCCAGCACAAAGGACATGACTCACAAGGAATTCATATTTTAATTTCTCTAAATGTTGCTGATTCATAAAATCATGAAAATCTTACCTGTTATTGGTTGGGTGTGTTAATTGTTCAAATATAAACTTAATCACCAAGAACAAAAAAATAAATGTTGGGGCAACAAGAGCCAAAATGACTTCATTGCCAATGCCTTTGAAATACTGCATCGTGAACGTCACGCCTCACTTTTCTGTTATCATATTGTTTCACTCACAAGCACGGCAAACATTCAAAGGATGTAATGTTTGCAGTTCGAGCACTTGTATTCTTTACCCAGGCAAATGTGCCATGTAACCTCATGAGTTGATGACATTCGCCGAATCACGAAGAAATCCCCCTCACCCCTCGCCCTCCCCCTTCGCAGGACCACCATCCCTCCCCCCTCCCTTTCCATGCCTCCCTCCCCCCCCCCCCCCCCCCCCCCAAGAGTCCCAGTCCCTACGCCCCCAGGGCTAGGAAACCCTGGGCGAGGGGGATTTTGCAAAATTGTGCGTTGGGCAAGCCACGTGACCGACCTGGTCCAATCAGAGGCCGTGTTGCAGAAGAATCCAAGAGCCTTTTCTTGCCCAACGACGCATTTTTTTCTTCCTTTCCCCCAGCGAGAGTTTCCTAGCCCTGCTACGCCCCTACGCTACCGCCCTTTGTATGAAAAATTAGAAGATACACTATGTTTTGTTATTTTCGTCTCCTTGTGAGTGTAGTACCGTAGTACCGGCAGTATCGGTCGCTCTCATTAGGGGAGGTAAAGGCTTACGCACTGGGAGAAGTGATTCGACAGAGGCCGATTTGCAGACCCTTCTGTGGCCAGACCGGCCATACGAAGAGCGAAGTAGTAGGGCGAAGCAGGGGGAAGTGGGGAGGGGGAAGGGGGGGGGGGGGGGGCAAGGGGCGTCTGGTTCGGGTTCGGACCTGTTCGGGCAGTTCGGGTGTCGGGGTTCGGGTGTTCGGCCGTCACCGACAACCGACGTATGTTACGCTCGGCATCGTCGTATGTTTTGGTCTACTCCGTGGTTTTGGTGAAATTTTACTAATTTACTAATTGATACGCTTAATCACCTTTTTGGTTTGCACTTACACTTTACTGTCATTACATAAGTCGTTTATTTCGTTGTAGGAGGAATATTTGTCGCTTGTACCTCACTGAGGCATCCAAAAAGATGATAACATTGCATTTTGACAGCTGGTATTGTTGACATTGTCAGGATGGAAGGTGTTCTCTGGAAGTGGACGAATTATTGGAGTGGTGGGTAGATCCGTGTACTATTTGCGTCCGATTAAATATACTCGCCTTTGGTTCACGAGCTTGGAGATCATCTATCTCCCATCACGATAAGGACCTGGGCAATGTCACTCATAACATAACTTTCACTTTTGACATTATCGACACCCAACCTGCGGTGTAGTCTTTGATTGTTGTTCTTGCACTTTCTTGCAGGTTGGCAGACCAGGTGGTTTGTGTTGGAAAATGGCGTTCTATCATATTATAATTCCCAAGAGGAAGTAAATCAAGGGTGTAAGGGTTCCATGAAAGTCTCGGCCCTTGAAATCAATGGTAAATATTCATAACAATGTGTATTAACAAGTGTAGTAGTCCTGCTTTGTGTAAATTACAACCACCTTTGATGCCTATGAGGGCTTTTCAAAAATTGAGCTAATGTAAGTTTCTTTACCACAGTGAGTCCAGTTGACAGCACTCGTATGGATCTTGTCATACCAGGAGAGCAACATATTTATTTGCGGGCAGCTAATGCTCAAGAACGTCAGCAGTGGTTGGTTGCTTTGGGCACTACCAAAGCATGTATCAGCACTCGAAGCAGGAAAGACTCAGGTATATGTTGCTCTGCTTACCATTATATAAAAATTCTGGTGCTATGTATCATGTTTTTATTTTGATCTGGTGTTGAATTCATGGTGCGAAAATATTTCTCAATTACAGTATTGCTATGAATTGTGCCTTTTTTCATTTATGTCATTTCAGGAGAAGCAAATCCAGATATTCTGAAAGTTAAGAAATCGGAACTGCGGCTTTATTGTGATTTATTGATGCAGCAAGTGCACACTGTCAAGACTGAAGCAACAAAGATTGGAGGCCCTGAAATTCCAGTATGACATGCAATTAATATATTTGTTTATTTGTACAGAATTATAAAAATTTTCTCCATATTATGATATTCTTCTAGATTTTATCAAGGACACATTTAAGATCTAGTTTACCTCTCAGGTATTACTCCCAATTTCAACATTTCAACATTTGTTTTTGTTTTGTTTTGTAGATCTTAGATGAAGCAACTAATCTTCTTGGAGCTACCTGTGACACATTTATCAAAACACTGGAGGAATGTATAAAAATTGTCAATACCAGCTTGAGTGACGTGCCAGCCTCTGCTGATAATTCGCTTCCACCCTTGCCCCATAATGCATCTAAAAGTAGAGTAAGTAACATATTTTCTGTTTTCCCCCCCTCACAGTTTGGCTGTGTATCTGTATCTGCCACTGTATCATCATTTTCTAATCTCTCATTTTGTTTTTGTTTTTGTCAGGGAAATAAAAATGTTTCACACATTGTCAGAAGCACATCTGTTGATAAGTGAGTCAAAATTTAGTGGCCCAAAGAAGACAATAGACACTGAGCATATTTTCTTAGAATATGATTCTAGAAGTTTGCTGCTTTGTTTTGCAGAAAATTTAAGACATGTGAAAGAAAGCTGTGCATTGTTTTTTGGGGATACAGAAATGTGGTTTGGCATTCCATCTGCACACCTAGACGTAATAGTGCCAACTTTCTATTCCTTTTAATTTTACAATGGCCATATCACTGGAGCTTCTCAAATGGGATGTCACATTTGTTTGATAAAGTACGCAGATCATCTCCTTCCGTAACTTGTCTTTATGATGCCCACTGTCTGAAATTATGGAGATATGCTTCTCAGTGGTAATATGGTTTTGAATGTTGCCACACATTGTTAAAAGAAGAGATACCTTCTATTATGGCTCATTTGCAGTAATATTTTTTCTATGCAAGTTGTAATTATAGATGTCTGTGTACTAAGTGTAGATTTTGTATTTGTGTACATTTGTTGACTTGATAGATTTAAGTTTTTATCACAATTATTAAGACTATGCTAGGTACTTAAATTCTGTCAGTATTGTGCAGTGTAACTTGGAAAGTGGATACATATATTTTTTGGTCAGTTATGCTGTGCCTACTTGTTATTTTAAGATTAAGTCCACGTCTTTGTTTTCTTTTTCTTTTTACCATTGGTGTAGACACCTTCATGAAGTTTGACAAATGTGGAAGAACTTGTCTTATTTATTTGTAGTTGTGGTTGTGCTGTGATTTGTATTCTAAAACCAAAGCAACTTTCTTTTCCTCTTGTTCTTTGTTCCAGTTCTATGGAAATTTTAATCTTTCAATGAAAGTACACTTCAAGAATTTCTAAATTACTCTTATTGATCACAGCAGTGCTCCAGTAATTCAGCTGGCACTTTTTGATTTTGATTGGTGTCTGTGATGAAAACTAAAATCTCCAACTTTAGGAAGCATGATATCAAATAAAGAAAAATAGTAAGTTTTCCATAAGTCACTTTATTACAATCTATGCTAAAAGTATATAAAAAAACATCTGGTACAAATATGAACATGAAATAGTTATTTCCTAAAACATTAACAGCTCTTGTCTCACATGCAGTCACATTTCAAACTTAACTTTTAAAACTGTCTATGAATGAACATTAACTTTCAACTTCATATAAAGAACATAACTGTGTTTTACAATCAAATTTGTTTGAAAATTGACAATAAATGTAACTTCAACTAAACACAGCAGAATGCTCAATGGCAATATAACACTAGAACATTTTGCAGAGCAATAACCACAATGTAAGAGTACAGGTGAAAAATGGTCATTGCAGCAAATCTATAATATTACTGAACCCTGTTCCATATTCCTTGTAAAATCACAATTGATACAGACATCCAAATTATGAAGCTAAGGAAATTACTTGCCCTTAAAGGATAGGCCATCACTGAAAAGAACTGAAAATTGGAGGTCTCTTTTCCCCTCAGGAATTGACTCGCATAAGTAAAAGTCAGGTCTCTCCTCTACTGAACATAGCCAAACAATATACAACAATGGAAAGTAAAACAATGCATACTGATTTCACTATCACTAATAATATTGGCAATAATCTTGGAATAGGTGGCACTTAAGAAGATTTATGGGAAACCTTCAAGTGAAAGATCACACATTGGGAATGGAATGGTCCATGGCAGTTTTCAGCAAATTTGATGACATTCTAATAGAGAAAAGAAAATGGAATCACCCAATGAAGAAAAATAAGTATAAAGTATACTGGAATAAGTTTTGCTGATTTTATACTTACTTCTTTACCATGTGATCAAATACAAACGAAGGAATGATTGTAACTGTGATGGCTGGCCCACCTTCGTTTATAACGGCAGTAATATCTTTGTCCGGAACACCTACTACATTTTGACCATTTACTTCAAGAACATGGTGGTCAGTAAGCAGACCATTCCTTGCAGCAGAAGAATCTTGCACAAGTCCAACTATTTTCCCATCTTTGAAATGAAAACCAACATGACCTGTACTGTTCTTGTGCAATGTGACGGTTCGTTCAAAAGGCCTGCAGAAATTATGATTTTAAATAAATATCAAGCCTTACAAAGAACTATTAGTGCACAAAAACATTAAAAATGAAGCATACCTGTCACGAACGATAACTGAAATTCCATTAATAGGACCATCTTTAAAGAGTTTGTGAACCTGATCCATAGTGTAGCCAGCAACAATGACTCCATTAACTTGCAGTATCTGATCTCCAAAACGCAATCCAGCAAGAGCAGCTGGAGAGCCTTTCACAACCACACAAACAAAAACACCACTGTTCACAGTTTGCACGCGAAGGCCAACCTTTCCATTAGCATCTTTGCACACAGTCAACTGTAAGGAATGGTTAAGGTTCATGTGAGAAGATAATAAAATGTTTACACTAATTGGCTCAGCTTATATACTACAAAGAATGGAGTATTCAACTTTACCTCACGGATACCATGTGTAACCTGTGCTCTCTGAAGGCCCAAAGATTGTCCTGACAGAGGAGCTACCATCCCTCCAACAGCATTAGACACAGGTTGTAACTGCATCTATGAAAATAAGGTAACAGGTTTATTTAATGCCTTTTTGTAAAGTTAAAGAAACCATTGAAGCAATGGAAGAGAAAAAAAAAGCTTACAGCAGTTAATACAGCCGGAGGGCCATACTCAGGCATATTCAGTGCAATGGTCTCTGGTGAAAGGTCCAGGCCCATATAATCATTAAGGGTGGGGTAGACTGGGCTATGATACTGTCGAGTAATAGGGGCATGATGAGAATGAACAGGAGCAGGAGCTGATGGTGCCAAACTGTAAGGAGGAGGGGCAGGGGCACTTGATGCAAGGCTTGGAGTCATGGAAGGATAAAGGCTGATCGAGTTTGTGCAGGTTTGGGGATGGAGAATAGGGTTGGATGAAATCCCAGTACTTCCATGCTGCTCAGTGAATGATGTGGCTGCATCATATGGGCGCTGGGCCTAAAATGGTTATTAAGAAATTTAACAATTAAATTTAAGTGCATCAACACTTTACTAATGATTTAAAGACAAAACAATGAAATCCAAACTTTACTCTTGCCAGCTGATCAACTTTCATATCTTCTAGAGATGGGTACAACATTTTACTTGTTTTTGTCTCCGACTTTGAAACTTGTGATTTAATGTCTTCTCTTACAAAGTGTGTCACAGCAGATGTTGATGGAGTCCCTCCGCAAGCCACTGCGTTGATTGTTCTGAAAGTAGAATAGTCATAACATTAAATTCACATGTAATGATCACCTCTGAATTAAAATATATTTACTGTCCCTTAATTGCATGTTTGAACTTTTAGCATTGAAGTACTGAAATTTGATCACCATTACAAAGCATCAAGTGATTCATTATGTAACAATGGTGGGAATATCCAATGTACCCAACAGGCTTATCAGCTATGACTCATGCAATGACACTAGGTCCAAACCAAAGTTAACAGCAGGGACAAGAGGAAAGAAAGACAAGTGGCGTCATCCATGGTAGATCATTCTTCTTAAACGATTTTACAAAGAATCAATACCATCAGCACTCGTAAGCCGTAGGCCACAAAGTACCGCCCCAAAACCAACACAAAGGGGCAAAGCGTCCGCATGAACATACGAAGAAAAAAACTACGTCTTAACAGAACATTTCAATTATGCCACGAACTAAGTAAATATAACTTTACATCACAAACACAAACTAAGTAATTTAGTAGAAACATCACCACAAATCCTGATTTGGAACAGCGGAGTACACGGCTGACCTACGGTGCCTAAAGACACTGCCTATAGGATTCTTTGAACTGTTGTCAACAACAACAACACGTGAGTTCGGAAGCAGAAAAACACGACATAAATTAGCTTTATTAATTTTATTTTTAAAGTCGTGAACAATGCTGATGTGTTTCATTCTACAGTTTTGTCTGCCAGCACCTATCACGCAACACGTCGATAAGTTGATACTGACTTATTCAAATTCAACCTCTTGAACCTACAACAGCAGACGACGAAAACCTAACCTCTGCCAACTTACTTTGTTTTGACTTTGGGAGCCCGTTTCCTCCTTTTCTGGGATCTCGGTGAGGAGAAAGACGCAGCACTTCCCGCATACACGAGCTCTGCCTCACGCTGAATGCGACGAATACTCCTCTCAGAGACTCCTGTAGCCGCAATGACGCGCTTTGTGACGCAGCGCAGCGGGATTTGCTGACCAAACTCCGCCTCCCTTTTCATGAACGCAAACACATTGGCCACAATCTCTCGAGACTGGCTCTGTATTATTTTTCCATGAAGCATAGATCTGACAGGTTCAGAGTTAGAGCTGTTCCCCTCACACCACTCCACTCTATTATTGTTCATAATTTCAGTATCATGGGGGTACGATGTACGGACCGGACACACCAGCCGAGCCGGTTGACGGAATCATAGAATTTCAGTCAAGCTGCTTTAACAACTCCTTTTCCGATACAACCAACGCACCGTCTGATTCCGAGCACCAGAACAAGCACAGTTATCCTCTTTCATGTCAAACGAGAGTAAATTCTAGATAGATAAATTCCTGTGCAGCATCGGTCTAGGCAGGGTGCTGGTGCTGGTGCCCATGGGCTTCGGACATCGTCTTCCGTCAGTCTTTTGTTGACGTTGGTCCCGGTGTTTGTGTCTGTTGTGTTTCTGTCTGTAAAACTGTCTTGTTTGTGTGCGATTGTTTATAGCGATTTGAAGTTCATATGATTTCCGAGACCACAATTGTAAACACTGTTTATCTGATAATATGAGTTTTTTTATCTATTGATCGCTCAAGGAGTCCATTCATTACAATGGGTGACAAAAACACCCTGTTGGCGGTGCTGCAGTATTTGGAAAAACACAATTTGAAGGTAAGGCGTTAGATTTCCGTTGACATTTCTATTTTTATGTTTTCCTGATGAATTATTGCCTGAGAGATTCATAAGTCTTATACCAATTCTGTAAGATCATAATAAGTTTTGAGGTTAGGCTGCTTCTAAGTACATTTCAAACTGCAACTACAGTATTTGTTCTCTTTTCTTTACTTACCTCATGCATTTGCTAGTATGTGTTCGAAAAAAATTTCCTGTTCATTTAATTAATTTCTTCTGTTTCAGGGTACTGTAGACCTTCTACGCAAGGAAGCTAATCTTGGAGACGAAACTTCAACCTCACAATGCCCTCAATCAGACTCCGATGTAAGCAGCATGCTTGCTGCTTATAAAAGTGAAGGGGATCCTGAAAAGTATGAAGAAGCTTATGGAGATCTAAAGAAATTTGTTGAAGGAGCTCTTGATATTTATAAGGTATCAACATATAATTCATTCCAAAATCTTTTTCTTTTTGTAGTGCAAATACTGCTATTAACGCATGCTGTTATCATCTTTTTTCAGTATGAACTGGGAATGATATTGTATCCAGTTCTTGTACACATGTATTTAGAGCTCCTTTTTAATGGCCATGAGGATCAAGCCAAAAGACTTATGGAAAAGTTTGGACCTGATCAAGAAGATTACTTCCAAGATGACCTAAAAAAGCTTTCTCATGTATGTAAGAAAGATCACTTAAAAGGCAATGAGCTGACAGACACTTTCAAGTAGGTTAATGCACCCTTGATACATTTTTTTGAAAAATAATTAAGTTGATGTTATGTTATGTGTACTGTTACCTTCCTCAGATCAAATGAATTCATCATCCGTATGTCTCGAGACACTCTGAGTATTTTGAAAAGACATCTCTCAGAGAAGAAACACAGTGTGGTTCAGAACATCATCCAAGAACATTTATATCTTGACATGTATGAAGGTGTTGCTCGTAACAAACAACAAATAGATGCTACATCCGGAGCTATGATTGGGGAAGCAGCTAGAGCAGGTATTTTATGACTAGAAAAGGGAAATTTTTTAAGTTGCAGTACTGCACCGAAAAGTAATTTACAGCATTTAAATACTGTAACAATCAAATATGAATGTTTGTCACCAATTATCCCTTTCCTCTAGACAACAAAGCTAGAGTGTATTTTGGACTTCTGAAAGAGCCTGATCTTTCCAACGCTGAGCTGGATCAGGAAGAAGATGAAGAAGAAAATGGAGACAAACCTAAGAAAAAAAAATCCAAGAAGGACCACCTATATCCAAAAAAGTCAAAGTCTGACCCAAATGCTCCTCCTGGTGACCGTATGCCACTTCCAGAATTGTGAGACCCTGTATTTGTGATGAATTCTGAATAATTTCATACCTAAGTTTTTTTACTTAACATTAAAATTGCATACAACAGGAAAGAGGCAGAGCTGCGTGAAAAAGTTAAAGCCATGAGAGATGCTTTGAAGAGAGTCAACTTGGGTCCTGACCAATTACCCTCCATTTGCTCCTACACTTTATTAAATGCTAATCACAGGTAAAGAAACTGCTTTTGCAGCAGGAATGTTGTCATACTTGCATCTGATTTTTATGCAGTTTGTGGCCATCAACTTTTTTCTGCATGCACTTTAAGTGTTACATGTGCTGAAATTTCGGAGGACTCCAGTTTATTGGCTGTGGGTTTTAATGATTCCTTTATCAAAGTGTGGAGTCTTGTTCCTCAAAAGTTACGGAGCATGAAATCAGCTGACCAGCTGCAGGATATTGATCGAGAAGCAGGTGAGGAAAAATATTGTTTACTTTGGTCTCCTTCATGACTTTGTTTTAAATATTAATACCCTTTAAATGCAGCATTACTGACTTTGATTTCCTATTTTTTGACATGGGTTTTCAGATGATGTCCTGGCACGCATGATGGATGACAGATCGTCTGAAGCATGTCGAACACTGCTGGGACACAGTGGCCCAGTGTACAGAGTGGCATTTAGCCCTGATCGACAGCTGTTACTGTCTTGCTCTGAGGATTCTTCGAGTAAGACATTTACAATTTCAGTTTAGGTGGATTTCAAATGTAATTTATCGCTGCATAACATGCTAATCTTTTTCACTGTTGTTCACCAGTTAGATTATGGTCTCTTCTCACATGGTCTTGTGTGGTATGCTACAAAGGTCACACATACCCTGTTTGGGATGTGAGATTTGCTCAGCATGGATATTATTTTGCCACCGGCGGTCATGATAAAACTGCTCGTCTATGGGCCACTGACCAGCATCAACCTTTGAGGATTTTTGCAGGCCACTATTCAGATGTGGATGTAAGATACTTTCTCCTGAATTGTTTTCCTTATTTGATTGTGCTGTTGTTTACCATTGAATTTTTTTCCAGTGTGTACAGTTTCATCCAAATTCTAATTACATTGCCACTGGCTCTAGTGATCGCACTGTCCGCCTGTGGGATTGTGTGACTGGCTCTCAGGTTCGACTAATGACTGGTCACAAGGTAAGTCCTGAATGTTAATATAGTCTTCTTCATGTACAACTGTTAAAGTTCCAATCACAGTTTTTAATATGCTTCCCTTTCATTTTTTTCAGGGACAAGTTTTGTGCCTGTGTTTCTCTGTGGAAGGCCGCTTTTTGGCCTCTGCTGGGGCAGATAGCAGAGTGCTGTTGTGGGACCTTGCACATGGGCACCTCTTGGCAGAACTTTGTGGTCACACTGCTTCAGTACTATCTCTTGCTTTTAGTAGGGAAGGAAGTATACTTGTTTCTGGATCTACAGATTGCACAGTGAGAATTTGGGACTTTACCAAGTTAGCCGAGGCAATTGCTCTAGAAGATGTCAACATTTCTCATAATCCGGACATCAAAAAAGACAGTGATACTTTCCTTTTAAGGTCTTTTGCCACCAAAAACTCTCCTGTACTTAATTTGCACTTTACTCGGCGTAATTTACTTTTAGCTGTGGGATTATATGACTCACAAAGTTGACACTGTTAGCTGTGCTATTTCAAGAAATTGTAAATTTTAATGCTGCAATTTAAAACTCTTATACTGTTGGTATGTTGCTTGTAGTCAACGCTCAATAATAGAAAGTACTTTGATCTCAAATTGTGTTCCATTTCTCCCATTTCCCATTTCTCCGGCTTTACAGCCTCAAGTTTTTGTCACTCTAATTAATTTACATACTATCGATAATGGCATGGCCAAATTGATGCCCAATGAATGAACTACATTTCAAAAGGGACTTCCTCATACGTTATCCCAATACTCTGCACACACATGCACTGGATTGACTCCCTCTTGAGCCGCCTTTAGTACCTCCTCGGTGGCGCTTCGGGTGGCGCCGGCGCCATCTTCACGGCGCGAAGAGGTTGGCCACGGGCACACTGGCGATGAGGTTCTTGAGGACGGCCTCGATCACCTCCCTAGCGGCATCCAGCATGCTGGGGCCCAGATCCCTGAGGACGTCGCGCCAGTTTTCGTTCAGGAACGAGTTCATCTGCGCTCCTGGAGTCAGAGGACGAGTTTCAGATGAAACCCAACACGTCTCACGGGAGTCGTCGAGCAAAACAAGTAAACATGAGTTCGACCAGGGGGCGGGGGCGGGACTCACCAAGCAGCTTGTCACCGTTAAACAGACCGCTGAGTTCGCTCCTGAGACCGTCCGCGCCTGAGATCTCGACGTACGAGTTGGCGATGGTGGCGTACTCCTTGCCGTCGGCGGCTTTGTGCAGCGGCCACTCGTAGCCGTAGTGCAGCCGGACGTTGGTGAAGGTGAAGTTGGAAGGGCCGGCGCCGGTGATGGGCAGCAGCAGGATGCGGCCCGCGGCCCGGTACGGCCCGGCCATGGTAAACGTGGGGAACGTGATGTCGAACTCGTTCGTCTTCCTCGCCCAGCTCAGCCTGCGAATGAATGCGGATTTTATTTTCGCTTTGTTCGACAAATTAGTAACACGGATCTCTTCCAGATCGGTGTCAAAGTCAAATCAAAATCTGTACAGCATCACTTTCAATCCAGCACGTCGAGGCTGAAGTAGAGTTCCGGCCGCCGCAGACCGCCGTCACGTATGGAAAGCACTTCCTCGTCAGAAGTGCGTACAGCGTAATGGCGTGCAGCAGACAAAGGCACAGGCGACCTCCAGGCGACCTTGTTCCCATCACCACCTCGGCTCTCTTAAGAATTTCCCGTAGATACGCGCTCTGCTACGTGTTACTGATCCTGGCCGGTAGGCTCGGTGCTCGGACCCACTAGGCCAAATGCCAAACCCCTGGGAACACCCACATACCACGTGACATTTTCCGGACACATTTTATCCCCACCCAGTCTGGAGGGGAGGTGCAGGGAGAAAACTGTGATTGGAATGGCTTGGAGTCCACCCGACTCCCGGCCTTGTGGGTTCGATTCCCACGGGCGGTTCCTGATGCACTTTCCCCTAGCAGACTTCAAATCCGAAATGATTTCAAACGTCCCGTGGTTTGTGGACGGTCCCGTCTGTGTGCGCACCGCGGCCGCGGCACGGCACGGGTGCGGCCCGGCAGTCATGCCACTCCACCACTGCGCCGCACCGCCCTGCCCTGGCCCACCGCTTAAAGGCAACCGGTTTGGCGGCCGTTTTGAAAAGATGGCAGGGAAAAACCATAATGCAACACAAACAAGTGGCGTGTAAGCTTGAGTGCAGAGAAAGCACGGTCGGTGTGGTGCAGGGTGCAGTGGCTGACGGGCGCCGGGCCGGCTACGTTTGCAGTCAGCCCCAGCTCCAAGTCCGGAGTCCGTGGACTGCTGTGGGAAACAGGATCACCTTGCAGCAGGACATTGGGTATCAGAGCGCACGCGGCGCGGAGGCGAGGCGAGGTACTTGAACCCGCTCCTGCTATGCCAAGCGCCACGCCACGGCAACGCCACTCACTTCATGTTGCTGACGACGCAATCGCGCAGCCCATAGATGGACAGCGGTTCCCACGTCAGGTTGAGATGGATCTGACCGGCGCCCTGGGAGATGGCCACCCGCGGCACCACCAGCGGGTTCATGTTGCCGACCCTGATCTTCTTGTCGCCTGCGCAGGCAAAGGGGTGGGGTGGGATGGGATGGGATGGGCAGGGTGTGGCGGTCTGTAAAGTTAGCGGCGCGGGTGTTAGCGAGCGTCGCGAGCGTGCGTGCGAATGAGCCGGCCACGGGGCTGGCTTTTTTTTTTCAAACCGCAATTTATGGTTTCAAAAATGATGGGCTGTTGGTGTGCTGACCGTTGGTGATAAAACCTATTTCGACCGCCGGAACCCATTCATTTAACTTCGGTGATCTTACGGGAACCGGTGTTTCACGGCTGCTAGTTGGCGCCGGGACACTGCTCTAGATCGCATTGTATTCAGATGTATTTTTCTTTCCTTTTATTGTCCGGGAACCAATATACCAACCAAAACTGAGAAATTAAAAAGGACTGATACTCACCATTGGTCAAGGGAGCAATCCCCATGTTGGCGGCCTTCTCTGCGCATGCGCTCAGCTCGGGCTCAGGGGCCGACCGCGAACACGGCTTCCCGAAGTACGAGGCTGGAACGTGGAACGGGTGAATGTGAGTGGGTTCGCACTTGTACGCACGCCCCCGCCCCGCAGCCCGTAAGCCGCTGGCTGCCGCTGGCCCCACGCGCTTCCAGCCTCGGCCCCGGCATGTGTGCATGCTTACGCAGTTTGGCACCGTAGCATTCGACACCCAGGACGGTCAGCAGCGCCAACAGCACCACGAAGTCTCTCATCTCGTCGGAGCGCAGGATCGCGGTGATCCCCTTGCAGTCCCAGCAACGACTACTGTCCGCCGCCCCGTGCGCACCACACTTTGTACCGCCAAGCCCATGGGAAGTCCTGGAGCCCGAGGGAAACACGGAGTGGCGGGTAGAGGGAGAAGAGCGAGAGGAGTCACCAGAGGAGGGGGACAACTGTGAGAGCCAGGGTAGGCCAGCCCGCACGGCACGCGTGCATGGAGGAGTCGGGTGTTGCCTATCCACCAGGCGCCATAAGACCTGAGGTCTCTTTCAGTAATTTCGTCCACTCTCTCTCCAGTCATTCTCCACTCACATCCAGTCATTTAGTATTTCAGTCACTGTACGCAATTTTCAAAATTGGTGTGCCCCTCGAGCCTTGCCAATTTTCCAAAATTTTAAGAAAAAATAAAATTGTGTTGTTTCAGTGGCAGTATGTTTGGACCAACTCCTGTACACCGGGATGCTAGTGGCTCAGCAATAAGCAGCAGTACGATTTAAGTAGCAAGTGTTTGTTTATTGTTTATGACAGGTTTCCACTTACAAGTAGTAGTTTCGTCAACAAGTAAAATTACAATAACAAGGAAAACATTGAGTACTGTATTTCACACTTTTGAAAAATTAATTCTTTGGATATAAGTAATGAATATATCTTGGATTCATGTTGCTAGGCACCATTCAATACAAATAATCTTAGGTTGATCATGCAATGATTACAGACATGAATGAATTACTTTAAACAATGGAAATAAAAAACATGGTAGATAAAACTATAATCGCTAGCAACATTTTTTTCTTTTACTGGGTTTAATCTCTGAAAATCTATACCTCAGGTATACTCACTTGCGTCACTTCTCTTTTTATATATAATGCCTGCCATGCACAAGGTAAATAACATGATAACATAAATAATTAACATCTGTACAATCACATTCTTGCCACCTGCTGTAAAACAGCATGCACATACAATATTATAAAAATACCGCAAATTTGATCACATTTGCTTGAGTATATGAAACTGAATGATGTATATACTCATTTTTTTGTGAGTTTGTTTTACATTTTCTCTTAAACAACAGCACCATTTTGGAAAGCTTGGCTGAGTTCTTCTGTTATGCTGTCTGAACGAGAAAGTGTCAATCTTCGACTGGAGTCACCAGATGACATTGAACCAACCAGTGAATCTGCATTGATCGCTTGTCTGGCTCTCATTGTGTGATACTCCTCGCAGAAGTCCTATGAATTCATAGCAGAAATTGGAGTGAAGTTTTTAGCTTACAATAAGAGCAGTCAAAGAAACACAGTTAGTTTTGCTCACCTTGAGCCGCATACCCAGGAACGAGGCCCTTTCCCTCTTTTTGAGCATAAACTCTGTTGGGAGCAGCCAACGGTGTTCATGGCATTCCTCTATTGTTGGTCGTTTACTGAAACAAGGATAGCAGTTTCTGTTAAGCAATTGAATGTCATTTTATATAGTTTCCAAATAGATATGGTCTGTGCATTTCTCTTACGAGGGGGTTCGCTTAAAGATAAGCATTAAAAATCTTGTAGCTTCCTGTGTAAGCTCCTTAAATAAGTGTTCGAATCGATACCGAACAAAGAGAATATTCTGTCTTGTCTCCTCGTTATTTTCACCACGGAATGGAGAGACACCAGAGAGAAGAACATACGTAACAACTCCCAATGACCACATATCTGATTGTGGGAAAACTGGTTCATCGTTTAACATCTCTGGAGCTGAAACACAAATCAAATAAAACCAGTGAAAAGAAAAAAAAAAAAAAGGAAAAAAGGAAAAGGGGGGGGGGGGGGAGCAAGACAAGTAATACAAAGCACTTTCAAAACAAATTCTTACATGAATATTCAATGTGCCCGACTCTGTCAACCAAAGTGCCAAGTTTACTGACTGTCTGTGCAGAGCCAAGGTCTATTAATTTGACTTGTAAACTACGCACTGACGCCATAACGATATTGTCGGGTTGTAAATCTAAATGACAGATTCCTCGCCAGTGTAAGTACTGTAGACCATCTAATACCTACAATACAAATTAACAGCGATTACATCAATGTTTAATTTCCTTTGCATTTAGAGGAGGAAAGAGGAAATCAAGTTTCCAACTCACCTGTGTCACCACATTGCAAACCATCTGTTCATTGTACTCATGCCTAGAGGAGAAGTATGTGAGGACGTCCGCGCCCTGGAGTTTCTCTTGGATCAAGACGGCCACCTCCGAACCGGGTGCTCTGTAAGCCTCGAGGAGCTGGGCGATCCGCTCGTGGCGAAGGCGGCGTAGGGCCTCGAACTCGCGGTTGACGGCCACCTCCCTCTCGGGACGGAGCTCCAGGAGTTTGCCCGCCACGATGTGGTCGTTGGCCTTCTCGACTCCCTTCACGACCACCGAGAAGCGTCCCCTGTGAACGGAGAGCGGGAAGCGGGAATTCAGTCATCGTCCGGTCTGCCAGGCCTGCGTCCTTATCCAGCCACGTACCGCGAAATCTCAGAGATGAAGTGGTACTTCTCTGAAACGTCCATCTCGGGGATCCAGTTGATGGGGTTGTTTTCGATGGTGTAGTCCAGCTTGGGCGCGGCCTCCATTTCGTTCACCTCCGCCCCGGACTCCGTGATGGACTGGAGGTGCGCCATGGCGCGGGTGATCTGCACCTTGGGCACGCCTGCGAAGCACGCGGAGCAGGGCTAGTAAGATCAACCAGCTCACTGCGACTAGGCTGGATACGAGACGCGAGACTCACCCTCTGGCTTGGTCTTGACCTTGATGGGGATACCGAAGTCGCTCCATCCAACGCGGTTCTTCGCCGCCAACCGGAAGTAGTAGCGCGACATCTGCTGCAGGTTCTTCACCACGAAGAACTCGTGGTCGATGTTCTTCGCCACGTCCAGCCACTGGTCGCCGTCTAGCGCCGGAAGAGAAGCCCTTGATTAGTGACGAGTCGCCAGCGGCTGCCAGCGGTGAGCACTCCATCAGACCTGACACTTGCCGACTTCCTTGTACTGCAGCGCATAGCACAGCACGGCCGTGTTGCCGTCATCCTTGGGCTGCTTCCAGCGCAGGAAGACCTCGTCGTCGGACACGTCGGCCACGTCGGGAGAGTCGGGAGAGTCGGGCACGCCGGCGAGGACGACGCGGAAGCGGGCCACCGTCTGGCCGCCCTTGTTGCGGGCCACCACCTTGTAGATGCCGACGTCCATGTTGTGGGCCGGGCCCAGGCGCAGGACGCTGCGGCCCTCCTCGTCCTCGCGGAACGAGATGCGCACCGTCTCCTGCACCACCATGTCGCACCTGCGCGCAGCAACACGAACAAGATGCCAATGGAGGACGGGGACGAGCCCGATCGGGCCCAAATCCAGTCCGCCAACCCGGCCAACCCCAACCCGTATACTCACTTGTACCACTGGACCAGCGGCTTGGGGTCACCCACGGCCAGGCATGTGATCTCCACATCCTCGTTAGCAACGATGGGGACGGTCTGTGGCTTCTCGCGGAAGAAGGGCAGCTGCGGAGCAGAGGAGGTCGTTGGTCAGAATCTAGGCTAGCTGCGCCAGGGCGTGCCGGTGCCCGGCCGGTACCTGGTGGGTGCGGGTGCCTACCTGGCCGTCGTGCTCCTCGTGCCGGGTCTGCATGATGGCCTCGGCCTCGGCGTGTCCATCCAGTCGGGTGCCCAGCTCGTGGCGCAGGCGGCGCAGGCTGTACACGTCGCCGGACCCGTACTTGCTGATGCGCGCCTTGCGCTCGTCGTCGATCTCCTCGTCCATCACGTCCGTGAAGCGGCGTCGCTCCCGGATCACCGGCGCCTGCAACAGGAACGGAACCGTGCGTTGGGACGTGGGTTCGAGCCCCGGTGGGGTGCGGATCCGCTCCAGCGCGTTTTCATCAGGACTCACCCGCCAGTCGAGGTGACTCTGGTCAGACACGATGCGGGAGTATCCAGGGCCCCGGTTGGCGGCCACCTTGAGGTACTCCCTCAGCCGGACGGGGAAGTCCACGTCACGCAGCTGCAGCAGATAGGTGTCGGGGCCGTTCTGGTAGCTGCGGGCGACATGGGAAGCGTGAGGGGCGCGTCAGACCGGGCTGCTGGCATTGCTGGCTCAGCTGGGCGCACTGCCGCCACCATTACTCACTGGCTCTCGGACTTGATGAGGCCGAGCTCGTAGTTGAGGTCGGTGCCGCCCGTGTGGATCTCCTCCTCCCAGTTGCGCGCCTTGTAGGGCTCGCGCTCAGGCGTGGGCTCGGGCGTGTACCGCTCGTACGGCGGGTACACCATCTTGGACGGGTGCGTGAAGGCGCCCTCCAGCGGCCGTCGGCGGTACCACTTGCGACAGGAGGCGTTGCTGTACCAGTCCCTGCCGGGCACAGCGTACCGTGAGAAGCGCTGCTCCTCCTTGTCCTCCTCCCCCCACCCCGGCACTTACTTGTACAGGTTGAAGTAGTTCTTGAGAGCGTCCGAGCTCATGCGGTAGGGGTCGTGCGGCTTGGGCAGGCTCAGCCACGGGTGCTGCAGTGCCTGCTCCACGTTGAGCCGGCCGCCGGGAGGGTACACGAGCAGCTTGGTGATGAAGTCGCGCGCCTCGGCCGAGTAGTTGGCGAACAGGTCCTCGTCGAAGGCCCACTTGCCCTCCTTGATCTTGGTGAGCGTCTCACGGTCGTTCTCGCCGCGGAACAGCGAGCGGCCGGACAGCAGCAGGTAGGTGATGATGCCCACGGACCACATGTCGGCGCTCAGCGACACGCCGTCGCCGCGCATCACCTCCGGGGCCACGAACTCGGGCATGCCTGCGGCACGGGAGACACGAGGCATGAGGCATGAGGCATGAGGCATGAGGCATGAGGCACGAGGCATGCACGTGACGTTAGTGATCCAGCCCGACCCGACCCGGTCAGTGCGGAGCCTTTGATGACTCACCGTACAGCAGAGGTGCCAGCGCGGCCGACGAGATGCGTCGCGCCAGGCCAAAGTCGCAGATCTTGAGGTCCTCGCCGCCGGGGTGCGAGATGAGCAGGTCGCCCGGCTACGGAAAAGACGAAAACACACCGGCGGGTAAATAACCAATAACATTGTGGTGGTGGATCTTCGCGTCTTTTCTTCGTTTGTCTGGCCGGTACCACCGAAGCTTGGACTCCTAGATCTGCTGCGACGCGCTGTTTTGGGGGTTGGGTTGGCTCCGAGATTTGGTCGTTCTTGAGCGTTCTTGAGTTGATCTTAGGGCCTCCGCAGGTGCTTCCCGAATACCTGCTGCGCGGGTCTTATTCCAGTTGACACCGGCCGCCTTCACCTGTCCCTGTTGAGCCTTCCCATCCCTTCCCTGGTGTGCACCATCACCAGAACCTTAGGATACACTTATCTGAAGTGGGAGGGGCATTCGCAGTGATGCCTCCGTCGACCCGGAGGTGCCCGCCGTGTTGGGCACTTGCTGCTGTGGTGCGCCCTCGCTGCATTGCTCTTCCTGTAGGCGGACCTCCCGGTTCCTCCCCGTCGCTACCCCGACACCAAAGGATACTTATCTGAGGCTGGAGGCTGAGGTTTTGCGGTGTTGAGTGTAGGTCCCGACGTGCCGCTGTTGGATTGCAGCACAGTGGGACGAAATCGCCAAAACCCGGAAAAAACCTCTAGCGCCCAAACTATGGCCACTATTGGTCTGAAATTTTGTGCGAGGGGGTTTTAGGGGTCAGGGATTTCGTTGCTGTCAACAAATTTCTCCTTGCTCTTCTATGTCTTTACGTACACTGTTAATTTTCAATTTAAAAAAAATGTGAACGCTTCCTAAGTCTTGGAAAATTTATAAGTTGACTCTCTGTTGAACATGGGAGGTGAAGAAATACAGCGCAAATTATAATACAGTTAATTTTTTTGAAAAGCAAATTTTTCATTGAGGGATGGTCGTTGATTTCTTAAGCGTGCCAGAAAACAGCAGAACAAAACAAAAAACAACAGAAAACAGCAAAATAAAAGAAATTATAGAAAACCAAACGATAAACTATTTATTTTATTTTCAAAAAATGAAATAGTCAGCAAAGACTTATCCACCGCTGGCTCGGGTTGACGACCAGAGCGGGAGGGAGGGCCAAACCGAGCCGCTTTTTCACTTGCCATATCTCGCTCGTTGGCACGTATAAGCAGGAACGGTTTGAAAATTCTGAAAATCTAGCACTTGTACTCCACCCTGATATCCTACTTTTCTTGAAGCACCTTGAAGCACGCGAAATATCGTCTCGTGAAGATACGAGAAAAGCGCCATGCGCGCTGCCTTTGCAGACCTCTCGCATTTCGCTTTTAATTATCAAACGGCGAATAAATTTATCATTTCCGGACTCTGAAGAAGAAGTAGACACCATGCGGAATCATCAGTGTGTCACACGATACTCGAAAACGTACTCTAACTTATTTGAGGGACTTTTCCGAGTGCCACAGAATTAGCCGCAGCGCGTCTTACGCACTAAGAGGTTAGGATGGCCGTAATTCTCAATATTTTTTTTCGGGCTACAATGAGGTTCTTGGGGGGGGGCAGGGAACGGGGCGCGGTGGAGGGGGGGGGGGCAGGGAACGGGGCGCCTGGAGGGTAGGCCGCCTCGGCTCTTGCACACAGCCGTGTCGCGCGGGCTGGCCTACCCTGACTTTCGCAGGCGCTCCTCGCCTTGTCTCGTCTCGCCGGCCACAGCGGCAGGGCCGGGCAGGGCCTTACCGTGAGTCCCAGGTGGGCCACGTTGAGGAAGTGCATGTGCTCCAGGCCCTCGAGCAGCTGGCGGATGTAGCCGGCGATCTCCCACTCGGTGTAGAAGGGCCTGCTGGTGAGGCTGTCCAGCAGCTCGCCGCCGCCCGCCAGGTCCGTGACGAGCGTGAAGCTGTCGTGGGTCTCGTAGGCGTCGTGCAGCCGGATGAGGCGGCGGTGATGCAGCAGCGACATCATCTCCAGCTCGTTCTCCATGAACTTGCGCAGCTCGTTGCGGCCGTGCATCACCTTGGCGGCGAAGTTGCGTCCTAGAGGCGGCGAGAGGCAGGAAGGGGAAAGGTTTAGGCCAACAGTTTCCTCCGACGGGTCGCGTACAGCGTACAGGCTACGGCGGGCGGCGGCGCTTACCGGTGCTCCTCTCGACGGCGTGGTAGGTGACGCCCTGGGTGCCGCGACCCAGCTCGTCGCCGAGGTCGTAGTGCTCCGCCAGCGGCACCTCCTTGTGCGAGCGCACGGGCTTGGGCCGCTGGTACGTCAGGTCCCAGTAGCGCCGCTCGTCCTCCTCGATGTGCACCATGACGGAGGTGCTGACGGAGCCCGCAACGTTGGAGGCCGTGATCGAGTACAGCCCCTCGTCCCGGTTGATGGCGTCCGAGATGTGCAGATGGCAGGTGTCCGGTTCCACAAACGAGATCTGCGAGTAGATACGTTAAAGTTACTACACCGTACTCATTAAATTGCCTTGGAAAATGTGGTCTGCTGGAGCCAGTATTCGAACTCTCACCTTGACGCGCTCTGACGAGTAGATGGGCTGCCAGTCCTTGAACCACTTGATGTCCGGGTAGGGGACGCCGATGACGCGGGCCTCGAGGCGTGTGCCCTTGCGCATCATGACGGTCACCTCTTCGGGCCGCTTGATGAACACGGGGTACTCGGCGATCTCCAAGCGCACGCGCTGCCGGGCCTCGCCGTGCTCGTTGGTGGCCACGGCCTCGTACAGGCCCACGTCCCGGTCCAGCATCCTGTTGATGAAGAGCGTGGCCTGGCCGTTGCGGGTGTAGCTCTGGTCGAAGCGTCCGCCCGACTCAATCAGCTCGTCGTTGAAGTAGTACGTCATCTTCGGCTTCGGGTAGCCGTACACGAACCACATGAGGTTGCAGTTGTGGTTCTTAACGCCGTACTGCGTGTCGTGCTCCTGCCGCAGGAACCTGCGACGTCCAACAACAGTTAGTACCGGAGGTCGGAGGCGCACGGGGCAGCCGGGGGTAGCCGGGGGCAGCCGGGGGTAGCCGGGGGCAGCAGAACGTTATGGAGCCTACCTAGGTGCCTGGGCGTATCCGTCGTGGGGCGGCCTCTCGATGTCGAAGTCCTTGGGGAAGTAGGGCGAGGTCTCCGGGCGGAAGTCGATGCCGGGCTCCAGGTAGGGGTAGAAGCGGGGCGGCGGCGGCTCCAGCTTGTCGCGGTGCGTGATGGCGTACGGCGAGGGGTCGCTGATGCCGTACTTGTTCTCCACGCGGATGCGGAACTTGTAGTTGCGGAACGGCTCCAGGTTGGCGATGTCGCACGCACACGACCGGATGCCCGTGCGGACCGTGAACCAGTCGCCGTCCGGCAGCTCGCACATCTCCACCTGGACACGGATGCCGATGACGGCGAGGTTAGCTTTACACATACGTTTCGGGCTTCTCCGGTCCGGAAAACCCTATTTATTTTTATTTTTTCCTCCGCAGTTCTCGGCCCGCACCTACCTGGTAGGTGACGGGGGTCCTGGGCCCGATGGGGATGCTGGGCCTCCAGGACAGCGTGAGGCGGCGGTCCGTCATGCGGCTGATGATGGGGGCGTTGGGGAGCGGCAGCGGCACCCCGCTCGTCTTCACCTTCTTGAAGTCCTGGTACTGGTCGCCGATCGGCCGCTTGCCCGTGCTATCCAGGGCTGTCCAGGGACAGACAACGGGGTCAGAGAGGTGCTCCAGCCACAGCTAGACTGGCCCCGCAGTCATATTTAAATTTCAGTCCGAACTAAAAGTATTGTTCTTTAAATGTTTTGAAGTAATTTCAACACGCATACTATACTTTCTAACACATGTGCCTTTCAAAAACATTGCAATTTTTGTTTTTGCTCTCTTTGTTATTGTTTCTGTTGCATTTGTTATTGGTTTTGTCGTTCCTGTTGTCAATGTCCTTTATGTTGTTATTGTTGTTGTTCTCGTTGTTGTTTTCGTCGCCGTCGTTGTTGTAGTTGGTTGCTCCGTCCCTTCCTTTCACTTATGGAATGGGGTGACATTACTGAAATTCAACCTCGCTTCTAGACTGTATGTCTGGCACTACTCTGCTACGTTTGAAAAACTTCGGTTAGAGGAGAATACGGGCACTACTTTGAGAGAGGCCGATCCGATCATAGGTCAAACGACGAAGCAACACGTTTCCTAAACAGCCGGCAGTCGACGGGACTCAAACCCGCGGCCGGGTCGGACGCCGGGTCAGGCGCTAGGTCAGGCGTCAAGCGCCGGGTGGCCCGATCCCTGGCCCTTACGGACCCTAAGCCTAGACCTAGACCTAGACCCGGGCCTCACTCACAGTCGTAGCGTAGCTCGGCCTCGCAGGAAGCCTCGCCGTGCGGGTTGAAAATGCGCAGGCGGTAGGTGCCGACGTCGGCCTGGTCCACGTCCTTGATGATGAGGCGCAGGAGCCCCGAGCCGCCGCTCTCCATGATGAAGCGGTCCCCAGGCTCCATGCGCTTGCCGTTGTGGAACCACTCGTACTCGGGCTCCGGGAAGCCGTTGACGCACGCCGTGAACTTGGCCGACATGCCCGTCACCACCTCGCAGTCGCCGATCTTCTTCAGGAACGACGGGGCCTCCATCTTCTGCTTCTTTTCGCTGGAACAACCGGGAAAACTCACTTTATAGTCACGCACGCCCCCCCCCCCCCCCCGGGCGCTGGAGTCTGAGTCGAGGGCGTGGACCTCCGCCAACCGCACTCACATCTTGTCGACGATTTCCAGGTCCGCGTTGCACATGTCCTTGCCGGCCGAGTTGCTGATCTTGCAGGTGTAGGTGCCGTTGTCCTTAGGCGTGCAGTCCTTGACGTACAGGCAGATGTGGTCGTCGTCCCGCTTCATGTGGTACTTGTTCGACTCGGCGATGGGCTTGCCGTTGAAGAACCAGTTCACGGCCGGCTTGGGGTTGCCGCCGATGCGCGCCATGAGCTTGGCGTCAAGCCCGGGCATCTGCAAGGGAGGGCGTGGCCATTAGTGACGGGCGCTACCCAGGGTCTCCCTCCCCTGCCCTGTTCCGCAGGCCCAGGCAGCCCAGGCAGCCTGACCCACCTGCTGCATGTCGGTGAACTTCTGCAGGAAGGAGGCCGGCGTGAACACCTTGCGCACGTTGCCCTGCGCGGCGGCCTCAGCGGTGCCGTGGGGGTTGGTCAGTCTGCAGGTGTACGTGCCCACGTCGGCCAGGGTGCTGGGGTTGATCTCCAGCCCCACCTTCTTGCCGTCGCAGGTGATCTGCACGCGGTCCGAGGGCGTCAGGGGCTCGCCGTCTTTGAGCCAGGTCACGTCCGGGATGGGGTTGCCCAGGAAGGTGGCGCTCAGGCTGAGCGGTCCGCCCTCGTCCGCCGTGGTGTCGCGAGGCGGCCGCTGGAAGGCGGGGGCGGCGTCGGGTTCGCCGTCGCGGGTCTTACCTGGCGGGGCCCAAGTGCACTGGTTAGAGCCCGCGGTCCTATCCGGTCCGGTCACAGAGGGACTGACCTTGTGACACCTTACCTTGTACTTCGAGCGGCGCGCTGGAGCTGACGCTGCCCTGGTCGTTCGTGGCCGTGACGGTGTACTCGCCCGCGTGCTCGGGGCCGACCTTCTCGATGACGAGGACGTGGGTGCCGTCGGGCTGTGACAGCAACTTGATGTTCTTGCCGTCCGGCTTGATCTCCTTGCCGTCGCACGTCCTGGCAAGGGCGGAGAACGGACGTTTGTAGCCGGCAGCAAAACTTTGTCAAATCACTTATTTAAGCCCAATACTTAAACTTACCACGAGAGCACTGGTGGTGGATGGCCGACCACCTTGACCTCCATGCGGACGGGGAAGCCCTCGACCACCTTCTGCGGCAGCAACTGCGCGTGGAACATGGGTCGGCGCTCGCGCTCCTGCACGACAACGGGGGCCTTGGCCTCGATGGCACCCAGCTTGTTGGTCACCTTGACCGTGTACTCGCCAGCGTCCTCGGGGCGGGCCGAGTCGATGATGAGCCCGATGTGGCCGATGGGGTCGTTGACGAAGTTGACCTCCTTTGACGGCCGGATGGCGTGTCCGTCCTTGAACCACTTGACCTCGGGC
This sequence comes from Odontothrips loti, assembly GCA_038380765.1. Lineage (NCBI taxonomy): Eukaryota > Metazoa > Arthropoda > Insecta > Thysanoptera > Thripidae > Odontothrips > Odontothrips loti. Next base: position 8,724,148 of record CM076244.1, on the reverse strand, counting down.
ACGGGGAAGGCGGTGACGAGGGCCTCCAGCTTGAGGGGCTGTCCGGCCTGCACCGTCACAGCCTCCAGCGGTTTGGTGAACTCGGGCGCGCGCGGCTTGGGCTTGACGGCGACCGCGCACATCGAGCCCATCTCGCCGTTCTTGTTGAGGGCCACGACCTTGTAGGCGCCACCGTCGTCGTGCTTCACCTTGTCGATGTTGAGCTTGACGGTGCCGTCCGGCAGCAGGGTCAGCTTGACGTGCGGGTCATCCGGGCTGATCTCTACGCTGTCCTTGAACCATTTGGCGGCGGGCACCGGGCTGCCGTCGATCTTACCCTGGAGGAGGACAAGAGGAGTGTAAGGGCCGTGGTCTGATCTCACTGATCCGAGCATTGTCGTGACCCTCACCTTGATCTCGAGCGGCTCGCCCTCGTCCACCTCGATGCACTTGTCGAGCGGGATGGTGACCATGGGCGGCGCCTGGTCCATGTTGAGCTGCGCCGACGTGCGCGCCTCGCCCACCATGTTGGTGGCGACGCAGGTGTACAGCGCCACGTCCTCCTTCCACACGTGGCTGATGGCCAGCACGCTCGTCACCTGCGCGGACAACGACGGCTCAAACACCGGCACCGGCTCCAGCAGACAACACACGGGAGTGTGCGCGTTGCCTGCCCTCCCGGCACCGCGTCTGGCGCTTACCTGGCCCTCGATGGAGGTGTCGACGGTGACGCGGTCGTCGGTGATGACCTCCAAGTCGTCCTTGAGCCACGTGATCTTGGGCTTGGGATCGCCGTTGACGCGCACCTTGAACTCAACGGGGCTGCTGTCCTTGATGATGCGGTCCACCAGGTCCTTCAGGAAGCTCGGCTTCTCAGCTGTGGGGGAGAAGCAGAGCGGTGACGAGTCAGCCGCGGTGCGGAGACGAGAGCGAGGAGAGGGCCGTCAGGGACTCACTGTGCAGGCTGAGCTGGGCGCTCTTGCTGGCCTCGCCCTGGCTGTTCTTGGCGACGACGGTGTACACGCCGTGGTCGTCCGTAGCAGTGTCGTTGACACGAAGAGTGTACTTCTCATTCTCTCGGTCCTCCAGCATCTCGAAGTGGTCGTCGGCGACGATCGGCTTGTCGTCCTTGAGCCTGACCAACGGAAAAGTTCCCCATCAAGACAACAGCATTTCGGAAAGCAAGACGTGTGGTGAACGAGACGAACCACTTGACATCGGGAGCGGGGTTGGCCTTGATGGTGCAGACGAAGTCGGTGATGGTGGTGGGGATGCCCGTCTTGTCCTTGAGGCCGTCGATCTCCGGCTTCAGGATGACGTTAAGCAGCGCCTGCCGATTTCATGGTGGAAGCAAATTTTATAAATTTGGCGAAATCACTCGTGTACCATATGCAGTTTTTCAATTATTTGAATAGTTAAACTCACGCTGCTCTCGACGGAGCCGTACTTGTTGGTGGCCTTGAGCGAGTACTGGCCGGTGTCGCGGTGGCGAGCGCTGGGAATGGTCACCGTGTACGTGCACTCCTTTAGGTCGTGCTGGATGAACTTGGAGTCGCAGTTGACGATGACGTTGGGGTCCTTTTCCGGCAGCACGGGTTCGCCGTCCTTCCACCACTTGATGTCCGGCACGGGGTCGCCCGTGATGACGGCCTTGAGCACGGCCTGCTCGCCCTTCTTGGCCGTCGTGTCCCGCAGCCCCTCCTTCAGGATGGGCTTCCGCAGCTGCTCCACCGCTGCCAACATTGGCGTTCCAAATCGTTTTCAAACACAGGTCGCATGGGCCGGAAACTCGTATGCTGCAGAGCAATAAATAAATGCCCCTTACGGATGAGCTTGAGGCTGCACTCGAGTGCCTGCTCGCCGAGCCGGTTCTCCAGGTGGATCTTGTAGACGCCCTCGTCCTTCGGGATGAGAGTGTACGGCACCTCCAGTTTGTACAGCTCGCCTTCCTCGGTGATCTTGAGGCCGTCGCCCGACTGCAGCTCCTCGCCGTCGTGGTACCTGATAAGGGGTGCCACCGTAGGGATCATTGCTTAACACTAAGAAAACAGAGGTCCAGTATCAATGAACCGCACCATGTGGCGACGGGCTTGGGCTCGCCGATGCAGTGAACCTCGAACACCTTGGCGAGGGACTCGAAGATCTGGGCGTCCTGCATGTTGTGCTTGGTGACCATGGGTTTGGCTGAGGGCAGAAGGCGGGGTGAGCACAGCAAGCCGCTGCGAACGCTGCTCTCACAGCTGTTGTGAGCTCTCGCAACTTTACGTATACTTTCATTTTTTATATTTTTTTTCTTTGGCTCTGTATGCAGAAAAATGTTCGCAGCTAGTTTGCTACGAGACAACTAGAGACACCAGAAAGTAAGGAAGAATATTCAGAACGATACACAAGGAAAAAATACTTTGGTCTTAAAGCAACCAATCCAAGATCCGGAAATGTGTCTCTAATGCATCTAAACGCGACGTAAACAAATAAAAATTGCTGCCTGGTCAGACAACGGTATCGGACTCAAACAACGGTCGAGTCTTTCTGACGTCGCCTGAACAGACATCGATTTGAAAATAAAATAAAAACAGAAGCATTTATTTTTGTGAGTAAAGCTGTGGCGGACGCGAAAGCAGGAGAACGAATGCAAAAGCGTCGTAATTGTGTTTTACTCTTTGTCGTCTTTGGAAATTACGAGGCTGGTCGTAAAATTGGTTTTGGTGCTCTTTGCAGCGGGTTTGTTGCTGCCTCGCGAGGCACTGAAATCTGGTCATGTACTTTACCTGCTGAGCGGGCGGTGGGAGCGAAGCGCTGAAGCTGAGCGGCGGAGCATCCAAACACAGTCATGCAGTCACAGGCACAAACACACGCAGACGGGCAGACACAGCGCACACGCACGCACGCACGCACACAGAGCGTGGGGACCGGGCCGGCCGGGAGGCAGCCAGAGGCGGCAGGGCCGAGACGAGGCAGTGGTCATGGTGACGACGGTGATGCGGGAGAGACGCGGTACGGCCAGAGATGGAAGACGGAGAGCGGGCCGTGTGACGTGACGTAATGTGACGTGACGTAATGTGACGGGGCGGACGTATTTACAGCTTTACAGGATCGGTTAAACAAACGTCCACGGGGTGTGGCGAGTGAGTGAGAATCGGTTTAGCGGGGCACACGTTCCATCTACAGAATTCAATTAGTGAAATCACCTTACTCGAAGGAATTTACAAAAATGTTTCAGTTACTTCGTCCGCGACGAAACGAAATTAAACAAAGTCAAGATCAAGAGAAAACGGTGTGAACAGGAACACAACACTGCACGCGTATAGACTGGGTGGTGTTTGAGTGAGACAGGAGGACAGGAGTCTAGAAGGCTGTGGGGCGGTTGTCCGCCGGTGCAGCCGAGGCCGCTGGGGCCGCCGGTACCTTCGCAGGCTGCCTTCTCGCTCTCCTTGTCCAGGATCTCCTCGAGGACGGAGCGCTGTTTCTGCACACGGCGCAGCAGCGCCTCCAGGGCGGGGTCTTCATCCTCGTCGTCGGCGGCCTGACTTCGCCTCGCGGGCTCAACGGGGGTCGGTTCAGCCGGCGCGCTGCCCTCCGTCGTTTCCTGGCGGCTACCTGAAAGCCGCTCGGGGGCGTTAGCGTCGCCGACGTCATCGCCGTCGTCGCTCTCGTGCCCCGGGGAGACGCTAGCGCGCGCCGAGCGCCCGCCGTCCTCGTCCGAGTAAACGGACACGATGGAGACGCCGCGGTGCACCTGCAGGCGAGCGCCCGGCGGAGGGAGGGCGTCGTCGGCGGGCTCCTCGACCACGCCGAACTGGAGGCGGTCGGCCGGCGTGAGGGAGTCCACCTCCTCGAACGTGACCCGGAGGGCAGCGGGGCTGCGAGTGTCACCTGCAAGGCCACGGACCTCTCCGATTAGGCGGTGCCACGCGCACCACGCTGGGCTGGCGGGGCTGGCGGGGTGGTGTCATGTCGTCGGGTCAAAGCGCTCAAGCGGCAAGGCAAACGGCGGGGCGGCCGTGGCCAGGATTAGCAACGAGTATCGAAGCGGCGCGGGCGCGGCTGCAGCGCTGCGCTCAGAGCTAGAGCTACGCCTACACTACGCAGGACAACGCAACAACTACACTGCTCAGGGGTGGTGGTCCGGGAACAGGGTGGTTTGTTTTCGGGAAGGGAGACGAGGACCTGTACCTTCTCTTGGTCTGATTGATAACGGGCAGGAGTACGGACCGTCGACACCCACGGTGTGGGAGACGGTAGAGATTCGCAAAAAGCGTGGACGGACAGACGATCATGGCGTGGCGCGGCGTCGCGGTCTTACCTGCGATCTCCGCGTTATGGGGTTCTCCCCGATCCTCGGTGACATCGCGTCGGCCAGGCCTTTGGCCACCCGCGTCCGCCTCGTCCGGATTTACCTCGATGGCCTCCTCTCTGGTGGCCTCGGAGGCCTTCTGTGGCCTCTTCCTACCCGCGGACAGGTCTTGCTCTTCTGGTGTCGCCGCGGCCCCTGCATGGCCCCCGTCGTTCTCCACCTTGTCGACCTTAACGGCCTCGGCCGCCTTCTTCGGCTTGTCCGCCACGGCCTCAGCCTCGGGCACGGTCTTGGCCTTGGCCTCGTCCTCCACTTCCACGTCCACGGCCTTGCGGGGCTTCAGCTTCTTCTCCTTGAGGTCTTCGCCCTCCGCGTCCTTCTCCGGCTTGAGCTTCAACTCCACCTGCTCCACCTCTTCTTCCTCTTCGTCCTCTTCAACGCGTTTCACCTTCTTGTTCAACTCTTCGTCCTCATCCTCGGTTTTCTCTGTGGAACACGGTAGTGTATTAGGGTGTGTGGGAGGGCAAGGGAGGGAGCGCACGGCAATTTTGGGCATGCAAACGATAAAAAAATTCCCCCACGATTCAAAAAGGTTTCTCGACAGTACTGCGAACCAACTGTAGATTACAGGTTCCATCAAACCACTACGTTTTCTATTCTTTGTCAAGCTTTTTGCCTGTGTTCCCGATAACGGCTGCAGATATTCCCAGCAACAATGTCGATGAACCTTTTTAAATCGAAGAAGTTGCACAATCACTGCAACTATTCTAGATCTAAGTCTAGATGGCCCACCCATTCTGGCAAACCATGCCCATAGCAAGGGATGGGAACAGTCCTGGGCCTCATAGAAGTCATAGGACACGTGGTCTCGTGCACAGGCCTGTTGTCATTCTCAGTCGTGGCGAGATCAGTCAGACAGTAAGGGAAAGAGAAGAGCACTAAGAAAACTAAAACGGCTCACAAACAGGTCAGTTAGGACGTCAAACAGGGGTTGGGGCCACAAACGTCATCTACTACTTACAGCCCAATGCTGAAAGATGCAAAGAATTTCTCCGACGATTATGAAAGATAATATAATGAGTAAATTAATTCATTTGTATAATATGAGAAGTTATCTTATGAATGATGTTTGTTGTGAGCGCAAAGTTGACTATATGGATAACAGTGAAACTGAAGTGGGTGACATTCTTTTTTGAAATGTGTCTGGATTTGCAAGTCTAGTTTTGGGAATGAAGAAGTTATAAGCGTGCGTTCGTATCGTCCAATGACAACCTAGTGCAAAGTGTGGTGTGGCTTTCTGAGAGGAAAGTGTTCCTCTCCGGCGGATATAATAATCGTATCATTGCAGATCTTGCACACAACTGTGTCGTGCAGACCTGGGGCCACAAACTGTCGTCTACAAAAAATGTTTTCAAACGCCCAGGGTGACCTTTGAGAAGTTCCACTGAGACACAAACACGGTAACAACTGTAATTTGACAAAATGCTGTGCTAAGAGGAGGGGGCTGGACTCACCGTTGACCACGACCTTGCACTTGGTGGAGGAGGTGCCCTGGTCGTTGGAGACGCGGGCCTCGTACTCGCCCGAGTCGTGGTACTTGCACAGGTCCAGCGTCATGCTGTAGCTCTCCTGCCTGTTGCGGTCGCGGGTGATCTTGATGTTGGCGTTGGCCTCGGCAGACAGCTTCTGCCCGTCCTTGTACCTGCACGGCAATAATGTTCATACAACGAATTTTCAGTTTAGTCTCTGTAATGATTTTGTAAAGCGCGAAACCATCGTATCTCGTGTCCCACCATGTGACATCAGGCACTGGCACGGCGTTGGCCTCGATGTTGAGCGTCAGACTCAGCCCCTCGTCCAGGTTGACGTCTTCCAGCTTCTTGGTGATTTTGGGGACGTCTGTTGGCAACATAATAGGCAACGCGTGATAATAGCCCACAAAACATTTTTTTTTTTTTTACATGTGTTAGACGACACTTACACAAGACCTTGAAGGTAGAGCTGCTGTCCGTCTCGCCGTGCGTGTTGGTGGCCTTGAGCGTGTACTTGCCGGCCTGGTCCACTTGCACCTCCTTCATGGTCAGCTTGTACGTCTTGAGGTACACGTGCTGCTCGTCGACCGTCCGCGTGATGAGCGTCTTGCGTTCAGTCACCTCGACTTCGTCGTGGTACCTGGGTTCAAATACCAGTCAGGCCACGGCTACCACCACCAGGGTCGACACTCCGCGCCCGAGCACTAACCGCTCACTCACCACGTGACCTGCGGCTCCGGGAAGGCCTCGATGGTGACGTCGAAGACGACGCTGAGGTCGCCCTCCTTGGAGACGATGTCCTTGAGCTTCTGCTTGACGAGGGGCGGGCAGTGCACGTGCATGGAGGTGTTGTCGCTGCACTTGCCGTTGCGGTTGTCCAGCTCGCACGTGTACTTGCCCATGTCGTCGCGCGTGATGCCGCGGATGGTCAGCGTGTGCGTCTCGCCGTCGCGGTCGCTCTCGATCTTGATGTGCCGGTCGTCATTGAGCAGCTCCGTGCCGTCCTTGAACCTGTCCGGGAACAAGAGCGGCGGGTTCACATCCTGCTGCCTTGTGTTTGGCGCCCGAGCCTCGAACCCCGCCCCGTCACTCACCAGCGGACCCTGGGCTTGGGGTCGCCGTCCACCTTGACGGTGAAGGTGGTGAAGTCGCCCTCGCGGACCTCGATCTTGCGGGGGGCGATCTTCTGCGTGAAGAAGGGCGGCGACTGCACGGCCACCTTGTAGAACTCGGAGGTCTGGCTGACCTCGTTGCGGGCCACCACGGAGTACGAGCCCGAGTCGTCCAGGAGCATCTTCTCGATCACCAGGATGTACGTCTCCTCCGTCTCCTTGACGATGTGGAAGCGCTCGTCGGTCTCCTTGATCTCCTTGCCGTCCTTGTACCTGAAGAGAGACAGTGTCATGGGTTCTGCGGGTTTTACTATCCCGTCCCACCTCCCCCCCCCCCTCCCGGACTCGCACTGACCAGGATATCTCCGGTGCAGGGGTGCCCTCCACCTCGACGGTGATGCGCAGAGTGTCGTCCATCATGCAGGCATGGTCCGTCAGCTTGGTCTTAAACTTAGGCGGCGCTGCCGAAGAAAGAAAATCATGCCGGAGCGTGAGTGTTTGTCCGCGAGCGAGCGGAGGCCGCAGTGACGCCTCGCCTCACCCTTCACGTTGAGCGACACCTCGGCGAAGTCCTCGCCCAGGTCGTTCCAAGCGGTGACGGTGTAGGTGCCCGCGTCCTCGGGGGTCACCCCCTTGATGATCATGGACATGCTCTCTTCGTCCTCGTACAGGAAGCGCACGCGCCCGCCCGCCTTCACGTCCTGCCCATCCTTGGACCTGAAAAGGCACCGCGTCAGTTCGGGGCTCTGCATTGAGGGGCTGAGGAGTGGCGGCAGACACTCACCACGCGATTTCTGGTTTCGGCCATCCCTCCACTTTGAGCTCAAGCATGGCAGAGCCTCCAATGCTGACCTCTTGAGTCTTTGTTTCCACAGTGATCTTGGGCTTTTCGGGGTCCTTAGCAAGTGCATTGACTCCTCCTGAAAATTTAAAAAATATTAATTTAAAAATAGCCCGTGAATCAATTGTTTGTCGTTGCAAGCAGAACATCGGCTGTCTCAGGCAAATCCAAAAATACAGTCATGCTAACAAAGGACGTTCAATGAGACTAGGCATTGAAAAAAAAAACGGGAAAGAACCAACAATTTTGTTTTATGATGCCCACCCCCCAAAAAACATATTATTTTGTTGCGTTAGTGAGTTTTGTTGGTTTGTTTTCCGACAGAGTAGTTTGCTGGCGCGCTGGCGCTGCTGCACCGTGACAGATTGGCCGCTGTCCAAAGCGCCTGAAACAATATACGGCGCGACGCTCTCATCATGCCCCGGTGCCGGTGTCACCACCGCCCACACTTTTGGCCGACTCAGCCGAAAACAAACATGGCGGCCGAGTCAGTGGGACAGCTCTCGTCACACGGCACCGAGGCAGCGCACAGCGATCAGTAGGGCAGAGCCGGCAGGGCCCCGCAGAGCGCGCACCCACGGAGTGCATGCAGATGCACATTCCCCCAGCTAAAACCCAGCACGGCGACGCCAAGCGCCTGCGAGCGCGAGGGTAGGCCAGCCCGCACAACACGTGTGCGTGGAGAAGTCGGGATTGCCTACCCGTCAGGCGCTACGAGCGCCGCGAGACTTCGAGACTGACAAAATTTAAGTCATTTCCCTCGCGGCGCTAGAGTGGACGTACTTTAAGGATGACCCCCCTCGCAGGCCGTCTGGAGGACGGCGCGGGCCCCACGCGTGCGCATGGGAACCGCTGGGAAGGCGCGCAAATGGCCGCACTGTTTGTAATCGGAGACACATAAAATGCTTGGCGGTCGCTCCCATTCGGGCCGGGCTATAAATACCGGCCGAATTGAGAGGGTTCGACAGGACAGAGCGGGGCGGGGCGGCCTGGCCGAGGTGCGGGTGACGCCGCCGAGCTGCGCCCGCAGCGGCGACACTCCATCAGCCCTTATCAACACGATAACAGCCACGATCACTGTGGTGAAACAACATCCCACCCCAACGGCACCCCTTCACAGTTGTTTACCATTGTCCCGGGGCTGAAGTCGAGCGCGTCCTTTTCGTCCTTAGCAGACGTGCGTGTCGATGCGAGAGGGGGAAGGGGGAGGAAGGGGGGATTGGGGGAGGGGGGGGGGGCATGCAGCGCCGTCACGGCTTAAATAGGCCAGCGGCGACGCGGGAAGCATCATGCCGACGGCGTGCGAGGAGGAAGACAGTAGGGGCAGGCAGGCAGGCAGGCAGCCACCCTTAGCCGGACAGGCAGGCAGGCAGGCAGGCAGGCGCGAGTGCCCGAACCGGAGGGCCTTCCGCTCTACCTTCGTCCTGTTTCTTCCCACCCTTCTTCTTATGCTTCTTCTTGTGCTCATCGGCATGGCCGTCAGCGTGGTCGCCGTCACCCTCCATGACGGACTGGGGGCCCTATAGGGCCCTGTTTGGGCGCCCGCGGCCCTTGACGCAGCGCAGGACGACGACGAGGAGGGAGGACGACGGGGAGGGTCGCGACGGGAACGCGGCACCGACCAGAACCGCAGGGTAGAGACTGGGGCGCGCAGCGAGGCCCCCGGCCGCCGCCGCCGCCGGCCGCCGCCACCACCACCACCACCACCACCGCGGCGGCACTACAGCGGCAGCACTACAGCGGCAGCACTAGCACCGACACCGATAGCAGAGGCAGTCGGCAGCTCTAGCTGATAGCGGCTGCGGCAGCGGCAGTTGTTGCAACGAGAGCAGGAACGGGGGGGGGGGGATGAGAAATTGCAGTGGCGGTAGCGGTGGTCGCCGAGGTGCTGCCGCTCGCTCGCGCTGGTGATCTTTCGCAAGTGATCGGCATGCGATGGGCTGGCCGCGGTAGGCGGGCGCTCGGCGCGTGCCGGGCCGGGAGGGGGAGGAGGATGCGGAAGAGAAATAAGGGTGGCGAGGGGGGCGCGGCAGGGAGGGGAGCCGCCCGCAGGTGCCGCAGGTGCCGCAGGTGCCCGCTGGCTGCCTGCTCCGCCAGCGCCGCCGCCGCGATACCCCGCGCCCGGCCGTCAGTGTGTACTTGCCTTGCACGGTGAGCTCGGCGCTGCAGGAGATCTTGCCGGAGGACGTCTGCGCCACGCACGTGTACAGCCCCGCGTCCTCGGGCTTGACGTGCTGGAACACCAGCGCCAGCGAGTCGTCCTCGTCCTGCGGCAGACAACGGGATCAGTCGGGTGCTTCCGCCCGCCGCGCCGCCCCCGGCACGCTCCCGGCACGCCCCCGGCACGCCCCCGGCACCGAGGAGTCGCGCCGGGCGGGTGGTGGCCGGCGGAAGCGGTACGGCGGCCGGTCCGTCGTCGTGCAGGTGCATAATCTCCACACGCGTCTGATTCGGGTTTCCATGTTGACCACTGTGCATTTCAAAACATTCTCAGGCAACGACAACGACGACTCATAATCTCGCATGGGACGGGTTTACGAAAAAAAAATCAATTACATAGTTAGAGTTCTAGTGTTGAAAAAAAAAGGACGCAGGCAAATGACTGGTAGCTGTTAATGTGAACTGAAGACACAACTTCTGACAGGGCTATGTACAGAGTTTACTGTTATGTACAGGGTGCGGAAGGAAACCATTCGCAGTCTGGCCGTCCCAGTCTCTACTGGTGTGCACGGGTGGTGATGACTACCTGTGTCTGGGATTCACAGTAAAACAGGCCTTGGCGCAACGTAGTCGACCACATTCACAAAGTAGGGGCGGGATGGCAGACATGGGGTTCAAACAAGAACACATTCCACCATTCATGAGTGCGTGCAGTGTGCATTCCGGAGGTGAAGTCTCATTCTTAAACAGTGGACATGTAATGCAGGCTAACCTCCTTCTTTTTCTTCATAGTCGATTTACCAGGACCCTGTTTCCTCTTATGTTCTTTCTCGGCTTGGATTTGTTTCTCACGCTGCAATTTAGCTTCCTCTTTATTTTTCATTTCAGTTTCTTCCTCAATTATTCTTTTCCTATCTATTTCCCTTTGGCGCTGCACTTCTTCCAAACGCTCGCGTTCTTTTTGCTGTTCAGCTTCCTTGAGGCGCTCTCTCTCCTTCTCCATTTCCCTGTCTTTTTCTATTTCTCTTAATCTCTCTACTTCTTTTAGTCTTTCCGCTTCCTGTTGGCGTTCTAACTCTGTTCGCCTCTCCGCTTCTAACACCCTTTCCAATTCTTTCTGTCGCTCCATCTCCTTCTGTTTTTCCACTTCTTTTTGTCGCTCTAGTTCTCTTATCCTCTCCACTTCTTTTTTTCGTTCTAGTTCTTTTTGCCTTTTCACTTCTTCTTGTCTCTCAATTTCTTTTAGACGCTCCACTTCCTTCTGTCGCTCAATTTCCTTTTGCCTTTCTACTTCTTTTTGTCTCTCAATTTCTTTCAGACGCTCCACTTCCTTCTGCCGGTTGATTTCCTTTTGCCTTTCTTCTTCTTTTTGTCTCTCAATTTCTTTTTGACGCTCCACTTCCTTCTGTAGCTCAATTTCCTTTTGCCTTTCTACTTCTTTTTGTCTCTCCATTTCTTTTTGACGCTCCACTTCCTTCTGTCGTTCGATTTCCTTTTGCCTTTCTACTTCTTTTTGTCTCTCAATTTCTTTCAGACGCTCCACTTCCTTCTGCCGTTCGATTTCCTTTTGCCTTTCTACTTCTTTTTGTCTCTCAATTTCTTTTTGACGCTCCACTTCCTTCTGTAGCTCGATTTCCTTTTGCCTTTCTACTTTTTTTTGTCTCTCAATTTCCTTTTGACGCTCCACTTCTTTCTGCCGTTCTCTTTCCTTTTGCCTTTCTACTTCTTTTTGTCTCTCCATTTCTTTTTGACGCTCCACTTCCTTCTGTAGCTCGATTTCCTTTTGTCTTCCTACTTCTTTTTGTCTCTCAATTTCCTTTTGACGCTCCACTTCTTTCTGTCGCTCCATTTCCTTTTGCCTTTCTTCTTGTCTCTCAATTTCCTTTTGACGCTCCATTTCCTTTTGCCTTTCTTCTTGTATCTCAATTTCTTTCAGTCTTTCCTCTTCCTTCTGGCGTTCAATTTCTGCAAGCCTTTCTATCTCCTTTTGCGACTCAATTTCTTTCTGTTTTTCGACTTCCTTCAGACGTTCCGCTTCTTTGACGCTCTGGATCTCACGCTCCTCCTCCCTTTCCTTCTGTCTCTCTGCCTCCTTCAGCCTCTGCTTCTCTGTTTCGGCCTCCTTCGCCCGCTGCGCCTCGTCCAGCCGCTTCCAGGTTCCCGACGATTCGCTCCCGCTGTCCTCCTTGTCATCCCAGCGCTGGGCCGTGTCGCGCTGGTCGCGCGCCCGGAACGCGTTGAGCTTCTTCTCGAGGACACTCAGCTTCCTGGCCTGCTTGTACTTGGCGCCTGCGAAACCCCTCATTTGCTGGGGACTCACGTCGAACGAGCTCTTTCGGCCAAGGTCGTGGCCGTGGCCGCTTTCGTGACCGTCGGGCACTCGCAGCCCGAACTCGTCGTGTGTGTCCTGCTGCCAGCGCTCCTGCTGGTCGTCCCCTGTTATGTACGCCCCTTCCATCTTCTCCAGGCACTCCTCCTCCTGCTTCATCACCTGGATAAAACGACCCGCACGGTTATTTTCAGGGGCCTCAAACGGCGTGTAGTGATTAGCACACATGTAGTCCTTTTTGTCTTCGAAAGAAGAATGAAAACGCTTTGTGAATGCTGAGTAATAAGTGAGTGTCGACCCAATCCAACCGCACGTGTGAGTGAAGCGTATGGAATAAAATGTGATTAGAAAAGCGCGGACGACACGGGAAGCCGTGCATAGAATTGTACTCTCTACAAACCTCGAGCAAAGATTTCAATTTGTTTTCCTGCGAAGAAGAGCAAATCGGAAGGTTAAACAGACTCTGAAATTAAACGAGTCGAAAAGTGTTTGAGCACTGTAGCATTGGCAGTGTTTGCATTATGGTAGCCTGCCTACGACTAAACTAAAATCTACGGATAGAGCAAAGATAGGGGCGAGCAAAGGGTCCTCCGCGGGCTTAAGTCACGGCACCCACGCGGAAGGAACAAAGCCGCTGTCACCGCGCCCAACGGAGCCGCGAAGCCTCAAAGCCGCTGAAGTGGGGTGCTGTCGCAAAGGCGGCGCCGGGCCCGGGCGGTGCCCAGCAGCACGCCTGCATGGACCTACACGGTGTGGGAATGCTACAGCAATAACACTACAGCCAGGTGGGCGGTGGTCACGTGGTTCCCCAGGCTCACCCTAGTCTCACCCCAGTCTCACCCCAGGCTCACCCCGGCGAAGGGAAAGCTTACCGTCAGCAGCACCTTGAAGCGCTCCTCGGGATCGAAGGACTGGCCGTTCCGGGTCCAGTGGAACGTAGGCGCCTGGCCCTCCTTCACCTCCTCATTCTCGTCCAGGCCGGCGAACACGTCCTTGTCGTCTGGCGGACAAGTGGAGAGGTTTTAAGAAGCGCTTTAAGGCGACACGATGCCGGTCCCAGTGACTGCGCGACACTCACCGACCACAGACAGCTGCGCGTCGCAGCGCTCCTCGCCGTAGGAGTTGATGGCCACGCACGAGTACTTGCCCGCGTCCTCGGGCTTCACCTCGGGGATGACGAGCTCGTAGTAGCCGGCGTCCGACTGCTCGCTGTTCACCTTGAGCCGGTCGTTGCTGGACAGGATGCGCCTGTCGTCCTTGTAGCTGCCGGGCATGCCATGTTGCGTTAGGTCAGTAGCACAACAGCGGGACAGGCCGGTACGTGCGCACCGGGCGGCGCGATACTTACAAGCGGACGGTGGGGTTGGGGTTGCCCTTGACCTTGACCATGAAGCGCAGGTACGTGTTCTCCAGCAGCTCGGTGTCCTTGAGCTTGACCAGGAACACGGGGTGGTTCGCCTCCGCGCGCTGTCTCCTCTCCTCCTCCGTCACTGAGTGCGGAGTCAACGAGTAAAAACCACGGAGGTGACGACGACGGGATTCGAACCCGCGGCCATTCGCACAGGAATGTGGGCTACACTCACGTTTCTGGACGAGCAGGTGCGCGGTGCACGTGCTTGCGCCCTCGGCGTTGGTGGCGTGCGCCGTGTACATGCCCGTGTCGGCCTCGATCAGGTTCTGGATCTCCAGCTTGAAGTTGTTGTCCACGCTGCTCTTGGAGACGCGGTCCATGAGCCGGTCGCTCAGCGGCTTGTTGTCCTTGAGCCAGGTCACGGACGCCGCCTCCTCGCCCGACAGGCTGCACTCGAACGTGGCCGTCTCGCCCGCTGCGGTCATGAACAGGGACGTGGTCAGCCGGCGCCTGGAGGGTAGGCCAGCCCGCCGCACGCCGCGGCCGAGCGGGCCGGCCTACCCCGCAGGGGCCGAGCCACGCAAGGCTGTAACAACAACTTAACTTAGCGTGCGTCTGTGGAAAGAAACCCAAGGCGGAGCCCATACAAGAAACATATTGCGAACATTTTAGTTCAAGCTTGACACTCTACGTTAACTTTTTTTGCTAAACATATTACTGACAGAAACTGCACGAGTTCTACGATGTTGTTAGAGAGTGGTCGGTATTAGTGACACTGACTGCGACGAAGAGGACACGACGGGGAAGCTTCACATTCAAACACAAAAGAGTAGCGGGCTTTTCATCGGTGACACAATCTGAGCTCGGTCTGAGCTCGGTCTGAGCTCGGTCTGAGCACGAGGGGTATCGGGCGGCCTGAACCAGGCTGTGAGCGCAAATGTACAGCAGTCGCAACAGCCCAGCCGCGGCCTGGCGCCGTGGACGGGGACGGGACGGGGCACCCCCGTGCTGGCGTACTTACGCTCGCAGTGGTTGCCCTCGATGGTCTTGGCGAAGGACGGCCTCCGCTTGCCGGACGTGATGGCCTGCTGGGTGCTGCTGCCTTCGGTGGAGGACCGCTGCTCCCGGATGGACGTCCTCGAGGACTCCGTCAGGGACGTGCCTCCGGCCCGCACCGAAGACTCCGAGGACTCGGTGATGGAAGACCGGCCGCCCCGCAGGTAGGAGGAGGCCGACGACTCGGTGATGGCGGCCGAGCCGCCGCGGATGGACGAGGACACGTCGCCGACGTCACCCGACGAGTACCTCGACGACGAGGACTCGAGTCGGCTGGAGGACCGGATCGACGACATGGTGCCGGCCGCCCCGGTCCCAGACAGGCTGCTCTCGCTGATCAACTCATGTCGGCTGGAGCGGCTGGAGCGCGACATAGAGTACGACTCTGGGGAAGAAAGCACCGAGTTACGCTGCGCGGCGGCCGGGGCGCCGGGGGCCGGGGGCCGGGGGCCGGGGGCCGAGGGGCCGGGGGCCGCGCTCGTGGAGGTGGTGACGGCGGGATGGAGACGTCAAACGGCGGAGGACGCAGATTCAATGTGTACTTTGTAACTCCGCGCGTGGAAGAAAGAAATGTCGACCGCGACCGGCGATCATTTCCGAAACATTCACGGAATGAGAGACACTGAACAAGAAGTATGACGAAGTAGGTCACATGCACCAGGACAAGCACAGAGTAGTGCGTATAGACTGCATCTATCAAGCAAACAGTGCGACGCGCTACAGGACAGTTCGTGCAGGACGAGAGTGCGTTAAATACGACACAGCTAGTCTAGAACTACCACTAGAAGCGAGTCCGCTAGTGATGGGGATACCGGTCGCATCTTTCTTCGAGGGGGCAGTCTTAACCCAGTGATTAAAAAAAAGGCGACCGAACGCGTAAAGGTATCGAAAATATACTTGATTTGAAGCGGTGTTGCGAAATTGATAGACATAATTTACCCCACGCCGACACAGAGGCACCGTGGTAGTTTTTTGTCTATTAATATTGGCAACACTGTATCGAAGGGAAAGAGACGACAGTCCAGAGAGATAAGGTGAGAGGACACATAGACCGACAAACAGATAGACTATAGATGGATAGACAGACAGATAGATAGATAGACAACAGACAGACAGACAGGCGATGAGGTGGGTGGGTGGTTGGGGGAGACTCACCCTCTACCTCGACGCGGGAGCTGCCCGCGCGTCGTATGGACGTCCTCCTGATGTCCGACATGTCTTCGCCGTTGTGGACGTCTTCGCGCGCGTCCTCGAACACGTCTTCGCCGGCGTCCTCGTCGGCCTTGTGCTGGTCGGTGACGTCCTCGACTTTGGCCTTCTTACTGGCCTCGGCAAGGGGCTCCTCCTTGCGCTTGAGCCCTGCGGCCGCCGCGTCCGGCGCCGGGGTCACGGGCTCCTCGACGAGGGGCTCGGGGGTCTTGGGCTCCTCGATGTGCACCTTGTGGACGATGACCTTGTGCTTGCCGGGCTTGCTGGGGCTGGGATCCGCTGTCGTGGACGTGGACACGGCGTCCTCGTCCTTCAGGTGCAGGTCGTCCGCCGCGTGTTCGGCTAGTGCAACTGGAAGCAGACATGCCAACCGGTCAGCGGGTTCCAGTACCACGAAGGATGACCTAAGTCTCAAATACGATTTCCAGAAAGAGAATCGGAGCACGCGCGGCGTGCGGCTGCGTCAGATCTGGCTCGGCACAGCACGGCTGTACTCACGGACGTCCGCGGCGTACTGCCGGATCTCCTTGAGCCAGGCGTCTTTGGCGGTGTCGTTGTGGGCGGTGATGAGCAGCGGGTATGGGCGAACGTCGCCGTCCTGGTGCTGCAGCTGGAACGCCCTACCGTTGTCGGGGATGTCCTTTACCTCGAGCTCCGGCAGCTGGCCAACAAAGCAGGTAGCAAAGTAAGGATCCCAAGGCCCGAGGTTACGGTAGCCACGACTTTTCCTTACCCGTATGATATCCTTGAGGACGAAGACGGATCGATCCTCGGATATCCGTCGTACTTTGCACACCAAGATGCGGGCCTTGAAGAGGAACAGGTAGCGCTCCTTGCCCTTGCCCTCTCGGTAGGTGACGGTGAACCAGTCCTGCGCCAAAGAGAGCAAGCCTTGGATCTCCCTCTCGCCTCGCCACTACCCCACGCACCCGTGGCCCGTGGGGTATTGGCGGAACATCACCCTTTCGACGCTTACGTGTCTCAATAGCCTTCCAAGCTTGTAGATGTTGCCGTGGAACCCTTCGATGTTCGATATGAACTTGATGTCGTTGGCCCGGTGGGGGACGCCGAGCATCAACTCGAGGGCGCGGCTGAGGTCGGCTGTGTCTTCGCCAAGCCTGGAGGAATACCTTACCAACTCCTGCCGGACAGCGAAACACAGACAGATCAGGAAACGGATCAGGAATCTATATTTTACCGAGAGACGATTTTTTTTTTTTTTTTTGCTGAGTCTGAGGAGGCAGAGCCTACGTGTAGGGGCTCGGGGGCGGGGTCGGTTCACGTGGGACCTTGAAGGCAGTCTGCCAGCCACGGCCGCAGCGAAAGGGAGGCGGGGGCTGGGCGTGGCGAGGCGAGGCGAGGGCTGTGCGGCTGTCGGCACAGCTGACGCGGCCCGCTGCGGCCACGGCACTCGAGGGCGGTGCGCGCAGCGAACAGGCACAGGCGAGGCGAGGGCTGTGCGGCTGTCGGCACAGCTGACGCGGTCCGCTGCGGCCACGGCACTCGAGGGCGGTGCGCGCAGCGGACAGGCACAGGCGAGGTGAGGGCTGTGCGGCTGTCGGCACAGCTGACGCGGTCCGCTGCGGCCACGGCACTCGAGGGCGGTGCGCGCAGCGAACAGGCACAGGCGAGGTGAGGGCTGTGCGGCTGTCGGCACAGCTGACGCGGCCCGCTGCGGCCACGGCACTCGAGGGCGGTGCGCGCAGCGGACAGGCACAGGCGAGGCGAGAGCCGCCGCGCCCTGCACGTTTGTTTTAGTTTTCGCGACAATGAAATCCGCTGTCAGAGCCAAACCGGCTCGAAGCGAGTTGCGCTCAAGAAGCAGAGCAAGGGGAACAATATTTCATTAAAAGAACGTACTAGTTTGAAGATTTTCCACGCTATCGCATCGCTCTTGCGTCTTGGCCGCAGGCCGACAGATAGGCGCCACCGTCGCAGTTACGCAAAGTGTCCACATTCTCGCCTCGGCCCGCCGCGCCACCCTCGTCGCCTCTCTGTCACACCCGCTGGGCTGGGCGGGAGAGAGGGAGAGAGAGAGGGCCGCCGCGCCGCGCCAGGGCCGGCATATTATGCCTGCGTCCCACTTCGCGCGACCCGTTCGCAACGTTTCAAAGGCCCGCGAGCTCACATTAAATATGCATATGGCCGCTCTTTGTTTTGTAGTACACCGAAGTGCGCACAAAACCCTGAATGACGATGAGAGTCGTGCAGAAAATCAACTGTGGGTCACGTTGCATCAGTTATGTGGGTCACAAGCCAAATGGCGTTCGCTGCGACGCGAAAACACTTTTCAAAAAGAATGACCATCAATCATTCATTTATCAGCTGATTTCCTGCCTTACTCGACGCCGAGCGCTCGCGCGCGGGGTTCGGTCCAGAGCGCCTTGTCGTGGCAGGTATTTACGGGCGGCCCCCCGCAAGGGGTCCGCGGGGGTTTGGCAAGCGCGGCACCGGCGTGGGGCCGTGGGAGGGGGGCTGAGTCACCGAGGAGCCCACCTCCCCTCTGCGGACGCAGGGGACCTGTTACAACGACCGAGATCGACTCCAGTACCAGAGTACCAAGAAATGTGTTTGTGTTCGGACCGGCCGGGTCGATCTGGTTTCAGGGAGTCCAGCTGTAGGTCCGCACTGTTCCTCTCACCTTGAGCAAAAGTTGGTAGTCGTTGATGCGTTGGATTGGGAGCTTGAGGTGTTCGGATAAATTCTTGTCGTCCCCAAGCTTCTGGCTAAGTTCCTGCGGAAAGAAAAATGAACATCAGAAACAAATAAATAACGAGCGGAGGTCGGAAAGTTAATTTAGAGTTTCCATCTCGAGGGACTGATTCTCGCACCGGCGAGGACGCAGCCTTCAGTTTCAAGTCGAAACATTTTAAATTAAATTCAAGTTAGAACTTTTTAGGAAACGGCTGCATCAAGTCCTCAATACTGGTCAGGGTCTCGTCTGGGGGTGTGTGCCCAGACTAATGAAAAGAGTTGGGGCGCCAGAACCGTCATGAGCATGGGCAGGGTGGGGGAATATTTACGTTGGCAGAGCCACCCCTGCAACATGTGGCCTGACCCGGCAGTGAAACAAGACTCCCCCTCTCCTCCCCTCCCCTCCCCTCCTCCCTCTCCCTCTCCCTCTCCCTCTCCCTCTCCCCCACTCCTACGGACCCGCCTTCCTGTCAGCTTTAGACGGGTCCCGCTGTCACAGCCGACATGTCCGTTTCGTCACTTCCCTTGACTCAATGTTTGTCATTTTTTCCTGCTACCGGTTATGTGTCGCATGGCAGGCTGCTGGGGCTGTTGCCCCGGTGTCGTGTGGGGGGCCCGTCAGCCCCCGCCGGCCTCCGCGGCCCCCTGCCGCCCCCTACGGTCCCTACAGGTCGCGGCTGGCCCAGGAACGCTACCGATGGCTCTTTGTCGCTTTCTTTAACCGTCCGCAGTGAATAAAACGACTACACACAATCATCGTCACGGGCATATTTAGACCATCTTGGCTACAGAGGCGCCATTGTCTGATTGTCTCGGAGGCGTCGGCGGGAACCCCGCGGCCCACGGGGGAGGGCGGGGCTGATGGCCCTGCACACCACATTAGCTGTCACTCCGACACCAGCTGCCGGCACAGCCCGGCCCGGCCCGGCGCACACCGGCACAGCCCGGCACACCCTCTCAGAATTCACCCACGGAATAACCGATCGCCGTGGGGCTAGAGTTTAGACCGTTCGCGCCACGTTTGGGTTGACTTTCCAAACCCACCCGCTCGCCCCAAAGAATCAGCGCCATCCCAAACAGCAAACAGAGCATCAGTGTCGAACCGGCTGAGCGGCTGAGTTAACGACACCGCTATGACGTCAGCACGCCGCCCACTCCTTCCGTGCGCGCAAGTCGCTCAGGGGCGGACAGCGCAGGAGTTCATCTTGAACCAATCATCCCCGCTGCTTCGCAAGGATTCTTAGTACATTACATAGAACTTTCTTCGCAATACAGTAGAATAATCTGACGAAGAATCCCCACGAAATAATCCATTTTATTCGTGTTGCGGTGACTTTCTTCGTGGCCTGCAAAGGAACCTGTCCGTGGGATTTGAGCTCCGAGTCGGACAGTCCTTGCGCACCTTCTGTGGGGCACAGTAGGAAACCTCCCACCTGCCGCTGCTCGCTGGAATTGGGAGAATAATGCAGGGGACCGCTCCGAGAATGCCTAGCCCCGTCAGCGATCCTGTGGCAGGTGCCAGCCCTTCAGCCTCTTGTCAACGTTTATCAACACCCCCTCCCCCACCACCCCCTACCCCCCACCCCCGGCCCCGCCCACCTGTTGACGGTGACGTTACTGGTTGAGGTAGGTCAGCAGGTAATCCCAATGGACGCACACAGCCGGACTCGCCTTGCAACTACGCTTCGTCCTCACGCGACCGGGGGCTTCCCCAGGTTCAAGTACCGCCGCGGTCCTCACGGTCCTCACGGTCCTCACGGTCCTCGCGGTCCTCGCGGTCCTCGCGGTCCTCGCGGGCTTGCGGACGCGAGTCGAGCCGGGCGTCGTGAGGGCGCCGTCGACGTGCGGGGCGACGCGGCTGCCGTGGGAGATGGTCGGCGACTGAGGGCCCCGACATTCTGCCGACCAAATGAGGGACCAGCCGGACTCGGCGCTAATTTTAGCGACGCCAAACCCCTGTCGTCTCATCTCGCTCCCACACGCGCGTGGGCCCCGCGGGAGGCCTTCGCTCCGTCTCCGTCGCTCCCACACGCGCGAAGGGTGGGAAGCGAGGCGGCGGCAGCAGATACGCGTACGCGCCTCTGTGCGCGCCGCGCCGCCCCCACGGCCCCCACGACCCCCAGGGCCCCTAGTCACAGGGAGCTGCGTTCGATCTGCGGCCGATTTCTTCATAGTGACAGTCTTTATGGCCTTTATCTATCACCCCTTCATTTAACACTTAAAATTATATAAATAACCCTGAAGTAAAATCACAGGCGAGATTTGAACCGACCGCCACAACGTCGACTCCAGTCCCCTGGGCTACAGGCCACAGCCCTTGGCACCGCGGGGACAGACTCGGCGCATGAATTTTAATGGCAAGTTTCACTTTGGCCTCGAGGCCGAATCACAGGATCGCAGATTTAGACTGCATGTCCCGTCATTTTCACTAATAGGCCCAGGAGGCCTGGCCAGGTCCCCGGGGTGTGGACGGGGGTGGGTGTTGGGGTGGGTGCGGGGGCGGGTGTTGGGGTGGGTGTTTGGGTGGGTGTTGGGGTGGGTGTTGGGGTGGGTGCGGGGGCGGGTGTTGGGGTGGGTGTTGGGGTGGGTGTGGGGGCGGGTGTGGGGGCGGGAGATGGGGCGGGCGGCCCCGAAGGCATCCCATTACTGCAGCTGGCCGGCTGAGGGCAGGGCCCCAGGGAGGGGGCGGCGCTCGTGCGCCGACAAGTACCCGTCGGAGTCAGTCCAGCCGGAGGACGCAGCCGCAGCCCAGGTAGGCGTGGGCGGCGCGTGCAGGCCCCGGGGCGGGACAGGTGGTGCTAGCGGGGGGGCCGGGGGCTGCGGGGGACCTGCCGGGACTCATAAACGGCTAAATGTAGCCCCCGCCGCCCCACCGCACCCTCCCAGCCCCAGCCATCGGAGGATTAACTCGATCAGCGGCGCCGTCGCCGTCGTCGGCCGGCGCCCGCCAAGGTTAAGGACTTGGCCGAGTGACACACGTGCCGAGCCGCTGCCACCCGGACACGACACGTGACACGCGACACGGGACACGACACGCGGGTACCGAGGCTTCAGGCCTCCACGGCGGCCACGGCGGATGACAGCATCGGGATGACGTCACGCCCCTTTACGGCCGGAGGATGTTAGCGATGGGCGGCGCTGCCCCCGCGAGTGAGTGCGAGGCGGACGGCGCGGACGAGGCGACGACGGCCTCAGGCGATCACATCGGAAGTATGGAACGAGCGCCAAAGTACGGCCGTTCACGAGGCAGGGCGGGGTGGGCTGGTGCGTAGCGCTACGCACGTTATTACTCCTGCCGGACAAAACATCAAGGAGTGTCGTATTTCCAGTGGCGGATCTGGGAGCGGCTTGAGGGGGAGGGGGCAATGTCCCGCTTATTGCCTGCTTACAGGCGGAAAAGTAATGCCGGTTGCCTACATTTCCGGCGGGGGGGGGGGGGGGGCCAATGGTCAGTTGCCCCCCCCCCTCAAATCCGCGCCTGCGTATTTCGCGGTCGGCCTCGGTGAGGAGACGATCGTTTAGGCGTCGTCAGCGCCGTGGCGAGCGGAGCCCGGCGGAGCCCGGCGGAGCCTCTCAGACAACATCCACATCCATCCGCCAGAACCCTCCCCTCCCCCCTCCCTCCATCATCTCGGTAAAGTCACGCCGCGGCCCACGCACGCCCTGGGCCCCCCTGGGGGTCACAAGGACGGCCGAGCTGCGCCGCTGCACTCCGGCCTGACCTGCACCGCGGCTGCGAAGTCGTTTTCAAACTTTGAAACCTGAATTTGATCGCGAAGAATAATTGCATGGCGAGAACGCCTGGGAGGTAGGCAACACGGGCTCCAATGCGCACTCGTACGTGCGTGTTGCCTATCCGAGCGTCCGCAGGCGCCCGGCCTCCAGCCACAGCAGTGGACGCTCCGCTCCCCGCTCTGGCCTCCGGCAACCAACGGCTGTCCTCATTCGGTTCAGTTCTGTGCAGGTTAGGTTGGGTCAGGACTCCAGCTGCGGTGGGGGCCGGGCGGGGGCCGGGCGGGGGCCGGGAACCCCAGACCTCTCGGGCGGGCTGCGGGGCGCACCACCAGGGCCTCAGGCAGCCTCAGGCGTCCCCAGGGCACGGCGGCAGAGGCAGGGCCTGCTGCTGCTGGTGAATCGCCTGCCAAACGAAAATAGACCCGGCGCTGAGAGGGGGGGAGGGAGGGGGGAGGGAGGGGGCGTGTGGGCGGGGAGAGCTTTCTAGGCCCTCCCAGTCCCAGTCCCGAGCCTGGTGTAGACCAAAGCGTGTTGTGTTGATGCACCACCGATGCAGTGGACACCGTCAGGAAACACGAAACAGGAACACGATTGACTCTGCGGGAGGGAAACCTCATACCAGCCATCACAAACTCACCAGCAATACTATCGAGACAAGTGAGGCCTCGCGGCTTAAAAAAGAAAAAAATTAAAAGTATGCCCTTGTTTAATTATTTGGCGTGCCGCGCTGCCGGTCATGTTGTGAATGCGAGCATGGGGCCGGCGGCCATTCGCAGCCGCTGCAGCTGCACCGCCGGCACAGGGCCGGGCAGCGGGCAGCGTCACACCTGCGGAGAGCTGCACGGACCGCTGTAGCTGTAATGGCTCTCAAGATTACGCCACCCGAGTGAGGGATGGGACGCCATGGGACGGGATGGGATACGCAGAGCCAATGCCAACGCCGTCCGAGTAACATCCAAAACGTCAACGTTAAAAAAAATGTTCATTTCAAACTCACGTTTAAAACAAAAAAAACACGAAAAACCGTAAACATTTTAGAAGTAGGCATGTTATGAGGGCCGAGAAGAGTGTGCGTGAGTGTGAGCCCCATTTTATTTTTTGCCTAGAAAATAAATCCGCAGCGAATCGACAGAAATGCTACGATTCGCGTGGGCGTAGCGGCCGAACCGGCCGAACCCACTACCCCACATTCACCGTCGGTCGGTCTGGGAGCTTCTCTCCTCGCGTCGCGTCGCCGCGGTGGGCCGACGCTGCGTACCCTGAACGGGGCGACCACTGACCTTGCCTTCGTTCCCTCACACCCACCACGGGGAAGGGGGCTCGAAAACATCTCTCTCTCTCTCTCTCTCTCTCTCTCTCTCTCTCTCTCTCTCTCTCTCTCTCTCTCTCTCTCTCTCACACACACACACACACACACATACGTAACAGTGCGGCCGACCTGGTCAGCCAGGAGGTCGTGTTCAGAGCCCACGGGCCGGGGTGAGCATTAGTACAGGGAAACAGCGCACCAAGAGCAAATCGGATCAGATCTATCCAACACGGTGCCCCGGAAATTAAAAACAAAAACAGAAAAATGAGAGCAGGCGGCCGATTGCGGCGAGGGGAGTAAACATGCCACACGTCACACGTCACGGTCATGGAGACGGGCGGGCGGACGTCACCATCAGGCAAGGCACCGTCACGCGGTAAAAATACTGCGGCGCGCCACCCAACGGGGATTTGAACGCGCGACCTGTGTCTGCCTTCGCATGTGGCCTGGGATGGTACTGGTTAACCTGCCCCCCCCCTCCCCCTTTTGCTCCCCTAATCCGCTATCCTCCCTGAGGAGCCGGACCATGAGATCGACGCAGCTTTGGCCTTCGGCAACGAGTCCAGCCCAGTCCACCGTCGGCCGCTGGCAGCCGACAGCCACTGGCAGCAGCGGGGACTTGGATGCACGGGGTAATGTCAGACAATAATAGCATTGTGCGTACGGCGGCCGCCCGTCCACGCGGACGCGGTCCCGCAGCCCCGCAGCGTGTGTTAGGGTGGCCGACTTTCGCTTTCAGTTACGGGCCGCCAAACGGGAGCCGAGAGCGGACGAGGGAGGCCGGCGGCCACCGCGCCGAGCGGCAGCAACCCTCCACGACGACACGGGACACGGCGGGCTGGGTAGGGTCCTGGAGCCTGCAGGCCCCGGCCCCGTCAGGTGCGAGCACAAGCCGCCGCGGGGCAGTGTAGGCTGCCTACCGTGCGCTGCGTGCGCTGCTGTCGCTACCCCGCCGCCGTCCCCGGCTAGGTGTGTCCCGGGAGCAGGGGGTAGTGCCCGCGCGCCCCAAGGCCCCGCCCGCCCCGCCCGGCCCGTTCTACCCCGCGCCGCGATTCCAACTCTGGCGCACACGCGGGGTAGCGTGGCTGAGTGAAACTACTGAAAGATCGGTCTATACTCCGCGGTCAGGCTGAATCTTAAGGTGTTTGGTCTGGCAGCGTGCGCCCCTGCTGGCGTTGGCGGGAAACAGCTCGGACAAGAGTTGGACATAAGTCAGAGGCGACGGCAGGGCAGCACAGGGCAGCGGGGAGTCGAGTCGAGTCTGCCCGGCAGCAGCGGCAGGAGAAGTGCAGTAGGGACACGCCCCTGTTGCATGCTGTGTCGCTGCCCGTTCCGTGGCACTCAACGGCATCCGTGTTTTTGTCTCCGACTCCGCCGTGTCCTGTCCCTGTCACGTCTCGGGGCCGTGTCTCCCCGCTCCCCTCCTCCCACTCTACCCCCTTCCCCTAGGTTTCGACACCCTCCACGTTTCAGCATTGCGGCATGTCGGCCGCAGCCGCAGCCATTACCCAAGCCGAGCTGCTTCGGCTCGACGCCTGCGGACTCCAGGGTAGGCAACACGGCCGCACGAGTGCGCTGCACAAGACCACTTTGCCTACCTCGCAGGCGGCGGCAGGCGGGCTCGTACACCAGCGCTGCCAGCACTCACCTCGAAGAAGTCCCTAGCCTCCGGCGTGTCCTGGAGGAACTCTTGGGCCTGGGGCTCGTCCCTGCAGTAGGTCACGTGCTTGTCGAAGTCCCTCTCCTGCAACAGGAACAGGATCATGGGGAAGGGGTTTATTCTGGGAGTGCACCAGCGCCGGGGCCCCGCGGGGTGGGGCAGGGCCGGGCAGGGCCGGGCAGGGCAGGTCCCCGAGTAAACAGTGCCGCGGGCGCTCGCACGTGCCGGGAGCGTGCCGGGAACGTGCCGGGAGCGTGCCGGGCCGCGGTTTTCCGACACCACCCGGGACACTAACAAGGAAACAACTGAACGTTTTGACCGAAATCAATAAAAGGGACACAATTTAAAATTCTAAGTGTCAAGAAAAAATATTTAAGTCGCGTGGAATATGCGCCCACAGAACTGTTCGTTGAATGAGCGGAAAACTCGCTGCTGAAGTATAGCGAACCCATTTTTTCCCGTCGCGACAGATTTACAGTTAGAGCGCGCCGAGTTTGGCGAGCAGCTTCCGGCTGCTGGCTGAGGCTTACCAGTCTGAGGAACGTTTTCCCAATCATTCGCGGTTCGTCGGCATAGTACTTTATGCCCTCGATCAAAACTCTGAAACAGAAAGCAGTAACGTGAGAACTACATGACAGGAGGCTCTGCCAGGCTCTGCTTGTGATGGACTCGTCAGCAGAAGCGATACGCCTGCGGTCCTGCGGTGTGGCGCCCTGCAACTTCAGCGACCAGGCCGTCGGCCGCCGCGCCGGGGACCCCTTGGCGACAACGGAAAACAACAACAACATCTGAAACGGCCGCGTAGCGGCGCATAGTAAAACCCCGCCCCGCGAAAATCATCCCGACGAATGTTTTACGGTGTCTTTGACATCCATTCCGTTATTTAAGTGCGTCTTTATGAGTCCTGTCTATTTCCGTGGCCTGGCCGTTTTTATCGTTGTTCGAGGCGACAACCCAGGTCGGCTTATCGTGTGAGAGAACAGGAGCGCCAATGTAGACAATGGTTAAATAAAAAGAAATAAAAATAGAAAGGCAAAAATTTTGAAGGAAAAGTTCTTGTACTCGGATTACTTACGTGTTGTGGAACTCGGAGATGGCCTTGAGGTTGCCGAAGACGAGGGTCTTGTTGTCCCGCACCACCCTGGGCACGGAGGGGGCGTCGACGGGCACCATGTACCGGTCCACGACGTGGCGCATGTCCCGGCCGAACTCCTCCTCCGTCTCCACCAGCTCCCTCACCACGGCCCTCGACACAGGAGACCACCGTCATTGTCTGTTCTCAGGAAGGCAGAGCTGTCTGCCGTCGTCCTCGCCAGGTCTGTCTGAGGCCGCCTCGCCGTCCTTTTCCTTCAATTAGATGCGACACCTCCGCGGAACACCGTCCCCCAGCCATGCTCCCCCCCCCCCCCCCTCCCTCTCTCTTTCGTTTTGCATCCTCAGCGAGCGCAGAACCCTCAAATCACAGCCCCCTCTGCGCGCGCGCACACACTCACACACACACACACACACACACACACACACACACACACACACACACAAACACACACATCCTACTGCTGGTCAGCACCACAATAAACTCGCGGCGGCTTACTGAAGTCAAAACTACCGCCGCAGCGACGAGGGCGTTGCTACCAGGAAACGGAACTAGCGGCCGCCGCCACTGCCGCCTCATCCCTTTGCCACTGCCACTGCTGCTGATACCACCACCGCACTGCCACCAACAGAAAGTAGGGCAGTAGTCGATAAAACTGCGAGACCCTCCCAGTCAGTTCGGCAGAGAGAAATGGCCGGTGATATTTTGGCGCTTCTTTACTCGCGCTCTCGCTCGCACACACACGCACACGCGCGCGCGGACACACACACACACACACACACACACACACAGGGGCAGCAGGCGCACATACACACACACACACACATGCACACACAGACCAGCAGCAGGCGCGTGCGCGCGCACACACACACTCACGCGGCGCGCGCGCGGGTGGCGTCCGCCCGGGCCGTGCCTGCCGGCCCCAACATAAGGGGCATTGTTCAGCCAAGACCGTTGGGGTTGGGCGGGGCGGGGCGGGCCTGGTAGACCGAGGAATCGGTGGTATGGGTCGTGGTGTCGGTGGGGGAGAGGAGGGAAAAGTCCCCCGAGTGCCAGCGAGCTGGTCCGGACCGGAGCTCAGGGCGGTGCCCTCCGGTGCCCCTCCGGTGCCCCTCCGGTGCCCCTCCGGTGCCCCTCCGGTGCCCCTCCGGTCCCCTCCGGTGCCACACGCCTCACCGCAGAGGGCGGCAGACGTGTCCTACTTATTGAGCACAAAGAGAGCGGCTGCTAAAAATACGATGCGTACGAGCTGCTTGCTCGTGGAGATTAAAAAATATTTATGAGCCGCCCGGACCGGGGGCATGTCCTGCGCGGCCGTTTAAAATGACCGACGCTTCGGGGTGCGCAGGGGTGCGCTGTGAGGGCGTTACTCCTGCGGGCCCCGCACAGGACGGGCAGTGCGTCAGCTTTAGTGTCCACGCAATCTCAACGTCCGTCTAGCGGCTGCTATTCATAGGCAAGGCGGAGGACAACGGGGTGGAAAGGCCCTCCTTGTTGCAATCGGCCCTCCTGGGGAAAAGTGAGGGAGGTGCGTCTGCCTCGCTCCCCTCCCCTCCCCTCCCCTCCTCCCCCACGGTGCGAGTACTGACGCCCTCTCCTTTCCTTGGAAGCCTCCATAGGGGTCCGCTTCCAAGTACAGGAGTCTATCATCGTGTTGGGGCATTTCCAGACAGCCGTGTGTTTTTGTTTTTTTGTTGTGTTTTTCTTTTTTCGTGAAATGTAAACGCCTGGTACATCGGAGCCGCACCGCACTGCGCCCTCTGCCAGCGCCCGTCCACGGCTCCTGGCTCCGCACGGCGGCGCACAGCATACAGCACGCACAGCACACAGCACGCACAGCACACAGCACGCACAGCACACAGCACGCACAACACACACAGCGCAGACAGCGCCGCCGGCGGGGACCCCTGCCGCTGCGGGGTGCTGCGGGGCCGGCCGGCCGTTTCTTCCCCAGCGCAGCGTGCTGTGGCGCGGCTTGTCGGACACTGTACTTTGCACCTGATTTACAGCCTCCCCCCCCCCGCCCCAACCCCGCCCCCATCCGCCCCCATCCGCCCCTGACCACCCTGCCACCCAACTCGGCCCCCCGGGGCCAAAGGAGCGGATCCGGGGCCTCAATTTTCAAAACTAATGAACGGACTCTGCGCTGCGGAGCAGCAGCAGCAGCAGCAGCAGCAGCAGCAGCAGCAGCAGCAGCAGCAGCAGCAGTAGCCAGCAGCCATCACATGAAAGGGAGCGAAGGTCGCCTGCTGGTCTGTACGCTGCGACTTGCGACCCTACCCACCGAAATGATTAAATTTCCATGCAAATTGTGTCGCGGGGAAATCCCACCTCTCTCTCTCTCTCTCTCTCTCTCTCTCTCTCTCTCTCTCTCTCTCTCTCTCTCTCTCTCTCTCTCTCTCTCTCTCTCTCTCTCTCTCTCTCTCTCTCTCTCTCTCTCTCTCTCTCTCTCTCTCCCTTCCCCCTCCCCCCTTCCAACGAGGTAACGGCCCACGACGCCGGGTGCGGGGTTCGAAGCAGTGCGAAGGTGCGGGGAATGGACCGTAAAGTTGTTACGGCCGCTGCAGCGGCGCGCACGCGCTCTCTTACACACACACACACACACACACACACATACACACACACACACACACACACTCTCACGCATTACGAATGCGGGGCCCGCCGCGGGCTGACGGTACGGCCCTCGGCCCGGCCTTGTTGTGGTGCAGTCCGCCAACAGGAGCGTGACACTTGCGTAGGAGATATTGCCACAGCAAACAACGGTAAACAGCCGGCCGGGGTCGGCTAGGCTGCCGCCCCTCCCTCTCCAGCCGCCCTCGGCCTCGGCTAGGCTGCCGCCCCTCCCTCTCCAGCCGCCCTCGGCCTCGGCTAGGCTGCCGCCCCTCCCTCTCCAGCCGCCCTCGGCCTCGGCTAGGCTGCCGCCCCTCTCTCTCCAGCCGCCCTCGGCCTCGGCTAGGCTGCCGCCCCTCCCTCTCCAGCCGCCCTCGGCCTCGGCTAGGCTGCCGCCCCTCCCTCTCCAGCCGCCCTCGGCCTCGGCTAGGCTGCCGCCCCTCCCTCTCCAGCCGCCCTCGGCCTCGGCTGCCGTGTCGCACGGAGGGGACGGCAGGCAGCGCGCCAGAGCAGAACGTCGAGGCAGGCGGTACTCACTCTCTCCGGAACTTGGCGTCCTGGCCGCGGCCGTCCTCGGCGTGGCGCTGGTCGGCGCTTGGCGGCGACGGCCAGCAGGTGCTGGGGCGGCGCTCCAGGGCGGACGCCGGGATCCAGCCGCTCTGCGAGGGGTCGCTGACTAGCCGCACCAGCCACCTGCCAACAGAACAGGGAGGAGCTCAAGTAGCGCCTCGGCACGGGCAGCCGGCGGCCCGGGGACCGGGGCACTGGGCGCCGGGGTCGCTGGCAGGGCGAGGAACTCGGCGCAGCAGCGGGAGGATCAGGTGTCGGCTGGTCTCCCTCAACACCCATCACAACAACAACAGTGTGGTGCGGTACGGGGAACCACGCCGGTGCGGTGCACACAAACAACACACAGGGGTGCGGCGTGAAAAATTACCCGTTGCGTTAGGTCGGCACCGCAGAGCCAGAAGCCAGAAGGCTGCAACAAGCATCGTCCGAACGGGCGAATTCTCACAGTCCCGCCGTACGCTCTAGGTATTGTTGTAATAAACAGATGTAAAACGGGCACTGTTTTGTGTTTTTTTGCCCACCCCCTTCCCCCGCACCCCCTGAGGTTTTCCTCCTCTTGGTCATCGCTCCATGGGCACCCGCCTCGGCACAGCTCGGTGCACGCTTGCAGCGGGCGTTGGAGCCAAAGCAGGGAGCCGCTGGCTCGGCTCGGCCGCTATCTCTTGTTCTGCCCCGCTCTCTCGCGCTCTTGGCTGCTGCTTCGCGAGGTGAACTGTCTTTAAAGTGGGACAGGAGAAACACAGCGGCTCTAATGGCACGGTGATTGCACGTCGTATAAAAAAGCGTATATGAAGGCGTCATGGCAACGTGACAGGCGACGAAAGTCATGAATTTCTGCGGGAGCAAGCAGAAAAGCAGCGGGCGCGAGAGAGAAAGGATGAACCCGTTTGGTGACGAGCAGCTCTCTGCCGTCCGCTGTCTGGGTCTGGACCCGCCCTGCAGCGGTGCGGCACCAGCGAGCTGTTGGCATCCTTGGCAGCGACGGCCAGGGAACAGGAACAGGCCCAACAGGCTGGCCAACACCGCGGCTGGCCACAATGGGCCCTACGGATGCAGACGTAGCCAGTGCGCCTGTCTGATAGAACGAATCTAATTAGATATCCTCGTGTATCACTATATCACTTTGATCGTACCCTGAGGCAGACCGTGACTAAAACCCTGCGCCAGCGCTTTCTCTCTCTCTCTCTCGAACACACTCACACACACAGACAGAATTATTTGCTGGCTCTGTTTCATGCCTTTGTTTATTTGCGTGCGGTTTGGCAGACTTGTCTCGTCAGCACCACCCCGCGGGGCAGACTGCGGGCTGCGGGCCCGAGGCGGCCGGGGCAGGGCAGGACGAGGGTGTAAAATTGGATTATGGCTGCCGTTTTCCACTCCCCTGGCGCGGCGCACAAAGCAACACCAAAAAGATCCGGAGCTGCGCTGTGCTGCGCTGTGGCTGCGCTACGTGTCTGCGTACCTGGCGTCCTGGCTGGGTGACCTGGCGCGGGGGTCGGCGTGCCTGCGCTTGGGCCGGATGCTCATCTTGTGGCGCGCCGACGAGTTGTCCAGCAGGGAGGCGGCGTCCGCCCCCAGGCCCAGGTCCAGGTCGGGGTCGCCGTGGTACTCCAGGCGCGGCCGTCTGCGGAAAGAGAAGAGACATTGCGGTGCGAGGCGTTGTGTGAGCAGGCGGCGGGTCACAGCCGCGCGTTGCGCCGCGGTGATGGCACAGAGGACGTCGTTTGCTCTCCTCGCGAGGAAGACGTTGAACAACAGCGGGCCATCATAACCGGTGCACGCGGCAGCGCCGGCCCGGGCGCCCCCTGCCAGGCGCTGACGCAACGCACACGCCGCCCCTCGGCTCGGACAGGGCCTCGGGGAGGGCCTCGGGGAGGGCCTCGGGGAGGGCGAGGGCGCTTTGGCGCGGACACATTCTGGCCAGGTGCGACTCGTGGTGCAAAAACACGCTTCCGGCTGCGTCTTTGTGACGCCGTTCCTCGTCGGCCCCCGCCGGCCCCCGAGGTGACTGATGGTGGCCGACGGCGGCCAGAGTGAAGGACGTGGACGTCAGGGGCGGGGGCGGGGGCGGAGGCGGGGGCGGGGGCGGCCGACGGGACGGGGTCTAGGACCTCCTGGCCCCGCGGAGGTGGAGGTGAGAGGTGCACACTCTCTGAACCACTCGGATCGTGGGGATATGCAAGAGTTCCCCGACATAAATAAAATAAAAAACGACGATTCCAAAACCGTCATGAAAGCAGATGATACTCTGGTTTTATTCCTACTTTCCTTCATGGTGCGACGTTGTGTTTAATTTTTGGAATTTGTTTTTAATTTATTATCATTGTTTGTGCCTCCCCCAAGTTTTGGTCAAACAGCAAGAACCTACCAATTTAATTTTCCACTAATATTTGTAAAAGCCAACTTTCATAAAAGGGGGAGTGTGACAACGCTCATCGCAGGGCAGCAGATAATGTGTTGTATGTTGCCATGTAGGGTCTTCTTTTATATCATTTAAAGTGCTGATAGTAGTTTAAGGAATGGTAATCAAAACAGTGTTTTCGTTGCTACTGGAATAATTTAATACAGTGGGCGTCATGGTGCGACGTTGTGTCTGCCCATACGCCTCCTGCCCTCCGCCCCCTTCTCCCTTTCCCGTCCGGCTAACTCCGTCTCGTCTCTCTCTCTCTCTCTCTCTCTCTCTCTCTCTCTCTCTCTCTCTCTCTCTCTCTCTCTCTCTCTCTCTCTCTCTCTCTCTCTCTCTCTCTCTCTCTCTCTCTCCCGAGTCCCTTCCCCCTCTCAGCCGTCCCGCGCTGCGGTGGGTGCGGTGGGGAGCGCGGCGGGGCTGGCAAAGCTGGCAGACAGCCGAGCCAGGAGCGATGCGATGCGCGACGCGGACGCGGACGCGGACGCGGACGCGGACGCGGCTCCCCCTACAATGAAAGTACAAGCTAGCTGACACCTCTTTCTTCAATATGATTTAGTTTAGCTAGGCTATGCTAGTGCTATTTAGAGGTATCATCTGCTAAAAAGTCACGAGACTCGACCCAACGACACGACTAATTTTTCATAGCTCTCATGTGTTGAGTGGGGTGTCTGCGGGCCTGTTGCTGCAGCTCCAGTCACTGGGGGCCGCTAACAGGTGCACACTCTGTCTTGGCCCCAATGCGCCGCTCATCCGTCTCCTTCAGCGCAAGCAAAACAACGAGGCATATCCTGGCAGTGCCGGCAGTGCCCCCCAAAGAGTCGCGGGTTCGAATCCGCACAGCTGCAGGGGCTCCCCGCGCGGACCGCCGTCTCCCCGCTCCCTTCCATTTTCTACTTTCTTTTCTGTTTTTTTCCCCTCGGCCAGACAGGTTAGGTTGGTAGCGCTGTGAGTAGCGGGGCGGGGAGCGACAGATGCAGGGAGGTGTCCGGCCCGGCCCGGCCGCTCCCCTCGGCCCGTCGTGCCGCGCCTGAGTGAGCGGGCCGCGGCGGCGAACTCTCCACCGCTTCCCGGCGACCAAAGGCAACAAAACACACATCAACGTCATGTGCGGATTGGGGGAGGGAAAAGGGGGGGGGGATGCAGGATCCACTTGATTGCCGAGGAGGGGAAGAGCTTCCACCCGGGTCCCTGGGAGCAGGACTTGCTCCGTGCACCGTGCACCCGTTGTCAGTGGGATCGAAACTAAACTCTTCAAGAATGGAAACATTACATTCTTGAACACATGAAGTTACTCTGTACCCATCTGAATTTTATAAAATTTTATTTTGTTGTGGAGGATGAGACCACGAAAGAAGGCAGCAGGTCATGCCGCGTGTTGAAAACAACACCACAGCGCCAGGAAGACGACGGCGTCGAGTGAGGCCCCCGTCGACACCCACCCCCTGCGGTCAGGAGGACGGCGCCAGGCGCAGAGGTGCCCGATGACCCCCTCGGCCGTCCTGGCAGTCCTGGCCTCCTCCCCATCGGAGGGAGTGGATTTATTTTCGTTCGCCGTCCCTCCGCCGCGCCATGACTGATCGCTCGGACACCATTTAAAAATACGCGCGCGCGCGTTGGAGGGAGAGAGACGAGAAGAGATGGGGGGAGGGGGAGGGGGAGATCTGAGCGCCAGCGGGGGGATAGTGTGCGGCGGCAGTTGCAGTCGGTGCAGCGCCGGCCTGCAGGCTGCAGCGGCTGCAACCGCGGATTGCCGCGGAGGGCGGCAATCCGTCACGAACAAAGCAGGCATCCGTCCTCTGCGGCTCTTATTGAACGAAGAGAAGTGGTCGTGGCGCAGTCGGCCCGGCCCGGCCCTGCCCGGCCCTGCCCCGCCGGCTCTGCACCCTCGCGGTCACGCCAAGGGAAGGCTGTTGTTCCTTCGTCGTTGCTGCAATTCAAATTTCAGACCGGGTTGGCGCCTCCTCCTCAGCGACGCAATACGACAATCGCCTCCTGACCCTGGCGTTGCGTTGCGTGGCGTTGCGTGGCGTTACGTGGCGGCCCGTGCCGAGCCGCTCGGGAATGACAGGCATGTCATCGGGGGCGCCCGCCCAGGTATTGGGGGCGAGGAAAACAACCTCACTCTGCGAAAAATAATCAGTGGCTCGGCCTCGGCTAGCGCCTGCCACGGCCAGGGTAGGCCAGCCCGCACGACTCGCGTGCATGGATGAGTCGGTGTTGCCTACCCACCAGGCGCTCGGCCCGGCTAGAGGCGTGTCGCGTTTCGGGCGGACTTCCCCCGAATCCTGGCAGCAGCGAGCGGCGGGTGCACGCTGCACCGGCACGGCACGGCACGGCACGGCACGGCACGGCACGGCGCGGCACGGCACGGCACGGCACGGCACGGCACGGCACGGCACGGCACGGCACGGCACGGCACGGCACGGCACGGCGCGGCACGGCACACTTCTGAGAGAAACACTTGAAAAAGAGGAGCGGAGCGGTTTAGCGACTGCGCCTCCTCCATCACGCCGGTCCATCATCCCGGCCCCGTGCAGTGCACGAGGTGAGGCAGGGCGGACAAGCGGACGACTGACATCACCCAGTCGTGCGTGGGTGTGCGTGGCGCGTGTGCGTGTGTGTGTGTGTGCGTCTATAGCGGCCACGCATATCGCACAGCGTGTGGCCTGGTTAGTTAAATCGGATCCAGGTCAGTGCAAGGGCCCGCTCATTAAAACGCCCCCCCTTCCCCCGGGTCCCTATGGCGACCCCCTCAGAGCACCTCACAGCGTCTGCAGCACTGCTGGCAGAGAAGAGAGTCCAGCTGCATTCGGACCCACAAATCAAAACCGGCTTGACCCTGCCTCGGATCGGGCCGAACACGTCATTGGTGGTTTAGGGGGCGTCCGGGGGTCCCCCACACCCACCTCCGCGTCATCAGGGCACCCGGGAGGCGTCCGGCGAGGTCCTCCCCGAATACATCGGCTACACCGGCTGTGGGGCGAGGGCGAGGACAACCCCCGGCCTATCGCTTCCGCTGTGCAGCGGGGACTTCCCCTGGGGACCGGGAGGCCGACGGCAGAGGCTGTCCCGGCTGCCCCCACCCGCCGGCTCGGGCTCGGCTGACCCACATATGCGTGCCTTTGTGTGCGTTTCCCTGTTCGCCTCCCTCGGTGGCCGCGGTGGCCGCCCGGCGCTGCGCACTGCGCCAGGCCCGGCCGCATCCCAAACTGCAGCAGACTTAACTGCGCCCCCGCAGGCCCCTATAAACCACCCCTCCCTTGCCCTCCCTCTCCCCTACAAACAGACATCCCCGCCTGCTCCGGAACCAAAGTCACAGTCCTTTGATCCTGGGTATTATTTTTAATTATTTTTTTTTTTGATTTCCCTACGAGGTCGTCAACGTAGCGAAATCAGAGCTGTCTTACTTCAGACAGTGGCAAGACCCAGTCTGGTTTGCCGTCGTCGGCCAGTTCTCCCTGTGGTCCCCAGCTGGTGCCGACGGTTCCAGGTGGGGCTTCCCCTGGCCCCAGGCTGTCAGTCGTGTGGGCGGGGGTGTCCGTCAGGCGTGCAGCGTGCGTGTGGCGTGGCGTGGCGTGGCGTGGCGTGGCGTGGCCCACCGATCTCGCGCTCATCAGGCCGAATCAAAAACGCTCAGGGCAGATTAATTTATGGCGCGCGCCGCCGTAAATCCCAGCCCTGCTCGCGGGCGGCCATCATTAGGCGACCCCAAAACATCCGGGCGTGTGGGCCAGTGTGGGCTGGGCGCCCACAGGGAATGTGGGCGTCTGGACAACAGAAGCGGCCGCAGCACGGCTCTGCTGCACCGCACACACACACACACACACACACACACACACACACACACACACACACACGCCCCCCCCCCCCCAATCCGTCTGTCTGGCGTCCTGCACGCTGTAAATGTGGAGCAGCAGTGCGCAGTGCGCTTGCGTCACCGCAGGGCCTCCGTGCCGGGCATTGCCCCTGAGGCCCCCTCCTGGTGCTGGGCTTGACGACACCCCGGCCCGCCCCCGGCCCGCCCCCGGTCCCGGCGACGCGCGGATAATAAATGCGGGCGGGCCGCTACAGAGACGGCAGCTGCATGAATGGACTTAAACCCCTTCGCGGTGCACGCCGGCGGCCCCAGGCGGCCCGCGCCGCGGAACACAGCACAGAGCACAGAGGCGGGGCGGAGACAAGGGGCGGCCGTGGGCATGTCAGCTGTTCTGCACTGCGTCGGCCGCACACCGCACACCTGCCCTAGCCCACGACGGGCTGCGTTCAGAGCGGCGGCAGCGGCGGCAGCCGCTGTCTCACTCCCCCTCCCGCGCCGAACCGTCGAGAGCGACAAAGATAGGACTAGATCTAGTAGGTCGTGGCGGTGGGGTCACGTGACGCGCCGGTCGCCGCCGCCGGGGCAACGACCAGCGCCACGGCGGGACGCGAGAAGCGGGTCGGCAGCGAGCGGCGGCCCGGCAACGCCACCCCAGCCTTCCGTGCTGCTTGTGGGGGACGGCCCCGCCCCTCCGGGCTGACATCTGTACAGTATGCAGGGAGGTACTCACTTGATGTCGCCGGTCGTGTCCAGCACTTCGACGAGGTCACCCTTCTTGAGGGTGAGTCGGTCCCCCACCACATCCTCCCTGGCCGTGAGGACGTCAGCCACCTGTCAACCAATCACAGCGCCGGTCAGATCAGGTCGCCTCCTCTGTTGCTGCTGCGGTGGCGGTGGTTTGTCATACGATTAGTTGGCTGGCTTTGTGTCCTCCCCCCCCCTTCCAACCCCTTTCCCCGGTGGACCTAGCGCAGCTCTCCTTTCCTGCCTTGACTAATTGTCCGTTAACGAGACTGGGTCACGACAGACAGATAGCGGGACGGGAGGAGCAAGAGGGACAGAGACAGGCAGAGAATCTATTTAAAGCTCGATTGCAGCCGGCCATCGACTCTCAGGGCAAGAGGGAAGGGGGACAGCGATCGTAGGAGGTGAGCGGAAAGGGCACTAATGAAACCTAGACCGTGTTCGGCGTAGGGATTTAAAAATACCAGTAAGATTCAACCTTACGGTAAGTTACGGAAAGATAGGTAAGTTACGGGTATTTTTGGTAAAAATGAGAAAGATTTATTTACAGCGGGTATTTGTTAAAAATAGTACGCTTTAGTATGTTTTTCCACATAACATAATCATCCCATCGGTTCTGCTCTCTGCGGGACCACAGTAAGCGCCAAGAGCGCGCTCCTCTCCATCGTAGCACCGTAGCGTAGTGGGCTAGCGGACTGATCGGTGACCGCAAGGTTCGAGGTTCAACTCTTTGCCGGGGTGAAAATTTTTCTGAAGTCTGCCGACCGAGTATGGTGGGTAAAATATACCAAAAGAACGTGTTCAAAGTGTGTTGTCTGAGTGACCGCGGACGTTGGGCCGCGGACATTCCCCGGAGGTTGAATACACTCGTTGACTCAGTGGTTCGACGCCCGAGCAGGGGAATGGTGCTTGCCAAGACTCGGCAGAAGTTAAATGTAGAGGCCAAGGGTTCGGCCTTCTACATTTTTCAAGCGTAAGGCCTCGGAATCTGGAGTATTCGGGCAACACCTACTTGGATACATGGCGTAGAAGAGTAGAGTACAATCGGCTTCGGCCGTGTACGATCTGGGCATCCTACCTCCCTCTCAATCCGCGAGGGAGTGGCCTCACGGCCACAGACCAACTGGCTGGTCGAAGGGGGCTGACTCCTGAAATCTGGTCAGCGGAAGGGGCGATGTTGGCCGTTGCGGAAGCCTGCCTACCAAGGTGGCTGCGTCGTGCCTGTGTCTTAGCGGCGGTCAACTCCTGGTACACCGGTTCCCATCCGAACACCGAAGTTAAGCAGGAACGGTTCCGGACGGAAGTCTGGGACGAGGTAGGACCCACCCATTTTTGCCGTTTTTTTTTACACCAAATGCAGCTAATTTTCAGTTTGAAAATCTGAATATTACCGAAAAATAGCACATTTTTCAAGGTCGGGTAATATTACCGTAAGTTACGGTAACTTAGCGAATGTTACCGGTAATATTACGGGCCTTTAAATCCCTGGTTCGGCGAGCAGCGGAAGTACAGGAAGCCCAGTAGCCGCAATCGTTAGCGCGCTGTGCTGGGAGAACGGGGTCAGGTCCGTCCGGGGCCGGGGTTCAATTCCTGCGAGCGCAAAAAAAAAGAAGAAAATCTCCAAGGCCTTCCGTCCGCGAACGGTGTTCTGCCTCAGACATGCTGTCCTTCTTCTTCTCTCTCTTTTTACATTGGAGCTCTCCGAGTATCCGGTCGGTGTACCTCAGGGGGTGCAGATGACAAGGTGTGCTGGTTTTGGCAAACCGCGTCCCCCCCCCCTCCCCTAAATATAGTTGTCGGCGATCACCGCGTCGCACCACTGAGTCACAACGCGAGTCCCAAGCCAGGCTGAGCCGAGGATGCTTTTTGGACACTGTTTTGGACGGTAATGTGGGCAAATTTTTTTTTCAGGAACCATAAAAATAGGTAGAAATATTGATGGAAATTTTAGTGCTGGAACTTGGACCGTGCACCCTCAAATGCGACCGCCTATTAGTCCTACTCCTGTTTCCGAGTTCAAATACCGGCTGTTGCACTTTCCTTTGCGAATCATGTCGCCCTCACTTTGTCGTGTGTGATCAATTTCTCATCCCGCCACGCGCCCCTCCGAGGCCGACAGGCCGACCTGACCTGGCCGTCCTCTGGCAGCGACAGAGCAACGCGGCCGGAACTGAACAGGGCTTGAGGCCGGCGGGCGCGCCGCGAGACAGGAATGCAGAAGGCGGTGCGGAATGCCCGCCACGGCCCGCGGCCCGTGCCGTGCCGAGCGCTCGCTTCTTGATCGGCCGCGAATGCGCGATTTCTCATCACGCGCCCGCCGGTAGTTCCGCAAGCACCCAACGGCCGGGCGGGGGCCGGCCTATTTTTGACCGGGAGAGATATTGGACGTACGATGGTGACCGTGGTGAAGGTTTCCCGCCTGATTTGCCGCTTCCCGCCCAACACCGCGGCGCGGCGGCGGCGGCCAGCGGTGACTCAGCGTTGTTATGAGACGCGCCCCAAACGAAACCGACGCGGCAGCCAGGTGGATGCTGCGGCGGTTTGATCCCCCCCCTCTCCCAAATCCGCCCTCCTTGACGACAACGTTGTTGGCATGTGACGCGTATTTCACCTGCGAAGAAGCGCCAGATTTCCATTTCTAACGTGTCGGGGGCAGCGCGGTGCGGACGTCATCGATAGGACAGCACCGAGGCAGCAGCCAACTCTTTTTCTTTTCGCCAGCAGCAGCGACCGGTATTCGAACCCGCGCCGCTGGTCCCGCCCACATGGCACGAGGAATCTCTCAATCTCTCCCCCTCCCCTGTCTAGCCGCGCGCCCAGGGCGGCATTGCGGCATGCCCACTTAGCGCCTCCCGCCTCCGCTCCACGTGGGCAGGGACCACACCCCACCCCGCCTCACCCTCGCCCACGCGGAGGTCTCGGAGAAGAGACTCCGAGCTCGTCACGGAAACATCCTGGAGGCGTCGGAACCCTCCGGGTGGTCGCGATGGCCGTCGGCGCGTTCGCTCACCCCCGACGACGGCGACCCCGCCACCCCCGTCCTAGCTGGCACCGGCACCAAGGCCCGAGCGTTTGTTTCGAGGTGGGGCCGGCCCGCGCCCGAATTCCGCCCCCTCCCCCCTTTTGACTCGCACATTCCGATCCCAGCTTTTGATAAACAAGGAAGACCCAACCTTTCATTTCAAGTCCAAGTCCACTTGTGTGTCATCGCCCTCTGTGTTCCTCTGGTCTCCCTTGACCTCCAGTCTCGTTACATTATGTCCGAGTGCATTTGTTTCTGTTCTGACCGCATGGGTTCGGTATGCCTGGGTCACTGTGGGGCTGCGCTCACTGAATCACTGCAAGAGCGTCATCTTTTCATACTATGAGTATCCATCTTTTGTCCCTTATTTTTTCCCCCAGACACTACGTAATTTTACCATCCTGGTCCACGCCCTCCTGGAAATATGGTTAATCAGAGTGGTAATAAAATCAGACACATTTATTATTAGCAACTATGTATTTTATTAAAGTTTTTAGTTAACACAGTAACAGTGCACGTACATAGTATTCATATTTCTACTTAACCTAAGTTTCACAAGCCTTAGTAACGAACGATTCTAACTCTATAAAAAAGAAACTATGACATACATGCACCTTATTACTTGTGATGGATGGACGATACAGTTTACGGCAGGAAATATCCACGCAGGGCTCCATGTCAACACTCAGAGCGCCTCTGCGCATCCTGGCTTTGACTAGATGACACACATACTCAGTAAACACATTCAGATTAGGATCATATTTACACTCATGGCTTTTCTACAACATTCGCGTGCTCGCGCACATCTCACCTACACAGTACAGACATAAATCACAAGTAAAATTTGACTTAAGTTAATGAAAAAAAAATGGAGATCACATTTATCATTCCTTCGCGTTCAAACCAGGTCTTAGAGCGCTACAGTACTATAGAAATAAAATCTTCTATTACATTCCATCGACATTGAGTTTACATAGACAGGGCGTTGAAAAAAACCAGCACCGTCACGTTTTTTTAATCTGTGGATTCGAGCCTCCACAATGGCCCCATTCTGTCGGAAACACGCTTTGGGATCGGCGAAACGATTAGGAATGTCAGGTCAGGCACAAGGAAGAACCAGAACGGATTCAGCACATCTCAGACTCTCACGTTGGCTTGCACAACCGAAACATTACACGAGGGTAACTAATTTGAATAGAGAGTTAATCCATGAAAATAAATAAAATTAGTCACTTTCCGTACAGAATGCATGCAAACGGCCGATGCACCGCGGGGGGAGGGCGGGGAGGGGAGGCCGCATACAAGGCACATTCTACACTGTTTATATTTAGCGCGCCACGCAAGAGCGGGGGCTGGGCTGTGGCCGCTGTGGCCGGCGGCCGACCGGGTGGCATATGGGATGCCATGTCAGTCTTCAATAGACGATCGTCCTCCCAAGGGCGTCTTCCCCACGGCCAGGAGGCGACAGAAATATCTCCCCCTCCCCCTCCTCACGAGTGAGTTATCAACAGTCAGTCAGTCCGTGCTTCGAGCAGTTACACCGGGTGGGCGTGGCCGTTCAGGTGGCCGTTGGCGTGGCCGTTGACAACGCCGATGGCGAGGCCGTTGGCGAGGCCGTTGGCGGGGACAGCCAGGTCGACAGCCCCTTTGACCACTCCTTTGGTCACGGCTATCGGAATGACCTCGTCACTGGCAGAGCCGTTGGCTAGACTGTTCACTTCACCGTTGGTGAGGCCGTTCGCCGCACCATTGACATGGCCGCTCGTACGGCCGTTGCCGACGCCATTCGAGTGGCCGTTGACCAAATCTTTGGCATGACCATTCTGCATAGCTTTCCCAGGCCCGCAGCCGTTGGTGTGTCCGTTGACGTGTCCACTGACGGGTCCGTTGTCGCGGCCGTTGACGTGTCCGTTGGCGTGGCCGTTGGGGATGGCACCTCCGTTAGCGATCCCGTTGACGTGGCCATTGACGTGGCCGTTGCGGAGGCTATTGGCGTCCCCGTTCTCGTTACTGGAGCTGACCTCCGTGAACGTGGAGTGGTGGCGGTGGTCGCCGTGCACGCAGCGCATGCACGTCGACGGCAGGGTGGAGGGCGGCGTGTCGTCCTGCTCGGGGATGGACGCCGACGCCCCGGACGGCGCCGAGGACAGAGACCCTCGGCGGGGGTTGTTGTGGTACATGGAGTAGCGGTTGGCGAGGGGCTGTGACAGTCGCAGTGCCGAGAACACGTGCATAGGTGCGAAGTGGCGGATGCCTTTCTGGTCGACGAGGGTGTACGGCATCTGGCCGGTGAGGACGTCCCTGGCCGCCTCCTTGGGGATGACGGTCTGGAAGCCGTGCTTGACGATGAGCAAGGCACCCTTAGCGGCCGCGCCGCGACGTCGCAAGAACTCCTCCATGGCGAGAGTGTTGTGGAACAGGGCGGTGGGGATGTCGGCCGAGCTCTGCAGCTCGGGCAGACACTGGTCCTCGGGA
The DNA here is from genome assembly GCA_038380765.1 of Odontothrips loti. NCBI lineage: Eukaryota > Metazoa > Arthropoda > Insecta > Thysanoptera > Thripidae > Odontothrips > Odontothrips loti. Next base: position 8,682,146 of record CM076244.1, on the reverse strand, counting down.
ACCACCATGAGGGCGGCGCTCTGGCGCACCAGCTCACGCAGCCGGGGGTCGTTGCGAGCCGTCTCCGGGTCGGAGACCAGCTTGCCCAGGGCCGAGTTGAACTTGGGCCGTCGCTCGGCCAGCTGCCGCATGACGGTGAGCCGCTGCAGGATGTCGAGGGTGACGCGGTCCCCGGCAAGGATGCGTGTCGCGCTCGGGTCGCTCAGCACCTGCAGCAGCCCGTGGACTACCTCCTGCAGGCCCAGCGCGCGCGCTAGGTTGATGGCCTGCACGAGCAGCTCCCGGATCGCGAGCTCGTCGTTGTCCAGCATCTCCTGGAGGCGGAGCTCGCTGGCCTCGCGCACCACGGCCACAATGCAGCGCTGCAACACTTCGGCGGCGTCCTGGTCTGATTCCAGGGAGTGACCGTCAGAGGACTCGGCGGCCGCGGCGCGCACGGCCTCGGTGACGCGGCGCAGGACAACTTCCATGAGCTCGGGCTCGGCCTCGGCGAGGTGAAGGAACGCCTGGCCCAGCTGGTCCTGCTCCAGCGCCCTGCCAAGGCGGTCGACGACGTCCTCGCCACCCCACAGCAGCGACCGGAGGAGGTCGGCGCGGCCGAGGCCCTGGCCGAGCTGGCAGACTGTCTCGCGGCACAGCAGCCCCACGCGGCCCGGGAACGTGACGAAGCCGTGCAGCGCCTCCACGACGCCATCCTTGTCTCGCACCGACTCCAGGATGCTGTTGAAGAAGTTACAGACGGCGCGCAGCACATCCTCTTCGCCCTCGTCCATTGTGATGCAGGCAGTACAGATGGCCTCCGCCAGCATGTTCTTGAGGGCCTCCTCCTCCTGCGTCAGAGCCTCCTCTGGCATCGTCAGGCCTCGTTCGATGGTAACGCTCATCTTGCGCCGGATGTGTCCCTGCTCGTCCAGCAGGCCGTAACTCAGCTTGAGGACGGCCTCCAGGACCTGGCCCATCTTGACGGCAGCCACACCCTCCAGGCCAAGCTGTTCGGCGAGCGCCAGGGTGGGCAGCGAGGCCACATCGACACCCGGTAGCTCGGCGGCCACCTGTTTGCCGACGCCCATGCCGGCGTGGGAGAGCTGACGCAGCATGCGGGAGTCGATGCTCATCTGGCCAGCGGTGGTGGGGGCGGTGGACGTGGCCGACAGGTGGGGCCGCATCAGCCGCAGCTCCTCAGGCGTCACTTCGAAGCCCTGCAGAGAGAACTCGAAGCCGCCCTCCTCTGTGTCCTGGAGGTCGGGGGCGACGAAGCGCAGGCCGTCGGCCGTCTCCACGATCTGGCCCGGCACGAAAGTGACGCGGTCGCCCGTCTCGATGACGCGGCCGGGCACGAAGCGCGGCCCCTCCCGGGTGTCTACGATCTGGCCGGGCACGAACCGCGAGCCCTCCTCCTCGGTGCAGATGACCTGGCCCGGGATGAAGGTGGGGCCCGCCTTGGTCTCGATGATCTGGCCCGGCACGAAGCGAGGCCCGTCCGCGGTCAGCACCGTCTGGCCGGGCAAGAACTTAGGGCCGGCCTGTGTCTCCACCACCTGGCCGGGGACGAACTTGGGCCCCTCCTTCGTGTCCACCACCTGGCCGGGCACGAACTGCTCGCCCATCTCGGTGACGACGAGCTGTCCCGGCACGAACGCACCGTCCAGCTCCATGCCCGGCACGAACTGCACCGCGCCGGACGCGCTCTTCACCAGCTTGCCCTGGATCACCTTGCCGGACGGCAGGCCGTTGGCCTTTCCCGGGAAGAACTCGACGCCGTGCGACGTCTGCACCATGTGGCCCAGCACCTGCTCGCGCTGCTGCAGCGCACGCGCCGCGCTCGGGTCCGGCAGCCCGTCGCGGAACACGACGTCGCTTAACTTGGCGGCGGGCGTGAACTCGAGGACGGTGACGCCGTCCTCGGCCAGGACGAACGCCCCCGGTGAGAACTTGAGGCCCTTCTCCGTCTTGATGACCTGGCCCTCGATGAACTTGACGCCGTCGGCCGTCTCCAGCGTGGTGCCCGGCACGAAGCGCGCCTCGCCCTTGTCGTCCTTGACGGTGACGCCGGGGACGAACTGCGCGGCCCCGCTGGCATCCACCGCGGTCTGTCCGGCCACGAACCGGGGCCCCTCCGGTGTGACGACGGTCTGTCCGGGAATGAATCGGAGCTCGCCGTCGTCGCCCTTGGCGCTCTGTCCAGGAACGAACTCCCAGTCCTTGTCGCCGTCCTGCCCCACCTCGACGCTTTGGCCGGGCACGAAGAAGGCCTCCCCGGATGGGGTGGTCAGTGTTTGCCCGGGCACGAACTGCGGCCCGGTCGGTGTGTTGACCGTCTGGCCGACGATGAAGGAGGTGACCCCGGCCTCGTCGGTAACCACCTGCCCGGGCACGAAGCGCGGGCCCTCGGGCGTCATCACCGTCTGGCCTGGTGCGAAGCGGCCCTCGCCGTCGGCCGTGTAGAGCATCTGGCCCTGTACGAACTTGGGGCCGTCACGGGTGTGCAGCGTCTGTCCGGCCACAAACACCTGTTGTCCGGGAGTGCCAGGGACCGGGGCGGCGCCGGCAGCAGCCGGGGCCGGGACCACCGGCACTTCGACAGTCTGCCCGGGGATGAGCAGCGGCCCGTCGGGTGTGTGGACGGTGAGGCCGGGCATGAACACGGGCCCGGAGGCCGTCTCCACGGTCTGCCCCGGCACGAACACCCGCCCGCTGGGAGTGTCCACGGTCTGCCCCACGAGGAGGCGCTGGGCTGCGGCGATGTCCAGCCGCAGGGCGTGCACGCGGCCGCCCACCTCCACGGGCTGGCCCTGGCCGTTGTCCAGGGCGTTGACGAGCTCGGGGATCTCCTCCAGGCGGGGCAGCTCGTTGAGCAGCTCGCGGTCCTCCATGAGGACGGCCTTGACCTCGCCTTGGCGGGGCAGCGCACCGGGGTCCACGAGCTGTGCCGCCTTCTGCATGTCGGCGCTGGGCTCGGCTGTGAGCGGGGAGAAGGGGGCGACGGCGTGCACCGTCGGGAACCCGCCGACCTCCTCGAGCAGAGCTGGCTGCTGGACTATGCCCGGCGACGATGTCTCCAGGTCTACGACGACGGCCGGTACGTCGATGGGGGTGGGCAGGGCCGTGATGGTGGCGGCGCCCTGGAGCGGTGCCTCCTTGGCGAAGGCCTCGGCGTCAAACGCTCCCACCAGGGGCTTGGCCAACTCGTGCAGCTCATGGTACAGCGGGGCGTCGGCACGCACCTCCTCCATCTCAAACCGGTCCCACTGACGGGGGCCCCTCTGCTTGGCCTTCTTCCTCTTCTCGGCGCGCTCGGCCTGCATCTTGACCTTCATAACCTTGGCCGAGTGGCGGCGCCTTTCCTCCTGCGCGGCGCGGTTCTCCTTGTCCTCAAAGATGCGTTTGCGGTCGGCGAGCCCAGCCTCGCGCTTCTGCTTACGAAGGCGCTCGTCCTCGTCACGCTGGTAGGCCACCTCGCCGGGCCCCTCACCCTCCCAGAGGTCCTCTTCCAGGGCGACCAAGTCCCTCACGTCCAGCGACACGTTCTTGCCCTTGCGCAGCGTCAGCAGCAGGTGGTCGGCGTCGCGCGCCAGCATCACATCGCGGACGTCGCCGTCGCGGACAGCCGCCTCCAGGCGTGACGGGAAGACGAGGCTGGTGCGCCGCTCGTCCACGGTGTACACGTACTTGCGGGCCTCCTCACCGCTGACGGGGGCCTTGCCCTCGAGCAGGCCCCGCAGCTCGGTCTGCTCGTCCAGCACGGGGAACACGTAGCGGTAGTCGGGGCGGACGGCATGGCGGCGCGGCTGCAGCCCCAGGAAGAGGTGGTGGTCGTTGCCGCCCTCCGACTTCTGGGTGATGTGGCAGTGCTCCCGGTGCACGCCCAGCCCCACGAGCACGGGGATGTAGTGGTGGCCCGGCAGGCCGATCGCCTTGCCGGTGATGCGGCAGAAGCGGCGCGCGTCTGCCGGCGAGATGGGCGGCAGCAGCGGGAAGTAGTTGGGCTTGGGCAGCGCGCGGCTGCCGCCCGTGATGCGGCAGAACGGCATGGTGGTGGTGGTGATGATGGTCACCGCCGCATAGCTGCGGCCTCAGACAGCCAGGCTAGGTCGGCGTCGGCGTCCACCCCGCCGTCCGGTCGTCGCGTACTTCGTACCGCGGTTCCCTTCCCTCGACTCGGCTCGTGTCGGCTCGGCTCTCGTCTCTCGGCTCGCCTGAGACCACCTCGGATCGGATCGCCTCAGATGTCCGCTCGGTTTCGCGTCTCGACTCGAACTGACTCCCTCCCTGCCACCCCAGCACGGCAAGCAGCGCCGCGCCAGGACTGCCAGGACCTCCCCCCCCCCCTCAATCCCCTCCCCGACCATCACCCCGACTTCCACCCCCACACCTTCCCCCGGTATTAATACGATAGGCGCGCGGTCAAGCTGGTGCGGCGTGCGCTGGCGTGCGCTAGCGTGCGCTGGCGTGTGCCGCTGAGCAGGCGGGCCGAGCCGGGCCTGCCTGGGAAGATAGGCAGGCATCGATAGCGCCTCGACTCGACTCGCCGGCTTTACGAGGGGCAGAGCAAAACACCATTACTTCTCCGTCCATTAAGTACGTCCGAATTTCTCCTGACTTAAACTGTGAACGGTGGAAAAGAACGCTGGATTAGCGAATTTTCCGCTGGTCCGGCGAATTCCGACCTTTGAAAACACGTCTCAATATTTATCCGCTGAGTCGACGAATTTTTCGCTCACTTAGCGAAAATTTGTGTCTGCGTTGGCGAATCATTCGTTTGGATCAGCGAAAAAAATCTGGATATGCATATTTAGCGAAGACATTTTTTTTTCCGTGCGAAGCCGTGCCGCCGAGCGCCTGCGAATGCCAGGGTAGGCCAGCCCGCGCGACACGCGTGCGTGCGGGAGTCGTATGCTTGCCTACCCAGCAGGCGCTGTCTCCTCACTGTTTATGTTTACGAGAGAATGGTCGGTCCCAGATTGGTTGGTTATACTGAGGGTGACTCTGTTAGTGGAAAGGCTTGCTCACCTATCGATATCCTTTATGACGAAAGTAGTCAATCAAATTAAGAGTAAGTGGTGTTAGGTAGAAAATGAAAAGTGAAAGTGAATGTGTGTGACATACCGATCCGTTTCCATTGGCGGTGCTTTTGGCATTGCCTGTGATGCGTGTGTGGTGGTAGTGCGGCGCTGTTGTGGTGGCCTCGGTGCTTGCGTTTTCCTGGAAAATACAAAGTTCAGCCGCTCTAAGTATCTACGTCGAAAAGGCGTAGCAGGCAAAATGCACAACACAAGAATGACAGGCTAAGGTGGCGGCTATGCACAGCGGGGAAATTAACAGAGGTAAGGTTCCACAAAAATAGCTCCAGAAAAACCTCCACCAGGGAATGTATTCTGTTGCAATCTACAGAGCTATGGAAACAGCAAACTACCGACGAATGTAATTCTACAAGCCCCTGCAACCTGCAAGCCCCAAGGCCCGGGGCATGGCTGTGTGGTGCCCAAAGCAGGCGCTCCTCTCTGCAGACGGAGCAGAAGGCTGTGGCCGCATGCATCGTGCCAGGCTCTCCGGCCCCTCCGGCCGCTCTGTGGCCCCGCTGACTCCGCCGGGCCGGGGCTAGCCGGGGCTGGGAGCGCGCCAGGCCCTCCCGGCCCGTCCCGGCGGCCCATGCAGCCCGATTGCCTGTGTTTTTGCCATTACGACGTCGTTTGCTCGCGTCGCGCAGAGCGATGCGCGCGCGCCCGCACTCGGACAGGCTCACGACGTCCACGGCGGCGGTGCGGAGCTAGCGGCAGGCGCAGCAGGCAGCGCCGCAGATTAGTTATCCGGTCATGGCAACGACGGGGGACAATGTACGCCTGACGCCGGCCTGGCCTCGCGCCACGCCCCGCCGCCCCCCGCCGCCCCCCGCCGGCCCCCGCCTCGGGGAGGAAGTGATCCGGAGGTCGTCATGCAGAGAAACTGCTGCCAAGGGGTGGCGATCGAACACATGGAACAAGGCACAGGGACATTCAGCTCAATGTATTTCCATAATGCAAAGCGCTCTCTACTGATAGCGAGGAGGCCTGGACCGGGGCACAGCAGCCGGGGCTACTCCTGGTGCTGCCCTCTGGTGAGCTCCTGCAGGAACTGCTCCACCACAGCCCTTTTCGCGCCCCCGGCGTCCCTGTGGGCGGCCAGGTACCGGAGGAGGGTCACGGCGGCGGACACCGCCTCGGCCCCGGACGGCACCGGCCCCCCGGGCACCGGCCCCCCGGCCTCCCCACCGGACATGGGCACCCCCGGGGCTACCTGCAAGAAGCAACAGGCCTGTTAGGGCCGCCTTATCTGGGAAAGCTCGTGACTAGCGCGCGGGAAGCGAGCGAGCGAGCCTGGACTAGCCGGCCAACCGCCGTACTCAAACAGACAACCACACACTTAATGTCAATGCACCTGTACAAATTTGCACATTACTCATGTGCAGAATCACACATACATAAATTATGAATACATATTTGTGCATCGTTATGTACAAATTTGTACATAAAGTATGCATGTATAATTCTGTACATGAAATGTGTACAAATTCGTACATTTACATTTAGTGTGAGTCTTCCTGCTCGCCTCGCAATGCCGAACCACGGCGGCGTCCCGCACGAAGCGCTTAAAGCAAAGGCTGGTCGGTCGGACCAAGGCAAATAACTTTCATAAATTTGCGGTCTCACAAAGCGGCGGCCCGGTGGGTCCCGCCCGCCCCGCCCCGCTGCCGTTGCGCAAGGCGGTGGCCCCTGCGGGTACGGGGCGGGGCGGGGGGGGGGGGCTCAAACCCTTCCCCCGCCCCGCCCACCCCGCCCCGCACTATCTGCTAAGGACTGCCAGCGCGGTAAGCGACCATAAAGCTGAATGATGGGTCTGAGTGCGCCGCGCACCGAGCACTGAGCACTGAGCACCGAGCTCCGAGCTCCGCGCACTGATTCCTGGGAACAGGGTGCCAGCACCCCCATCGGATGGCTGTGACGTCACCGCGAGCATCCCGGCCATCTCATTGGTGGACGCTGCTACACACAAACACACATGTGGCGAGTACGACTAATTGCCCAACGCGAAGTGTCCGCTTTTATGAGCGTGTTTACGACCCCGGCCCGCGTCCGCATCTGCACCTGGCGGGGCGGCGGCGGCCCAGCTCCTGGACACATTCAGGTGCACCGGGATGACACGGCCGGCGGCGTCCTGGCGGGTTCCGGACCCTGGATGCTGCCCAGCCCTCGGCACGCAACGTCACGTTTCTCGGGTGTCGTGTATTTGCTTCCCCCTAGCTACCGGTCGCGCTGCTTCAGCCGCAGTTTTCGGCACGCGGGCCGGGAGGCGGACAGAGCTCGGCGGGGTCCTCATGAAATAGCGGCCATCATACGGCTCAACTAGTTGACAATAATATCCCACAAACTAACCGAGTTGGCACGGGGTGGCTGCCGGGGCCGGGCCACGTCCGAGCACAGAGCGCCGATCGCCCCGCGTCCTTGTCCCTCCTCCGTTATCCCTCATCGGCGCTCTCTCTCTCTCTCTCTCTCTCTCTCTCTCTCTCTCTCTCTCTCTCTCTCTCTCTCTCTCTCTCTCTCTCTCTCTCTCTCTCTCTCTCTCTCTCTCTCTCTCTCTCTCTCTTTCCTTTCACTCCCCCCCCCCAATACCTCTCTTGACCAGGGCTCGCAGGAATCGCAAAATGGCTAAGCTCCATTCTGATGTCAATCATTTACCTCCTTCCTTGACAGCCTTCGCCCTAATCCATCCCTCTCCCCCGTCTTTGTCCCCTTTCTATTGGCATGGCATAGCAGTGGGCTGAACGCTTTTTCGTCGCCTCGTTGCCCGCAGCGCTCTCGTAAATCCATCAAAATCCGCCAAAATGTCAGGGCAACCACCTCCCGGCCCGCTTCGCCTCGCCTCGCCGCGCCCGCGCCAAACTTGCGGAGCCTTCTGCCAGTGGGCGTCGCCTGTCGCCTCGCCTCGCCTCGCCACGGCACATAGCCTGCGCCCCTGTGCCTGTAGCCTCAGCCTGTGAATCACGTTTCATGGGATGAGATCACGATCACGACCAACGACAGCGGGGGTTCAACGAACGGCGGGCGAGAATAGCGTGGCCAGTCATTGATGCGGACCAACCAACGCTAACGCAGGGTGGGTATGAGAAATTCCAATCGCGTTTTCGGTGGAGGCAGATAGGCAAGGCCCTGCGTATAAGCGGGTGGTCGCATCACGTACATTTCTCATACTCGCTCCCGGGGCGGGCATCTGATCGTGCGCAGCGGTTCGAATAGTGGCCGAACCGCTGTCGTTTCCGTTTCCTCGCGGCCGACTGACCTGAATCGGTCCGCTCTGCGGCAGGGGCAGGTGCTCGGTGTGCTCGGTGTGAGTGATGGAGACGCGGGGCTGCCGCTGCCGCTGCTGCCGCTGCTGCCGCTGCTGCCGCTGCCGCCGCTGCTGCTGCTGCTGCCGCTGCCAGTCCCGGGGACGGGCTTAATTGTCGGTGGACCGTGCCGTGTCGGCTTAACACGTGTACTCACAGCCGAGTACTCCACCGCCTCGCCCCGCCAAAACGGCGAGAAAAACTTGGCTAGGGTTTGGTAGGGGCGCCACCGTCCCACAGGTGAACTCCATCTCGCTTACCTCCATGACGTCGACACCGCCCCAGGACTGCGACTGCTCGATGATGGTGGTGGTGGTGGTGCTGGTGGCCTTGGTGGACTCCGCGGTGACGGTGCCGCCGCTGCCGCCGGCGCCCGGCTTGCGTGGTCCGGCCCCCAGCACACGGCTCAGCTCCGCCGAGAAGGCCGCTGTCGACAAAGAGGAGAATTAGTTCAGAAACCTCATCGTTTCCTTTAGGGTTCAATTTACAAGTGAACACATAACATCAGGTTTTCATTTGCTTCCATGACGTTTCGGGTTTGTCTTTTTCCCAGTGCAGGTGGCGGACCTGGGGTACTGGTCGAGGCCAGGGGGCAGCTCGTGAGAGTGAAGAAGTGGTGGACCCAGGCCGGTGCCAAGTGGAGGCCGGGGCCAGCGGCCGGCCTCGGGCCTCTGCACCTGCGGAGCTGTGGTACCGTATGGTACCTGCGGCGGCGGGCTGCAGTGCCCCGCAGCCCCACAGCCCCGCAGCCCCGCAGCCCCGCAGCCCCGCAGCCCCGCAGCCCCGCAGCCCCGCAGCCCCGCAGCCCCGCAGCCCCGCAGCCCCGCAGCCCCACAGCCCCGCAGCCCCGCAGCCCCACAGCCCCGCAGCCCCGCAGCCCCGCAGCCCCACAGCCCCGCAGCCCCGCAGCCCCGCAGCCCCGCAGCCCCGCAGCCCCACCCTACAGCCCCACAGCCCCGCAGCCCCGCAGCCCCGCAGCCCGCCGGTATTTGAACCCGGTACCGCCACCTGCTCCTTGGAGAGAGTTGGGGAGGATCCAGTCCAACACCGGCTCAGCGCCGCCACCGCCACCGCCGCCACTGCCTGCCGCTGCCGCCGCGCCGGTGTCATCCGTGCTGCACCTTTTGCCCTTTCTAAAGCCCTGCCCTATTCCCGGCACAAGGTCCCTGCCGAGGGGAGGAGGAGGGCCGGGGGCCGGGCACGCAGACGGGCATACCTTGCTGGCGGCCTAGGGCCAGGGCCTGGCCGGGGCCTGGCTGGGGTGCAGCGAGCCGATCTCTGCCGTGCCGGGCACCGAGAACAGAAGCATCGGCCTTCCACTCTCCGTTCTCTGTGGTGCCGGGACCTCACGGGATGGACTCACCTGTTTTTCGTTTCGATGACATTCTGCCGCCGCTTCTCTTTCACGCCTCTTCACCAGTCACTGAATGCGGGCATCTCCCCGTGGTCCAGCCTGCAGACAAAGAGAAAGAGAGGCTCATTCATCGACTCCCGTGCCGCCGTGCACCGCCCTGGCTCTGAGCCTCAGCAGCCCCAGTCCACCACCTACTCGGAGACGGGCCCAGAGATGGCAGGCAGATAGACGCAGCCTTGGCCGGCCTTGGCCGCGGCGGTGGCGGCTGCGGTGGCAGTGACCACCAAGTAGCCTAGCCTGGCATAGCCACACCGCCGCCTGGCTTTTGTCACCGCCGGGGCAGCAGCAGGGAGCAGCAGGCAAGGGCGCACGAGACAGAGAATAGAGATGGAGCTCGTGGCTGGGACTGGGACGACAGAAGTCCCGATGCCTGCTGGGCTCGGCCCAGCCCGCTCAGTGAGAATCGAGCCCACTCGGACCGCTCGGAAGAGCTCAGAGTCGGTTGCATACGCAGACGTCTCGTGGCGTCTCGCTGCGCCTAGCTGCCGGCCAGCAACGCTCTCTGGACCGCTCAAGCTCCATCTCTAACAAAAACGTGTGTGTGTATGTGTGTGTGTGTGTGAGAGAGAGAGAGAGAGAGAGAGAGAGAGAGAGAGAGAGAGAGAGAGAGAGAGAGAGAGAGAGAGAGAGAGAGAGCGAGTGTGTGTGTGTGTGTAAGGAGTAAATCTTTCTACAGCTTTTTCGCATTGCCTGCGGGTTTAAATTCAAGCTCTCCAATGCGTTCTTTGAATTTGTTTAAGTGTTCGCTCAATGGACGAAATGAGGTTAGAAATAGTGGGAAAACAACACAAGGACATTCAATACGGGTCGGCTGGTCTTTGGCCTGAATTCCCCTTCGTCTCCTCTGACAGAAATTTTCCATCGGCTGATCCGACCCCGCGCCACGCGCCACGACCCCCCGAGGAGAGGCCAGAGCGCCGCTAGCGCCGCAGTCATGCCTGCCAGCCCCGCTCCCGCACCGACACCAACAGACGTCTCGCTTCAGCTTCCCCCATCCGAACAATTATAGACCGGACGGAAGATTGGCAGGCCTGGGGGGAGGGGGAGGGGCTGAGACATACGGAACTCCACGTCCTTGCCTGCCCCTGCCCTGCCGCGAGCCGTGTCGCTGAGCGCCTGCCAGAGCGAGGGTAGGCCAGCCCGCACGACATGCGTGACTGCAGGAGTCAAGGTTGCCTACCCAACAGGCGGCCTGACTCGGGCGACGTTGGCGCTCCACAGGCTCCCGGCTCCAGATGCCTCTGAATCGACAGGCACCACGGAATAACTACACTGCCCAAGGGCCAATCGCGGGCGAATTTGTGTCATGTGTTTCGTAGTTGTAGTTTTGGTCCTTTGGGGTTTAGATTCGCGTCGCTCGCTCGATTGTTATTGATCAATAAATATTCAAGAAATTTTCTATTACAACAAAAATATTTCAGTTCCCGATCGTAACAGATTTCTTGAGGGGGCTCCTAGCATCACTACCAGTCGCTGCACAAAGTCTAGTGAACTTGTCACAACTTGGTCGGGTGTTCCAAGCACTCATAAGGTGACCGCATTGGTTTGGACACACCCGACCCGGGGACTGTGTGCTCCCCGACCGTTAATGCTGACCATCCAGCCTGACACCACTGCTGACCACTCAGGCTGACCCACGGGCTGACTACATACGGGCTGACTCTACGGCGGGGGAGGGGGGCGTTGTCAGCCGGTGACGAACGGTCGCTGATAGCGCTCCGCCTCGCGGCTCGCTAACGCGGTCGCCCCGCGAAACATTCAAGAAATTATTAAGTTACAACAACGATATTTCAGTTACTAGGCTGCCCAAAGGCCAATCGCGGTCGACTTTGTGTCACGTGTTTCGTAGAGGTAGTTTTAGTCCTTTAGAGGGTTCAAAATTCGCCTCGCTCGCTTGCTTGATTGTAATTAATTAATTAATAAATATTCAAGAATTTATTATGCTTCAAAACAATATTTCAGTTATTAGTTTCAATCATCGCGTATAAGAAACGTCACAGCTGGTATGCACCCATAAGGCGGTGAGTAGGGGGCACACTGTCCCTAGGCGAGGGGTGCATCACATGGCAAAGTCACTGTACACCCAACGGAATAGTGTCATGTGCAATCACGTCCAGTCCCTTCCCAATCATTCCAATCACCAGACACCGAAATGATTCCGAAAAAAATTCGCAGCGAGAAAACAAGCCTGATGGCATGTTTGACCGCTGTTGACAAAACCTATGTCGTCCCGGCTTCCGCCAGGACCCCTGCCTTCAACTTCGGTGATCTTACGGGAACCGGTGCTTTACGGCTGCTAGTTGGCCCCGGGACACAGCACTAGAACCCGCTACCCGGCTTGCGCCGGACGGATCTCCCGGCAACCCCTAGCCCGCGCCAATGCGCGAGGCCCCCTCCGCTAACCACGGCCTCCGGGACTCCATCATACTGTAGTGCCCTTCAACCGCAGTCTGGTTTGGCCCCACTCATCGTGGGAGTCCGCCCCTGCGAAGATTTGGAGGACATAGGTTCCCTTCGTACACGGCCGAAGCCGCTGTACTCTACTCGCTACGTACCGAGTAGCGGCATGTCCGCACCTGCCAGATTCAGAGAGAGGAAAACAGAAGCTTCGAACCCTAGAAGCTCTGCACATCCCCCGAGTCTCCCCCTGGATTTCTCCAGAGGCACAGAACGCCCCCCGGGCGGGACCCTCGAATCTAGGGAATTGAACCCTAGACCCTCGGGACCGGGGGTTTGTGCCGGCGGCGCCTTAGCCCGCACGGTCGCTTGGACAGCCATACCTACGACACGTTCGGAAGTATATTTTAGGCACTGTCCGCCAAGCTGTGTCACAAGAAAAAGTTAGGCGGCCGGCAAGAGTTGAACCACGGACCTGTCGGTTTCCGACCGGTCCACTAACCCATGCGGCTACCGAGCCACGATGTTGGCAGTTGCGCTCCCGGCACACTAGCTTTACAGAGTAGAGCTGAACATCGAGAAAAAAAAATTTGGAGGCGGAGGCAAGAGTTGATCCCGGGACACCGTTCGTTAGAAAACAGCGCCTCAACCGGTACGGCTACAGCTACTCCTACAGTAAAGGAAGCTTCGGCACGGCAGGGCACGGCACGGCACGGCATGGCACGGTACGGCACGGCACGGCATGGCACGACAGGGCGTCCCCCCGGCGCCACCGGACCGGGCAGCAGTGGACGGCTTTATTATAGGAGTAGCTGTAGCCGTACCGGTTGAGGCGCTGTTTTCTCACGGACGGTGTCCCGGGTTCAAGTCTTGCCTACGCCTCCAATTTTTGTTCTCGATGTTCAGCTCTACTCTGTGGAGCTAGAGTGCCGGGAGCGCGCGGCAGTCACCATTGTCGCTCGGTAGCCGCATGGGTTAGTGGACCGGTCGGAAACCGACAGGTCCGGGGTTCAACTCTTGCCGGCCGCCTAACTTTTTCTTGTGACACAGCTTGGCGGACAGTGCCTAAAATATACTTCCGAACGTGTCGTAGGTATGGCTGTCCAAGCGACCGTGCGGGCTAAGGCGCCGCCGGCACAAACCCCCGGTCCCGAGGGTCTAGGGTTCAATTCCCTAGATTCGAGGGTCCCGCCCGGGGGGGCGTTCTGTGCCTCTGGAGAAATCCAGGGGGGAGACTCGGGGGATGTGCAGAGCTTCTAGGGTTCGAAGCTTCTGTTTTCTCTCTCTGAATCTGGCAGGTGCGGACATGCCGCTACTCGGTACGTAGCGAGTAGAGTACAGCGGCTTCGGCCGTGTACGAAGGGAACCTATGTCCTCCAAATCTTCGCAGGGGCGGACTCCCACGATGAGTGGGGCCAAACCAGACTGCGGTTGAAGGGCACTACAGTATTATGGAGTCCCGGAGGCCGTGGTTAGCGGAGGGGGCCTCGCGCATTGGCGCGGGCTAGGGGTTGCCGGGAGATCCGTCCGGCGCAAGCCGGGTAGCGGGTTCTAGTGCTGTGTCCCGGGGCCAACTAGCAGCCGTAAAGCACCGGTTCCCGTAAGATCACCGAAGTTGAAGGCAGGGGTCCTGGCGGAAGCCGGGACGACATAGGTTTTGTCAACAGCGGTCAAACATGCCATCAGGCTTGTTTTCTCGCTGCGAATTTTTTTCGGAATCATTTCGGTGTCTGGTGATTGGAATGATTGGGAAGGGACTGGACGTGATTGCACATGACACTATTCCGTTGGGTGTACAGTGACTTTGCCATGTGATGCACCCCTCGCCTAGGGACAGTGTGCCCCCTACTCACCGCCTTATTGGGGGCACAGCACACCAGCCCTATACGGACCGTGTGCCCCCTGCTCACCGCCTTATGGGTGCATATCAGCTGTGACGCTGCTTTTACGCGATGATTGAAACTAATAACTGAAATATTGTTTTGTAGCATAATAAATTTTTGAATATTTATTGATTAATCACAATCAAGCAAGCGAGCGACGCGAATTTTGAACCCTCTAAAGGACTAAAACTACCACTGCGAAACACGTGACGCCTAGTGAGGGCACAGCAGCCTTAGGGACTGTGTGGGGAGCGGTGAGGCGGTCAGCCGGGGGGCAGACAGTCCCCGTGGCTCGGACGACATACGTCTCCGTGCCTGCTGGGCTCGGCGCAGCCAACTCAGTTGTAATACCAGTTAGAAATGTTCCAACTAACGTTCGGGAACGTTCGGACCGCCTTCTTGGGGGCACACCAGCCATGGCGACTGTGTGCCCCCCGACCATTAAGGGCTGACCATCCAGTCTGATCCTACTGCTGACCACGCGGGCTGACCGCTGGCTGGGCGTCAGCCGGTGACGAACGGACAAAAAAATCGGTCGCTGAGAGCGCTCCGCCTCGCGGTTTGCTAACGCCCGCCCGCTCGCTCCGCGAATTAGAGAGAGCGGACTGTGTGCGCCCCCCTGCGGTCCGCCTTATTGGGGGCACACCAGCCCCGGGGACCGTGCGCGCCACCGGCCGACCGCCTTATTTGATTTTCCTGGCAAAATTCAATGACTGTGGCTGGGGCTGGTACTGACTGGTGACCTTGGGGCCCACCCCACCCCATCCTGCGCTGACCTGCAGCAGGTGACTCACGCGGTGTGTCAAAGGCAAGGGCGCCAAACGTCGTGTTGTGACTCACTCGCAGCCTCGAATAGAGGTGTCAGCCGCTTGTCAAACACAGAAAACCGTTTTATTTTTTTCTCTTTTTCGTTTTCTCGTCCTTGCCGTGCCTGGCAGCAGCGCACACCTGGGGCCACTGGGACCGGGAGGGGTCGAGGCTTGGATTTGAAGTGTCACACCTCAATAGAGAGACTTGGAAACGGAACTTGAAAAACAAAAACTCTTTCAGGCCGGAAACTCTCGAGGGCATGTATTTGTTGAATGGTGTTTTGAGTGAATTTGGAGGTTAGTTCCCATATCTGGCGCGGGCCTTGAGCATCGATATTTCTCATACCAACTCTCCAGGGTTTCCGGTCTGAAAGTGTTTTAGTTCTGCTTCCGCCTCTGAGCCTCGTAAAAAAAAACCTCCAAAGTCATCGCGGAGCCCATGAGGCACGAGACAGTCCCCGTCTTTGCGGTCTCAGCCATCAGCCCTGGTACAGTCTCGTTCTCCTAGCTCCTTTTCGAATCGCTGAATGCGGGGCTCCCTCTGGGGCGACCTGGGGAGACATGGGGTGTTCCTGTACACCTGCACGTGCCGCATCGCACCGCTTGACTGAAATTCCGTTGGAGTGGGGACGGCCAAGTCATTCGAGTTATTGCGCATCAGGGGGGGGGGGGGCACCCGTCGAGATAGACAGTCGTTGGCAAAAGGAGTGGCTTTTAAATGGCCGCACCGCTATGAGTCAGTACAGCCCGCCGTTTTTACAGAAATCCTACGCCGCCGTGCGCCTTGGCAGCGGCAGCAGGAGGCAGCCTGCGGGCAAGCAGGCACCGAGCCCTCCAACTCAGCAAATATGGCGTAAACAAGAGAGCGGCGCCCATCCCTCTCCTTGAGCACACCCCCTCATTATAAAAGGGAGTCGTAGGAACCGGCCGGTACTCTGGGGTGGACTTTCTTGTCCGAGTAGTGTGCCGCTCGGAACGTTCCTTTCCATGTCGTGCGTGAAAAATACGTCTTCCCTAGTCTGAGACGCTACAGCCTACAGCCTCCCCGGCCAGGCCGCGCCCCCTGGCGGCCGGTGAGGGTTCGAGGTGTCGCTACTCTCCGCTCTGGGCCCGTCGCACCGGGTAGCGACTGCGGCCCACGACGGCCACGGCCCACGGAGCGCAGGGTAGCGCCTGTGAGCGGCGGGGTAGGCCAGCCCACACGACACGGGTGCGTTAAGAAGTCGGGATTGCCTAACCACCAGGCGCCGTGTGCGCTGACTGGTAAAAAAAGGTTTGCATTGCCGACATTACCATGGACGGCCTTTAAGGATGCCCGAGTCATCACCCCGCACTGAGAAAAATGGTTTGAACTGGGAATCAAAATTCTGGGTGTGGGCATCGAAGTATGTTCTATCCGTGCCGCATCAGCACAACAATCAAAGTTTCTGGCTAGCCGGGCCAAAGTTCTGGGGTGAGTAACGAAACAGTTTGATTGCAGCGGAGATGCGGCACGGATAGAACGCACTTCGATGCTCTGTGCTCTGTATTAATCATTTTTCTCAGTGCGGGTCACCGGGTCACCGGGTCTCCACGAACTACCCCTCCACCTGGGGTACCAAGACTTGATTCTAAAAGGCCGCTGGGTAACGGAGGACGACAGCAGGGGTAAGTGACTCAGAGGGGCAGAGGAGGAGGGCCACGGAGTGTTAGAGCCGGTGAGAGCTGCTCCGGCAGCCACCAGACAAATGTCACGGCTGCCGCGGTGCGAGGTGGCAAACTGCTGCCAAAGAGACCAGAAAACAAATCCGAGAGAGAAACCTAAACAACAACATCAACGCCAAGAAACAATGGGGGTGAGGGCGGAGTACAATACACGAATTCGAGTGGTCTGCCCTGCCGCAGGGTGGTGGGGAGAAGTTCAAAACGACGTGCCCGTGAGAAATGGGAGGGTCTAATATAAAACGCGAATGCGGGTATGTTTGTGGCCTTGTGTCCCCCAGAGTGGCTGACCCGTAATCCGGGCTCGACTCGACCCTCGGCCAGACGGGCTGCGTGGCTGCGAGGCTGCGGGGCTGCGGGGCTGCGGGGCTGCGGGGCTGCGGGGCTGCGGGGCTGCGGGGCTGCGTCCTGGGCGCGCTCGTGTCACCGGCGCCCTTGCTCCTGGTGGCCACCGCAGCCACGGGGCGTGGCGCGACGCGGCGTCACACATGTGCGCATTTTACTGCCACCAGAGAGCGAGATAGACATGGAGGTGGCAGAGGGTGGGAGGGAGAGAGACGGAGGGACAGCAGATGGTTGTCACGGCCGTTGACCCTGAGCCGAGGCGGTGGCAGGTGGCGGTGCCCCTGGCGGGGTGGAGCCGCGGCGCCCGGCAGGGTAGGCCGGTCCTGGCGGCGTGCAGCACCCGTCCGCTGGTGTTGCCTACCCGCCGGCTCTCGCTTCGCAGCGCTTGTTCTCATTGACAATTACACGAGTAGTATTCGTGACTAACTGGCCGGTCTCCAATCAGACGGCCTATTTTCGTTCGCGGTCCTGTGGCAGCGGACGGCTCAGCAGGGCTGGGGCCGGCCGGGCAGGGCCGGGCAGGGCATTGTTGGGCGGGTGGCGGCTGCTGCACGGTGCAGCCTCTGTGACTGTGCCTCCACGGACCCTGGGCCGGTGGCAGCCGGTGGAGACCCCCCGCCTTGTCCCGTCCCGGCCCGTCCCGCGGCACGGTGCATCCCGCCCACACGTTCCCACTGGTTCCCACCTCGACGAGGGACATCCCGAAATAATTTCATTCGGTGGCGCCCCGACCCGAAGCCTTTCCCAACCCGCCCCCGATTGATCTGGTGCTAGGCGGGGTTACGGGGGCGGCCCGCCGACCGGCCGCCGCCGCTCCCGCCGCAACACGACAAGCGTCCTGTGGCCCTGCGGCCCTGCGGCCCTGCGGCCCTGCGGCCCTGCGGCCCTGCGGCCCTGCGGCCCTGCGGCCCTGCGGCCCTGCGGCCCTGCGGCCCTGCGGCCCTGCGGCCCTGCGGCCCTGCGGCCCTGCGGCCCTGCGGCCCTGCGGCCCTGCGGCCCTGCGGCCCTGCGGCCCTGCGGCCCTGCGGGCCCTGCGGCCCTGCGGCCCTGCGGCCCTGCGGCTGCGGCCCTGCGGCCCTGCGGGCCCTGCGGCTCTGCGGCCCTGCGGCCCTGCGGCCCTGCGGCCCTGCGGCCCTGCGGCCCTGCGGCCCTGCGGCCCTGCGGCCCTGCGGCCTGCGGCCCTGCGGCCCTGCGGCCCTGCGGCCCTGCGGCCCTGCGGCCCTGCGGCCCTGCGGCCCTGCGGCCCTGCGGCCCTGCGGCCCCCGGCGGGACAGGTGGATGAATAGGTAACCAGGGCGCAGCCCGCGCAGCCAGCGCAGCCAGCGCAGCCCGCACAGCCCAGTGTTTGGAAACATTGAAGCCGGGATGGCCAAGTGGGGCAGGAATGTAATGCGTTGCCAAATCGTTATGTCAGGTGGGGGGCCCGGGGCCCAGCCCAGCCCGGCCGGGGCTCGGCCTGGCCGCTGTCCAGCCTCCGCAGGGGCCGCAGGCGGACGCACCAGTGCGGTACCGGGCCAGCATGGGGGGCGTCCGTAGGCTGCGAGCGCTCGAGCACGGGGTGCCGACCGGCCTCCTGCCGCCGACCATCTTCGGACAGCTCCGGACGAGGACGAACCACGACCCCGCGCTCCCCATAGGCTGAGCCGTCGGGATGTATCGTCATGCTGGTCTTGAGGGAGGGGAGCGAGTGGAGCGGATGTTGTCGTCCGGGGAGCGGGCCGGGCCGGGCAGTGTGGCGGGGGCGGCAGTGGAGAAACGACTCGAGGAAATCCAAATGGATTGGTGCCTGGTCTGCGGGCCCTGCGGGCCCTGCGGGCGGCGCGGGGCACCTACTCCTTACTCCACCCCGATCCCCGATCCGCGTGATCGACACGGATGCGTCGAGTGTTGCTGCGGTGGTGACGACGGCAGCGGCTGTCGCTGCAGTGGCGGCAGCTATACATAGATTGGCAGCGAGTCAAGGTGGCGTGGCGCGGCGTGGCGCGGCGTGGCGCGGCGCACTGAGATGGCACTGGCAGCGCACCACACCGGCACCGCGCCCCCCGCAGCCCCCGCCCCACCGCCTCCCCCGTCAAGTGCATCTGCCGGCATGCGCCCCGGAAGGGTGACATAACGCCCGCACGGCCCACTGGGCTTCGCACACCTGCCCGACAACACCTGACCTGACGTCGTATTGGAATACAGGTTTCCTACGAGACTCTAAAGCGGAAGCTGAGGAACAAAACCACGTCCAGCACTCGAGAGCAGGTATGAGAAAACTTGACGCACAAGCTCCGCGCCAAATCCGGGCCTTACCTCCAAATCCACTCAAAACGCCATTAAAGTTTCTCATACCGTCTCTTGATGGTTTCCGGTTCTGGAAGTGTTTTTGTTCTTAAACTTCCGTTTTCAAGTTTCATTGGAAACCTCTATTCCGAGGAATTCGCGCCACACGGGGAGCACCGCAATCTGCAGACTGATGTACTCAGAAGTGACACACTCCGTGAGACGGACCGGACCGGGACAGGCCATAGTGGGACTCGGCTCGGCTCGGGGAGGAGTGGAGTGGAGTGGAGTCCCTCTCAGTCTCAGCCCATCCCCCGGCAGGCCCCGGCAGGCTGCGGATGAGAGCATGGTACGCTGTCGTGAGGCTGTCACACGCTGGGATTTGAACGCGCGGCAGAGGGTTCGGCACGGCGTCCTCTGCACCATTAGTGACTCCCCCGTTGGCCGCTGCTGCCGCTGCTGCCGCTGCTGTGCTGCTGCTGCTGCTGTCGCTGCTGCCGCTGCTGCCGCTGCTGCCGCTGCTGCCGCTGCTGCCGCTGCTGCCGCTGCTGCTGGGCTGGGGGCTGCCGGCTCGTCACGCGTTCGTTTTTGAGCTGAATGGCCCTCTTGTGCCGCCCTGCCAGCCTTGCCGCCCCGGCCTGCCCCGGCCCGCCCCGGCCCGACCGCCATGGCGCTATTAATACGCTGCTCTTGAAAACCATTTCATGCATACCGCGTTCACGTTGCGCCCACTCGACTGTAGACGCGACACCTGACCAGTATTAGTGCTCCCACGCCACGCGCGTACATCTCCGACTGGGATGAGGTCGTGCCGGGAGCGCGGCCTGAAGGTTGCTGGGATCCCTCTATTCTCGTCGTGTCTGTTGGCTAATAGGCAGGGGCCTCCCGGATGGGAAGCCCTAACTAGGGCTGGGTGATGTAGGGTTCATTATTCATTGATTCCTCGATTGTGTGAGCGTGGGGCGCCAGATTGGTTTTTGTTATTATGATATTAAACAGAAATTCACGATATTTCCTCAATATTCAAATAATGAATATATTCAGTGCACACCAAATTCGAGAGTATTTTACCCTGGTTTGCCCCGGTTTACCCCGGTCTGGACAGGCACAGAAGCACACACCGGGCGAGTGGCGCCCCCAACGCTCCAACGCGGCACCAACAGCGGCCAACAAGCGGAGAGACATGGTGACGCGCCGGCCGCCGAGTCCCCGCCGCGCCGCGCCGCGCACGCCAACACCCGCAGCTTGACAGCCACACAATCGCGGCTCAGAATGGAATCGGGACGCCCCCGAGGCCGCGGTGGGCTGCCGGCCGTTTGTAATTAGGCTGCCGTGGTCCGCCGCTGCGTACAGCCGACCGCGGCCACCGCGGCGGGACAGCACCCGGCACCGTGCCCCAAACAGGATAAATGTGTGCCGTCGGGACTCGAACCCTGAACCCTCGCCGATACCCTCGACGTCGTAGGCGATAGCTGAGAAGGTGTCGGCCACGGAGCATTAACCCTCCCGGCCCCGCCCGGCCCCGCCACCCCCTCCCCCTCCCCAGCCGAAATGTCAGGGAGGTGCCGGCTGCAGCACGTGAACCCTGACGGTATGGAATTCGACAAACAAAGGGCTGCTCCTCTTAGGCCGGCAGGGCAGGGCGGGGGGCGGGAAGGGCGGGCAGGGCGGGCAGAGCGGGCAGGGCGGGCAGGGCGGGCAGGGCGGGCAGGGCGGGCAGGGCGGGCAGGGCGGGGGGCGGGCAGGGCGCCCGGTGGGGAGGCATTTGAGCTGAGCGCCGGGCCGGACAGGCCGGACGCCGGACGGTCGTGGCCGACAGACGTCAAAGAACTCGCCAGTGTTTGCCACTGTCCGAATCCGAAAATAAAAGGTTGCTTTATGTGACCCACATAGGGGCCTGCCGGGGCTGCCGCGGCTGCACTGCTGCACTAAAAGGCTGTGCGGCTGTGGCGGCCGGCGGGCGTCGAACCCACGCAAGCGGACGCGGCGGCGCGGCCCGGCGCCACAGTTACGTCCGCTGCGGTCAGAGCCGAGCCCAGCCCCGAGGCCCTGCGCCGGGCCGGGCCGGGCAGGGCTGAGCTGGGCATTCCTAACATCGCAGACGCCGCCGGCCGCCACTGGCCGCCACCCCTCCCCTGCCGTAGGCTGCGGCCAGGGCGTGCGCCGTGCGCGCGCGAGCTGCTGCCGGTAGCACAGTTTGAATTTACGCGCCCAATCGGCACCGCTGCGCACCGCACGGTACGGGCCATCAGCCGCTTCCGGCCGCCAGCGCGTTGCCTTAAGTAGGCGGGAGCAGACGGCGCCTCTAGCAGACGGCGCCTGTGCCGGCTGATGGCAGTCGAGTGCTTCCAGTGAGTACGGCACGGTACCGCAGTACGACGTCCACGTCCCGATGGCGCGGCAGCGGTGGCAGCGGTGGCAGCGGCACGTTCCCGCAACAGCGACAACAACGACTGACATGGACCCGCGTCCGCTCACTCTGGACGTCACGTCGCCGTCGCTGAAGCGCGCCTGCAGCACCACAAGCTGGCCGTGTTCCCTCTGTCGTCTCGGGAACCAGAGTGGACAAAGCGCGCCAATCCTCTCTTCCGGAAAGTTGTTCCAGCTGGGCTCGCGTAGGTCTGTGTCCGCGCTGGTCAGGCGCCGGGAGGGTAGGCAACTCGGACTCCAGGATGCTCGGGTGTCGTGCGGGCTGGCCTACCCTGGCACTTGCAGGCGCTCCTGCACTCACAGCCCTGTTCCCATCCCACCCCAGCCACTTCACCTTCACCCTTCGCTAATACTTCTCGCCGCCTTAACGCTCACTGCTGGCCACTTCACCACTGCGTCGGCACACACAAGCACTCGTGCGAACGCGATCGCTGCCGCCACAACTGACAACGACGGGGTGGCCCCGGTGGCCCCTCTACCACGGACAGGCACACAATGACGTCATCGATTACCTCGTTGACAACAACTGCGGCCACGTAACACGGCCGTGACGTGACTCGGTCGGTGCGCGCGCGAAACACACGCGGAACGGCCCGGGCGGGGCGGGCTTTCGCTCGTCGCCGAGAGCTGCTCTCCTGTGGCGTCGCGGCGCGGCCTGGCCTCCCTCTCCTAGCGACCCTACCCGAGCCAGTACGCCACGCTTGCTGCTGGCGCGGACACTGCCGAGGGGGCAGCCCGGCCCGGCCCCAGCACCGGGTCCTACGCGCCCCCGACCCCCACCCCGCCCCAGCCGGTGCCGCACAGATACAGGGTGTTTAGCGACCACCTATTGGCACGGTGCCTGACCACACGGCGCCTCGCCTCCCCGCGTCGGCACTCCTAGAGACGCCTTGTGCGGTCGGTTGTTTTGTGTTGATTATTTCCTGTCTGCATTTCTACCACTTGTGTTTCTTTTCTCTCGACTGATTTTGTAACAAGGTCTCTTCTAGGGTAGTGCAAAGGGGAGACTGGAATGGTGGACCATAACCAGAGGCCAGAGGTGCGTGCCTTGTGCGGTGTACTGACGTGGAGCACACAGGTAAGAACATTTTCGAAGTACCGTAAAATCGGCGCTGCTTTATTAACTAGATAAATTTTTTACCGGCTCACATAGAGGATTTAACGCAGAAACTTGCGCGGTGTGTCTAAAGCACATACTTTTCTCTACGATGAACGAACCACCGATGAACATCGGCATTGTCACTCCCGTGCGCAATTCCGGCGACGACCGAAAGACAGCGGCAAACGGGATGAGGGGTCTGACCAGGCCCAGCGCGCGGACAGAGCGCTCCGCGCGAGTGGCGGGCAGGTGGCGGCGGCCGCAGACGAAATATGCTGCCGCCCCCAGGAGAGGAGCGGATTTCGTGATGGTTAGAAACAAGACAGGCATGAAGAACGCTCTAGCGAGAGACAGCGGCGAACGGGAGGAGGCAGCTGGCCAGGCCCAGCGGGCGGACAGAGCGCTCCGCGCGAGCCATCGGTTCTGATGCTCTGCGGGGCGAGAGTGGCTAAAGTAATTACAGCGGCTTCGGCCATGTGCGATCTGGGCATCCAACCTCCCTCCCAATCCGCGCGGGAGTGGCCGCAGTGCCACAGACCAAGGGTCTGTAAAGTTAGCGAGGCGCGTATCTGCGAGCGAGTGAGCTGGCCACGGAGCTGGCTATTTTCAAAACGCAATTTATAGTTTCAAATATGATGGGCTGATGGTCTGTTGACCGTTGGTAACAAAACCTATATCGTCCCGGCTTCCGCCAGGACCCCTGCCTTCAACTTCGGTGATCTTACGGGAACCGGTGCTTTACGGCTGCTAGTTGGCCCCGGGACACAGCACTAGAACCCGCTACCCGGCTTGCGCCGGACGGATCTCCCGGCAACCCCTAGCCCGCGCCAATGCGCGAGGCCCCCTCCGCTAACCACGGCCTCCGGGACTCCATAATACTGTAGTGCCCTTCAACCGCAGTCTGGTTTGGCCCCACTCATCGTGGGAGTCCGCCCCTGCGAAGATTTGGAGGACATAGGTTCCCTTCGTACACGGCCGAAGCCGCTGTACTCTACTCGCTACGTACCGAGTAGCGGCATGTCCGCACCTGCCAGATTCAGAGAGAGGAAAACAGAAGCTTCGAACCCTAGAAGCTCTGCACATCCCCCGAGTCTCCCCCCTGGATTTCTCCAGAGGCACAGAACGCCCCCCCGGGCGGGACCCTCGAATCTAGGGAATTGAACCCTAGACCCTCGGGACCGGGGGTTTGTGCCGGCGGCGCCTTAGCCCGCACGGTCGCTTGGACAGCCATACCTACGACACGTTCGGAAGTATATTTTAGGCACTGTCCGCCAAGCTGTGTCACAAGAAAAAGTTAGGCGGCCGGCAAGAGTTGAACCCCGGACCTGTCGGTTTCCGACCGGTCCACTAACCCATGCGGCTACCGAGCCACGATGTTGGCAGTTGCGCTCCCGGCACACTAGCTTTACAGAGTAGAGCTGAACATCGAGAAAAAAAATTTGGAGGCGGAGGCAAGAGTTGATCCCGGGACACCGACCGTTTGAGACCAGCGCCTCAACCGGTGCGGCTAACATGCCACGATACCAATCGCCCGTAGCTTCACTGTAGCATCTGTCCTGAGGGGCACACTAGTCCTGAAAATTTGTACAGTGATTGAAATGCCATATGACTGGATGTGACTGGAAAGAGACTTGACGGACTTAACGAAAAGAGAATGGAAAGCGAGGTTCTCTTCATGTTTCTGCTTTGAGGACAGATGCTACAGTGAAGTTTCTGGCCATTAGTATCGTGGCATGTTAGCCGCACCGGTTGAGGCGCTGGTCTCAAACGGTCGGTGTCCCGGGATCAACTCTTGCCTCCGCCTCCAAATTTTTTTTTCTCGATGTTCAGCTCTACTCTGTAAAGCTAGAGTGCCGGGAGCGCAACTGCCAACATCGTGGCTCGGTAGCCGCATGGGTTAGTGGACCGGTCGGAAACCGACAGGTCCGGGGTTCAACTCTTGCCGGCCGCCTAACTTTTTCTTGTGACACAGCTTGGCGGACAGTGCCTAAAATATACTTCCGAACGTGTCGTAGGTATGGCTGTCCAAGCGACCGTGCGGGCTAAGGCGCCGCCGGCACAAACCCCCGGTCCCGAGGGTCTAGGGTTCAATTCCCTAGATTCGAGGGTCCCGCCCGGGGGGGCGTTCTGTGCCTCTGGAGAAATCCAGGGGGGAGACTCGGGGGATGTGCAGAGCTTCTAGGGTTCGAAGCTTCTGTTTTCTCTCTCTGAATCTGGCAGGTGCGGACATGCCGCTACTCGGTACGTAGCGAGTAGAGTACAGCGGCTTCGGCCGTGTACGAAGGGAACCTATGTCCTCCAAATCTTCGCAGGGGCGGACTCCCACGATGAGTGGGGCCAAACCAGACTGCGGTTGAAGGGCACTACAGTATTATGGAGTCCCGGAGGCCGTGGTTAGCGGAGGGAGCCTCGCGCATTGGCGCGGGCTAGGGGTTGCCGGGAGATCCGTCCGGCGCAAGCCGGGTAGCGGGTTCTAGTGCTGTGTCCCGGGGCCAACTAGCAGCCGTAAAGCACCGGTTCCCGTAAGATCACCGAAGTTGAAGGCAGGGTCCTGGCGGAAGCCGGGACGATATAGGTTTTGTTACCAACGGTCAACAGACCATCAGCCCATCATATCTGAAACTATAAATTGCGTTTTGAAAATAGCCAGCTCCGTGGCCAGCTCACTCGCTCGCAGATACGCGCCTCGCTAACTTTACAGACCCCAACTAGCTGGTCGAAGGGGGTTGACTCCTGAAATCTGGTCAGCAGAAGGGGACCGCCTACCAGCGTCGTGCCTGTGTCTTAGTGGTGGTCAATTCCTGGTACTACACCGGTTCCCATCCGAACACCGAAGTTAAGCAGGAACGGTTCCGGACGGAAGTCTGGAATGAGGCAGGATCCACCACTCCCCCCCCCCCCTTTTTTTTTTTTTTTTGCCTTTTTCGATTGACGAGTGAATTTAAAAAATAAACTGAAATTAAACGTTGGTTTATTACTTCAAGCCCTGCAGTGTACGCGAAAAGTGATTGTTGACTGCGAGTGACGGCCCCAAGACAAACTACCACCAATCTGCGGTCTCTAAAACGAGTTTTTCCCCCCCCCCCCCCCCCCCCCAGGAGTCTGTTATGTTTTGAAACTGCATCAAAGCCCAACCAAAACGCCCCCAAAACAGAGTCCATCCGTTACGTAGTTTTCGAGATGAATAGGGGTCTTAACTGACAGGGCGAGCGCAATACTCGTTCTTTTTTGCTACCACGTAATAGCAGTGGTAGAGGAAGCAAAGAACGAGTAAAAATGAGCTGTGGAAGATTTCGTGTCCTTTTCCCCAACTTTTTGCAAAACAAATTCTGTTGTGCAACGTAATGAGTGACGTAATGGTTTTGAAAATGAATGGGAGGGTTTGAATAATACAAAAGAAAATAGTAAATTTTTCAATTCTCTTTATATTTTAGGTGTATAACAAGGTAGTTCGTTGGCTATTTTGTGCACATCTACAGTGAAACATATGTATCTTACAAAATGTACCTTATCAAGCAAATAAAGGAAAACAATTGGGAAACAATTCATAAAATGTCATCACACAAATGGTCAATCTAGTGGGCTATGAAGGATAAAGGGGATTTACTTAGCAGGTTTATGTAAAGTCATCTTTTAAACAAATCATAAATTTAAATATTTCTTTTCAGTAACATGTTAACATTAGATTACTGATAAACACTGCTGAAGCAGATCGGCTGTTACATAATAACTAGCTCTCAGTAGATATCTCACTAAAATTCCGTTGATATAGCACATTACTTGCACTGTGGTATGAGTTAATAAATCAATTTTCCCCAGAGCCACAGGGCACATGTACCTTACAAGCCTATGTGCATAAATGTGTGGTGATTTGTATTACCTTGAAAAATGAAGTGTTTGTCATGGATTAATATAATCTAAATTGTATGAAAGCTGCTTCAATTCAAGTTATACCCATCTGGACCAAAAAATGCATTCAGCAATCTTAATTATCAATAAGTTTGGTTCTGAAGCATTTTATTTGGTTTAGGAACAACTTCATGAGTACCCACAAAGTATTGGTACCTGGATAGTTGGATACACCATGTTCATAGAAATTCTTCTTGGTCTGCTCTGCAAAATAGGTATATTTCACACAGCTAGATAGGTAACAAGAATGACACTTCTCTCAAGGATAAATACAAATTAAGTCCAAACTGACCACTTGCTCTCAATTATGCAATCATAGGTGTGGGAAAAGCAGGTCAGCATTAAGAAAGAACTTCAGATATTGATGCGATGTAGGTAGTTCAGATCACGTCAAATTTACAAACACGAAGCAATAAATTGGTTTGGAATACTTAAGTAAATCTGTAAAAGTGCATAAATTTTGTTGATGATAAGTACAAGTCACATGTAGTTAACTGATGCCAA
Organism: Odontothrips loti; assembly: GCA_038380765.1. Lineage (NCBI taxonomy): Eukaryota > Metazoa > Arthropoda > Insecta > Thysanoptera > Thripidae > Odontothrips > Odontothrips loti. The sequence continues at coordinate 8,655,031 of CM076244.1, read as the reverse complement.
AAAAGCAACAGCACTATACAAGAAAATATGTTTCTCCTTTAAGGAACAAATCACAAATAACTACTCCTCCTTCAGCATAATTAAATCAGTTGCAATTATAATAAGAATTGAAACAAAAATCATACAAAAGAAAACAAAGTCCTACATTTACAACAATCTTGTCAAATAATTTTCTAAAAGATGTTCGAACATCATTTCAATCAGAATATGTCACAAGACCTCAAGACAAACCAGCCACAAAATCTTCATGAAATTTTCTTCTCAATAATATGTCCCTTGTAGTGTAATACTTATTTGCTTATGAAAGCAGAAAAGGTCAGGGAATAATGAAGCCTTTATATAAATCAGACTTAGGCAAGCAGTCAGTTCCAGGTTTACAATGAGGCCTACTGAAAAACAAATGATGTTCGTACATCTCTAAGTCACTTGGATATGGATTAATTTCTCAAGGTCTAATTTCATGACATTTCAAACAATAAATTAGCTGAATCGAGCGTAACTAAAACAACATAACAACTCGTGAAGTACAGCCTGCACAATGAAAACTATGATTATGCTTTCTTCTTATGGTGTAGTATCACAGTAAAAAAATTTTTTGGAGGGGATATTTGTTTTAGAGTTTTAGATCCCCTAAGATTGCCCCTGTCCCATTTAAGAAAACAGTACATAATAATTATGATTGGTCAGGAATCAAACTTCCTTACATAATGTTTAGATAGACATAGCCATTCACAAACCTGTGATTAATTTACATATATACATCTGTATACTCAACGTTGACACACATATTTACAATATACATAAAATTCATAATAGTTTTTTCTATGTATAATGGTGATATAATAACACTAATAAACATAATTTAATTTACTTAAACATATGAATTATGAGACCATATAGTGCCAATGTAGTCACTCACTCAAAAGTAAAAAAAAAAAAAAAAAGAACAACTCATATGGCTCTTGGAACATAACCATGTACAACAATCAGACATTCGATGTATGATAAAATTCTTAAACGAGATATTTGGAACATAACACATTTTCATTATTAAATCTTATATACACAACACATTAGGCAATAAATAGTATGAATAAATCTACACTTTTTTCATAATATAAAACAAAAACACTTAAAAACAATGATGGGAACAATCAGGAGACAACTTGGACACACTCCTGAACAGGTATTGAAGTACACATAAATACTCCACGACTAGTTTCAAAATAGGAACAATGCAGTACGTGGGATAAAACCACCTGCATACTGTCCACAACATGAGGCCAACATGTGATCACAAATAAGAAGGGAAAAATAAAATAGATAGAAAGTAAAGAAAACAAAGAAATAGGAAATTGTGTACTACATGGATTTCCCGCTGCCGAGGCGATATGTATGTTAGGCGGCCAGCCCCTCCCCGCGAGGCGTGGGGGCTGGCGGGGCCCCCAGGTGGTTGGGAGGCGAGGGCGCGCCGTGGCCCTGGTCGTCCTGGGGCGCCTTGTGCTCCAGCTGGAAGTCCCACATGGACCGGGGCAGGTCCGGCAGCCTCTCTTGTAGCCTCTCCTGCAGCCGCTCCGGCAGGCGATCTTGCAAACGCTCCTGAAGACGGTCTTGCAAACGATCTTGGAGACGGTCCTGCAGACGGTCCTGGAGGCGGTCTTGGAGTCGGTCCTGCAGACGTTCCTGGAGACGGTCCTGCAGGCGGTCTTGCAGGCGGTCTTGCAGCCGGTCCTGCAGCCGGTCCTGCAGCCGGTCCTGCAGAGGCGGCCGGAGCATGGCGCCCATCTGCAGGCCGGGGTGGTGTGGTGGCGGCGTGCCTCCGCCCGAGCGCTTGTCTGGGGACGGCGACGCCGCGGGGATGGCATGGCCGCCGGGGTGTCCGGGGCCGTGGCCAGGGCCGTGGCCGTGGAGGCCCGGAGGCCGCGGCCCGAACGGGTTGAAGCCGAGCAGCCCGGCGTACTTGGAGGCGGCCCCGGCCCCAGGCGGCCCCCCGTTGCTCAGGGGGTGTGGGCCGTGCGGACCGTGCGGGCCAACCGCTTCGCGGCCGGGGCCGCCGGCACCGCCTGCGTTCATCTCGCTCAGCTGCGAGACAAGACACACACTCCGTTACATCACTTTACCTCCTGCAAGCGAGATATATCACAAAGTTAGTGGGGAGGGACAAGCTGAGAATTAATTCAGGAAAAAAGACGAAAATGACAAAGCCTGGGCGGAGCCGCTAGTTGCCGACTCTTTGCTCGTTCCTCACCTTGTGCTGCATGCCGTTAAGGAACGGAGCCGGAAGGTACGGGTAGAAAAGCTCGGGCCGCCGCTGGAGGAAGTCCGAATCTTTTGGGGCCATGGCCGCCCCCATGGGTCCCCCCATGGGCCCCATGGGGGGCATGGGCAGGTCGAGCGACATGCGCCGGCCGCGGCGGGATGCCCCGTTGTTCCACATGTGCGTACCCATGTGCACCTGGAGACAGGCAAGAGAACACGGCGTCAGCAACAAGTTTTTATCTAAGACGTTTAGGAAAGAAAATAAATAAATAATTCAAAATCTGTGCTAAATCAAACAGCATTTTAACAAGCGAAGCAGAGACAACACACAGCAAATAAATTATTCGGTTCATTTGCATAAATGTATTTTTTTTTAAAGGTGAGAGTCTACGAGAGTGATTGTGTTGCCGCCCGCCTGCGACGCAGACAACCCATTCGACGCCCGCTAGTGGGGCTTCGCGCACGGGGTAATGCCGTTTTTCCCGCACGGGGTAGCGCCGAGCGCTTCGCCCTGGGGTAACGACAAGCCAAGAAAACATTTCGGTCATGAGATCCTTTAATACCGGTCGAATGAGTGATTAAATGTGAGACAGAAACCAGGTGGACTCTACGCCTTGACTCCACGCGGCTACGACAACGACTCTCGCAGAAGCACATGCAACCCGTGGCGAAGATGCAAAGCAGCAGGTGTTAGTGATTTGTGCGGGCATGCAGAGAAGGGTGGTCGGATTGGGGTTTGGGTGCGACGTGGACATGGGAGGAAACAAAAACCAATAAAATGAAAATATACATATTTTTTAAAAAGCGGATTTAAAAATGTAAATATATCTGCAAACTAGGACGATACGGTGGTGATAGTGGTGGTGGGGAAGACGGTATGTGCTCTCCTACATACTAGCTACTTAAGTCCCATGCTAGATAGTTACCTTGAGGTTGCCCTTAGTGGTGAACGCTTTCTGACAGACTGTGCACCGGAAAGGCTTGTCGCCGGTGTGGGTTCTCATGTGAATCTGCAGCGCGGACGAGGACGAGAAGTTCTTATTGCAAACATGGCACAAGTGCTTTGGCATGCCTGCAAGACAGAGCGCACGGAGAGAGCACCGTTTAGTAAGGAGGTTCTACACATTTTATTATATTCAGAGAGAAACGAATTAATTCATTATAAGACGGCGGGCAGTTTTTCCTCGAGAGGGCATTCTGAGTGAGGCGCCATATCGGCTGCGGGCTGCCGCTCGCCTGGCATTTCATATTGAATCACGTTCGTGCTTTGAAAACGTGTTCTCTACTAATGCACGTTATGTACCATGGTCACGACTTTACTTTAATGTACTTTTCTGAAATAGACGACGGTCAGAATTGTGTCAGTAAATGATTCACTACTGCTTCTGTGTGTTGCCGGATAGCGACGGGGAAACAACTGGCCCCTCCAAAAAAATGAGAGGAAAGGAGGGGAGAGGGGGAATAGTGGGTCAGTGCGGGTAGTTCGACGGCTACTCGTCGATTCCTGCATTTTTACTGATCGATTCACGCTCCGAAGCTTTCGGGGTCGCAACAAGACATCGGTGTCGTTATTGTTGTTGTTGCTGGCGACTTGAATTGATCTGTCGCAATGACTAATGAACTCCTCGTCGGTCATGGATGACGGGACAGGCAGAGAAAGACAGCCTTGGTCGGCCGTGGGGACAGCGAGGCAAATGATCTTATTCTCTCCCCGAACGGAGGTGAACGCAGAGGGCGAGGCTAGCTGTTGTTTGTTAGTTCATTCTCCATGGATTTGTTAAGGCTGTAGTCATTAGCCGCGCGAAAAGCAAAATGGACATGACAGAGTACTGTAAATGAGCGGGTTATGGATATACATCATGTCAATGCGCGGACCATATGTTAGAGAAAGAGACAGAGCTATGTATACTGGACACCACAACCTTTCAACGCCAATACGTACGTAGGTTAATGCCTTTTCGAGCGAGCCCATGACAAAAGCGAACTAATACAGAAACATTTCCATATCAGAGGCAGCTCCCTGTGCCCACAAGCGACTGGCCCACATATCGCACAATGACCCGACTCCATCCCATCAGCCCGCCGGGTTCGCCGAAGACACAGAAGCTAATAGCACTCCGTTTGGGCGCGGGTTCGCGTCCCAGCGGGGTGCGGAGAGCGTTCGCATGTCATCGGCACCGCCAGGGCGCTGGGTGGGACCTGACCTGACCTCCAACGGCAGATACTTACTCGGCTGGCGCTTGGGCACGGGCGGGGTGGCGCCGCCTTCCGGTGGCGACCGCTTGCCGGCCTCGGCCTTGAGGACGTCGGCGGGCATGGTCATGCTGAGAGCGAGGGGCAGCGGCGCGCCGCCCATGGGGCCGCTCAGGGCGCCCAGGGCACCGCCCAGGGCACCGCCGCGCGGGCTCATGCTGCGGCTGTCATCAGGGTGCTGCTTGTCCTGCAGCAGGGGCGACACGGCGCCGTGAGGGCCGCCCCCGGGGGACGCCGGCGTGGCCTTGGCGCCGCCGCCCTGCTGCACGGGGGACGGCCCCTGCGAGGGCGGACCACCGCCGATGGATTTGCCGCTGCCACTGCTGGGCTCGAAGAGGCGCGGCGGCATGTCCCGGATCTTGTGCGTTAGCATGTGCTGCTTCATGTTGCCCTGCAACATGAAGAAAGGACGAGGCGTTAGGCAGTGTCTTCTTCACAACGGATCCCTCGGCCGTGTCACCGCCGATTCAGTGCTCATGAGAGGAGAGAATGGGGAGCGAGGAGCGACTCGAGGGTTTCACCTGCTGCCGTCTGCGGGGCGGCCGGTGCTGCGGACTGCGGGGACTGGTGGGGCAGGGCCCATGGCAGGGCCCATGGCAGGGCCGGGAGGCTCAAGCTGGCTGCTGGCGCCATTTAAAATTGATGCCGTTCGCGTGCGTTGGGATTGAAGTGGGCAATGCGGGCGACTTCGGCGGTCCTTGTCACTCCCCAGTATTTATTGAGCGTGTGGGACAGAGACAGAGCTGTCCGCGATTTAAATGTCAACACGTCGCCGCCCGCGGCTGTTTGCCGTCGTGAGGCGGTTTACGCGGCGGCTATGCCGCCTGGGCCTTACCAGAAAGGGGCGCCACAGCAGGTCAGGGGCGTATCCAGGGGGCAGATAGCGGAGCAGGGGGTGCATCCCACCGCCGCCCCCGCCGCCCCCGCCAGCCTGGCCACGCTTGCCGAGCCCGGCGAACGCCGCGGGCCCTGGTGCGGGTCTCCGACGACGTCTTGGGGCTGGCCTGCTGGGCCGGGCAGGAGGTCTGGCGGCGGGGGCGGCGGGGGCGGTGCTGGCGGGGGTGGCCCTCGCTTGGATACGCCGCTGACGCCTGCAGGCGTCGCACACGCCGGACCCGCCACTGCCGGCAGGTCCAGGTGCCCCCGGCTGCAATGCACACAAACAGATAGGAGCGGTAACGCCATTGGCAGGGGTGGCGAAGCGCCGGCAGCGCTTACGCATGCCTTCCTCCCGTCACCCGGGAGAGCGCCGCTATTCAAATTTCCCGCCACCGCGCACCGCGCACCGCCTTCGCTTTGACGCCGTGCGTGAGAACGTTATCCCGGCGCGGTGCGTGTCGCGTGTGGGGCGGGAGGCTGGGCTGGTCGGTTTGCTCAGTTTGCTCGGCACCTTGCGGCGGAGGATTTAATTCGCGGCGTTCGGAGCTCTAGGCAGCGGCGAGGCAGCGCCGGCAGCGCCTCTGGTGGTGCACTCGGCGTGACACCAGAGAGACTCGGTTTGTTGTGGTTGAAGCTCGGCACGGCTCGGCACCGCCACGCTCTCAGCGCCGCACGCTCCTCCGCACGCGCTCCGCTCGCGTTACAAAGGTGAAAGGTGGGTGTAATCCCCTTCGCCGTCGGAAAATGTGAAACCAGCAGGGCCGACAACAGCAACAACTGCAATGCAGATCTCTGGAGACGGAGAGGGGGGGGGGGGCATTTCAGATGCCGCGTCCGGGAAATGGGGCTGGGCGAGTCAATTTCACGCTGCGATTGAGAGCGGCACAGCGTCCTGTCCCGCAGGTCCCGCAGGTCCCGCAGCGTCCCACTGTGTGGCCGCCAGGCACCGCCGTGGCGCCGGCCAAAGGATCAACACCAGAGGAATGGGTCGGAGAGAAGCATCTCGACTAGGAGTCCGCGCTACCCTCCTAAGCTCAGTACCATGCGTTATTTCTCATAGTACTCCCAGCGGCCACCGTGTCCGCACCCACCGCTGCTGCCCCCCTCCGCAAAACAATAAGTGTGGATTTATCAGGGCACCATCGTTTTGGGCGCCATCCAAGAGCGAGGATCGGTCTAATTTCAGAGCACACAAAACCCATCTCTCCTCTCTTCTCCTCTCCCCTGACTACGGCCCGCTCGAATCCCCCCCCCCCTCCTGATCCTTCACCGATCACTACCCCATGCAGCCTCCCGACAACCGTAGCGGCGTTTCTAAACACAGAGTAAATAGCAAATAATCTGTAAACGACCAGCAGCGGCGCGCCTGCAGGGGCAGGCAGGCCAGCTACGCATGCGAGTGTTGCGGGCGGGTATCCCCTCGGGCCACAGGCGGACAGGGTGCGGCCAGCGGCTGCCACCAGCACACCACTGCCACTGAGAGTACTATGCTTCTGCGATTGGCCGTGAAAAAATTCGTACACCAAAATCCAACCAAACCGAAACGAAACCGAACCACACCCTCGAAGTGACATGGGAGTGTCGAAATGGTTCGTGACGCGTCCGCTAGAAGGCGGCAGCGTACACTCGCCAGGTCGTTAGCGCTCGCGCGCGTGCGTGTGTTGCCCAGCACATGTCAGTCATTAGCAACCTCTTTGTGAGCGCATGTGTGTGTGCGTGTGTGTATGTGTGGGGGGAGGGGAGGCGCAGAAATGGGATCATCCTCAGAGGCGTGTCAATGACTCCTGGTCAGCGGCCAGCCGTTGGCCAGCCTGACACTATTATTACTCGTGTGTCACCCAGGTTGGCACGCCTGTCCGACAGCCCGTCGGGCGGACAGACACAACGCAACGTCAAACACCCTTCTATAATGCTGGGCCGCCAAGGTAAGCCAAGCGGGCGGGCGCAGGAGTGCGACAAGGAGCGGCCACGAGAGAGAGAGAGAGAGAGAGAGAGAGAGAGAGAGAGAGAGAGAGAGAGAGAGAGAGAGAGAGAGAGAGAGAGAGAGAGAGAGAGAGAGAGAGAGAGAGAGAGAGAGAGAGAGAGAGAGAGAGAGAGAGAGAGAGAGAGAGAGAGAGAGAGAGAGAGAGGGGGGGGGGGGGCAGTTCGCGGATCGGATCGGATCGGCCGGGCCTCGCTGATTAAAAACTCGAGAGATAATTGGAGCGACGCCAGGAGAGGCCGCAGCCCTTTTCTTCTGGGTTTCCGTGCCGAGAGGCGCCGTTCTCATCGTCAGCAACATTTCGAGAACGATGATCGTCCGATGACGACCTTCGTCATCATCACCACGATGGTGCCCCTGCAAGCGGTGTCACGCCTACTGTATGCGCCCCGCCCCGCCCCGCCCCGCCCCGCCCCGCCCCACTCTACTCCGCTCCCCTCGCGTCTCCTCGACTCGCACGTCGCCATGTACACCGCATGATGGGGCGCGCGTATTAAATTTCCCATCGCGTTTTGAGATGACGGTCCTGCGATAGACTGTGAGCCGCCATGGCCAGCAGACAATGCGCATCCCGTGCATCTCTGAGAGAAAGAGAAGGAGAGAGAGACCTGTTTTCTTTCTCCCTTTCCGCGCTCTCGACCCGATGACAAACGGCGACAATACGGAAAACGTTTGCGCGCGGCGGTGCCCTCGCCGGCACGTCATGTACACACATGATCTCTTTATTTTTTTCCGATAGGAAAATAATAAAAAGTGAATAAGCGTCGTGAAAGGACAGCGGCGCGATGCAGCCAGGCGGACCCTGCCACTGCCAGCCAGGTGAGGGTGAGGAGGCTGCGGCCGAGCCAGCCTATCGGGGAGGGGGACGGGACCGGCGGGGCGGGGCGGGGCGGGGCGGGAGGAAGGGGTTGAATGGGAGTGCGCGGGGCAGCGCGGGCCCGCGAGGTGAGGCCGGCTGATGTGCTGGGACGGCATGGCAGCTTAGCGGCAGAGCCTCAATAATCATACGCGAAAGATGGCCGGCAGCGCAGCGCACCGCCGCCAGGCTGTACGGGACCAGGACCGGCACCGGGACTCACCTTGGTGGAGAAGCCGCGGTCGCAGATGGTGCACTTGAAGGGTCGCTCCTTGGTGTGGGAGCGGTAGTGGATCTCGAGTGCCGAGTTGCAGGCGAACGTCTTGAAGCAGATGTTGCAGGTGGTGTTGCCCCGCACTGTGGAGACACAGAGGACGCGCGTTAGTGACAACGTTTGGGGTGGAAATCGTCTAAGGTACGTGTCGCACCCGGCCGACAAGTGTCGGCGGCACGGTACCCGCGAGGAGGAGAAGGAGAGGGCTCCCCTCTCCACCAGCACTTGAGTTCTCAGAACAACGAATCGCAAAGTCGGCTTACGTCATGAGCAAACAAGTGGGGGTTACTTACACTTACCAGCCGGGGTCATCGGGAACCCCATGGGGCTGAAGGCGGTGGAGGTGAGCACCGACGAGGTGAGGGACGACAGTGCGGACGTCATGAGGGCGCCGGGCGACACGGAGGAGCCCGTGGCCACGGCGCCGACGTGGGGCGGGATCAGGCCGAAGCCGGAGAAGAGCCCCGGCGGCGGCCCCAGGGGCTGCGGCTGCGAGGGCACGGCGATGCCTTGGCTCGTCGGGGGACTGGAGCCGGGCGCGCTGCCGTGGCTGCCCAGGCTACCCAGGCTCCCCAGGCTGCCGCTGGACTTGGGGGTGAGGTCGAGCGCACCCAGGGAGCCGGTCTCGGACGGGCTGGGGCTGGTGGGCGGCTGCGACGACGGTGGCCTCAGCAGGTGCGCGCCGGGCTGCGGCGGTGACATGCTGGCCCGGGAGATCCGGTCCTCGGACATGGAGCCCCCGGGGCTGGCGCCGGGGCTGGCGCGGCGTGGTGACATTGGCGAGCGGTCACCGTTGACAACCACCGACGGCCGCTTAGAGCTGAGGTTGAGCTCCTCCCCGGTGCGCATCTGCGAGGCCATGGTGGTGATGGTGCGCACCTGGTTCTCCAGCGCGGCCAGCGACGTCGAGAAGCTGGGCATGCCGAGGCTTTGGCTGAGGCTTTGGCCGAGGCTCTGGCCGAGGCTCGGACCCAGGCTGGGGGCTAACGACTGGTGTGGCGTCGCGGACCTGCTGGAGTTGCTGACCGCGTCCTCGCCGTGTTGACTGTCTCTGTCTCTGTCCCTTTCCCTCTCTCGTTCCCGCTCCCTCTCCCGCTCTCGAGACCGCTCTCGGGACAGCTCCCGGTCGCGCTCCCTATCTCGCTCTCGGTCCCGTTCCCGGTCTCGCTCCCTGTCTCTCTCGTCCTCCCGGTCTCGCTCCCGCTCCCTTTCCCGCTCCCGATCTCGATCCCGGTCCCGGTCGCGCTCCCGGTCGCCGTCCTCCCTCTTGATGAGCGGGTGGCCCGGCAGGCCGGCCATGGGGGGGAAGCCCGCGGGCAGGAAGGGCAGTGGGTATCCGGGCAGCGGGGGGAAGTCCCGGATCTCGGCGGCCCGGATCTGGTCCAGCGTGAGGTCCGTGGGCTCGCCCGTGTGCAGGCGGATGTGCTGCTGCAGCACGAGCGCGTTGGTGAACTTCTTGTGGCAGACGGGGCACTGGTGCAGCACCCGCATGGGGGGCTTGATCCTGTGCACGCCCATGTGCGTCTTGAGGTTGCCCTTGGTGGTGAAGGCGCGGCCACAGATGCGGCACCGGAACGGGCGCTCGCCCGTGTGGGTGCGGTAGTGCATCTGCAGCGCGCTCTTGCAGGACAGCACGCGGTGGCAGACCACGCACTGGTTGGGGTCCGTCAGCTTGTGCTCGATGTTGTCCACCAGCTGCTGCAGCTTGGACGTCTCCGATGTCTTGGTGATCTCGATTAGCGACTCCCACGAGTTGTCGTTGGAGCCGGGCCTCGGCAGTAGGCTGTTGTACAGCATGGGGTCCTTGACGGGGTCCACGTCGAGCGGCAGCCCAGGAATGGTGGGGGTGCCGACGGGGGTGCCGAGCGGGGTGCGCGGCGTGTGGCCACCCGAGGACGTGCTGCTGGGCGGCGACACGGCGTGCGGGAACATGCCACGCGACATCATGTGCGACGGCTTGGCGGAGAGGTTCTCGGGCTGGTCCAGATCGTCGTCGAAGTGGCTGTCCAGACTGCAGTCGTCGTACGCCATGTCCACGTCCATGTCTCCGTCCCGGTCCCTCTGCTGCTCCCTGTCCTCCTCGTCGGCCTCCATCTTGGTGGTGACGTCGGCGTCCTCACGCTCCCTGACAGGGCCGTCCTCCCGGTCGCTATCGTCCTTGGGGTCCTCCAGCTTGACGCGCCGCGGTGGGCTGACGGATCGGTCTCCAGACTGAGAGCGAGATCGCGATCGTGATCGTGACCGAGATCGGGACCTAGACCGCGATCTGGACCGCGACCGGGAGGAGGGCCTCTGCTGCAGGTTGAGGGGCGGGGTGCGCGGCGTGCGCGGCCGCGGGGAGCGGCTCGGCGTGGGGCTGGCGGGGGACCGCGGCGAGTGGAACGGCGAGGACGACGGCCCAGCGGGCCCAGCGGGCTTGCTTAGGTCGGCGGGGGCGTCCTGGTGCGGCTGGTGTTCATGCCGGGGATCCAGCCCTCCGCGGGGGCCGAACAGCGACAGGGGCAGCATGGGCTTGAGCGGGTTGTGGGGGTGCGGGGGCAGGAGGCCGTGGCCGTGCGGCGGCCGGTACAGGGCAGGTAGGCCCGGGGGCACTCCGGGGACGCCGGGAGGGCCGCCGCCGGGGAAGTGGCCAGCCGCGGCGGCCGCGGCAGCGAGGAACGGGTTGTGGGCGGGGTGGCCTGGCGGGGGGCCGTGAGGGGGGCCGTGCGGCGGTCCGTGCGGCGGTGCGGGGTGTCCCGGGTGCACACCCGGAGGCAGGTTCTCCAGCTGGCCGAGCTGCGCCAGCAGCGGCGGGTGGTACTTGTCGAGGTGCTCCGGCACGGGGTTGGGGTTCATCTTGACGTGTGGGAACTTTGCGCTGTGTCGCTGGAAGTGCACCTTGAGGTTGCCCTTGGTGGTGAAGCGGCTGCCGCACACGTTGCACTTGTAGGGCCGCTCGCCTGTGTGGGAGCGGATGTGAATCTGCAGCGCCGAGTCCGAGCCGAACACCTTCCCGCAGTAGCGGCAGCGGTGCTTGTAGAAGGGGTCGCTACGCTTGCCGTCGTACGGAGACATGGAGCCCTTCTTGCGGAAGGCCAGCTCGTCGGCGAGGTTGTTGGCAAGCAGGCCTTGGCTCGCGTTGTCTAGCACCTCCTGCGCGCGCCGCTGCAGCATCTCAAGCGTGTTAGGCTCGTCGGGCATAGGCGGGTCCAGGTTCGTGATGATGGAGGAGGCGAACGAGGCCGACACGGAACACGGCGGCAGCCCGGACGGCTGTGTAGGCTGCGGCTGCTGATCTGGTGGTCTGATGGGCGTATTTTGTTCCCTCTCGTGCTCCCGCTCCCTCTCTATCTCCCGCTCTCTTTCTCTCTCCCGTTCTCGTTCCCGCTCTCGCTCTCGCTCCCTCTCCCGCTCCGCCCGTGCCATGGGACTGAGGGTGGCTGGCAGAGGGGTGGTGGTGGCAGGCAGTACGGGTGCGCTGGGCAGGCTGCTGGCCGCGCCGGACTCGCTGTTGACGGGGGACGGTGACCGCCTCATGGCCTCCTCCTTGATCTCAGCCTGCTTCTGCAGGGCTTCGATCTGCTGCTGGGCGGCCTGCACCTGCTGCAGCAGCGCCGCTGCGCCGGGGACCTGCGCGGCCAGGGCCAGGAGTCCGGCTCCGGGTCCGGCCGCGTCCGACGGCAGGGAGGCGCCGCCGAGGGCGCCGCTGGCCTTGCCCGCCGTCAGCAGCTGCTGGATCAGGTTGATCTGAAGCACCTGCTGCTGCTGGAGGGTGAAGAGTGTGTTCTGCAAAACGGCCAGCTCCTGCAGCGCGGCCGTCTTGTCCACAGGCGAGCCCGAGTGCCCCGCGAGCCCCGCGAACTGCGCCACGGCCACCTTCGTGTGCTGCAGCGCCTCGAGCGTCACGTGGCCCGGCACCGCGACAGACTCGCCATCCTCGCCGTCGACGCTGTTGTTGTTCTGCGCGTCCTGCCGTTGCCGCGCGCGCTTGTGCTCTTCCTTGTCGTCCTCCTCGTCTTCGTCCTCATCCTCGTCGTCGTCCATCTCGCTGACGGCGTCCTCGTCCTGCCGCCTGGCCGTCGACGCCTCCTCCATGGCATCATCCATGTCGTCGGCTTCGGTGGGCGCCGAGCCGCGAACGCAGGCGTGTGCCAGGAAGTGGTCGCGGCCCGTGAAGGAGGCCTGACACTGCCGGCAGCTCATCTCTCCGAGGGCCTCCGCGGGCAGCGGCAGCGGCGGCGGTGGCGGCGGCGGGGGCTGGCAGGCGGTCGCGGACGCGCCGGCCTCGCTGCACGCCTCGCCGTGCTCGCCCCCCGGGGACGACGCTCTGCCGGCTACCAGGTCCGAGCCGGAGGAGCCTGCTGCTGCTGAGGCGGCGGTGGAGGCCTCTGAGCCCTCGCCTGCAACACCGACGGAAACAAAACACACAGTTAGAAACCACAATCAATCACCACATTTTTCGCAATTTGTACACACTTCAGTGGCGGACGCAATTAATTTAAAATTAAGAAATAAATTCGGCACTACCCATATTTTGACCATCATTAAAATCTATCATGAAATTAAATCTCGGTTCTAAATTATATGCACCGATGATCGGGAATTCCCAACGCGCCGCGGACGAGAATAGTACCCATCTGCGTGTGTGGCGCGCCTGCTGGTAAATATACAGTAACGCACAACGTGATCCGCGAAAGCGGAGAAAGAAAGGGGGCCGGGACCACACCACACCACACCGCGGTCATGCCGCCATGTCATCCACCCGCGAAGTGCAGAGCAAGCGGGGGGGGGGGGGAGCAGGGCACGGGGCGCAGTAAAACTCATACTCGGGGCGTAGCGCGTCACGCTCGTGTGTGAGTGTGAGAGTGTGTGAGTGTGTGTGTACACGCAGGCTTTGCTTTAATACACCCCGCGCAATAAAGTTTAATGACGGCGTCGTCTCCATTGGCAACGCCGGGGCGCGTTTTTAGCTGCGGCCGGCCAACCGGGTAGTACTGCTAGTGGTACTTGTAGGACCGCAGGGCCGCCCGGGGCCCGGGGGCCGGGGCGGCCACAGAGCCGCGGCACTGGAATCGCACCAGAGCCTAATTAACGCATGAGGATTCGACGGGACAAGTCGCCGCCAAATCACCCGCCGTATTCCTATTTATTCTCGCAGTTTTATGTCTACGCGCGCGTCCCCGCGGCTCTTCCCCGCGCTCCCTTCCTCGCGGTTTAACGAGGGAAGTTACTTAAACAGCATGTGTATGGCGGACGGATAACCCTTTCTCATGGCACAAACCACACACTTTCAGAAATCGCCTCGATGAATACGAGTCAGCACAATGAATACGAGTCAGCACACACACGTCACTATCACTGGCACACACACACACACACACACACACATTATTTGGGCACGGTTCCACTTCCTGATCATATCCGAGAATTATGGACGCACACCACATAACGGAAAGCAGCAATTGCACGGAACACAAATCCATTTCGCGGAGCTGCGTACATTTCCATTGCCGCACTCGGGTGAAAAGCAAGTACATTCAGAAATCCGGGGAAAGCTTGCAGTCACGGACAGACGCACACGCTCAGCACACTCCCTGTGATTCCTGCGGGGGAATCCCCACACTACCAAACACCCACCGGGAATCTCGGCGCACGCGCTATCTTGCACCATGTCCTCCGTTCGCACTCGGCGGCATGGGGTGGGGGTGGGGGGCACACTGCACTGGGCACGCGCACACGCACGCACACACACACGGACGCGCGTCCGTGCGCTGGCACACACACACACACGCACGGGCTATGTTCACGGGTCGGCCGTCCAAACGCAACTGACTCGCGCACGCTCGCTGCCTGGCTCGGCTGGCTGGAGCGACGGCGGGCGGGGAGGACCGGGACAGGGGCTGGCCTGGCCTGGAGCCGGTGGACTGTGCTGCGCTCTGGCGGCAGAGCACCGCAGAGCACGCGCCGCTGACGCTAGTCTCCGCCCTCGACTCGACTCCTCCGGCGGCGGCGGGCTGCGCGGCCACGCGCCTCCCCTCCCCTCCCGTGCTGGTGGCCGCCCCCACCCGGCCCCTCCCCTCCCCTCCCATCCTCCCCCGCTCACAACCTGATCGCTCAGCGGACTTCCCCTCCCCTCCCCTCCGCGGCCCCCAGCCTCGCCTCGCCTCGCCTCCCTGCCCCTGTCTCTGCATCTCTCCCCGCCGCCGGGCTCGGATCTGAGACCTGTCTCATGGACCCGTCAATTGTAAAAGCTGCGCACACAAAATACATTCTGACACACACACACACACACACACACACACACACACACACACACAGGGAGGGGAGGGGAGAGAAGGGCATTCCGCAGCGAGGGGAAGGAGGAGTAACTTTTAATGTCATGGGATGGGCGTCGCGTAGCGTCGCGGCGGTGGCGTGGCGGTGGGTGTCTCTTTGTCTTGCGTGCCGTCGTTACAACTAGCCTGCCCTGCCGTGCCCCGCCCTGCCCGGCGTGGTGGGGGTGGCAGGGGAGGAAGGGGAGGGGAAAAGTTTCCTCGATCGCTTGGACTCGTCATCCGTGACGCTATGCAGAACGGTCATGCATACGCACGCGGTCATCGCTGGTATTGTTTTCTCTGCTGCTGCTGTTGCTGATGCTGCTTGTTGTTGTTGTTGCTGCTATACATTTTCGTCCTGCTGATGAGGACGACTTTTTGTCCCGCAGAATGCATGTGGCTGTCCTCCGCTCCAGGTGAGAGACGAGCCTGACAGGTGTGAAATCTGGCGTCGCATTCATAACAGCGTCCAGTCCGCGCGTCAAGACAATGGCCCTCCGTCCACCGCCGTCCTTGTCCGTCGTGCTGGCGGCTGGGCCCCGGCAGGGGGAGGGAGCGAGACGGAAGGCCACAGTTATTTATACCGCGGATGCAGCCAATGAGCAAAAAGGAGAGTGAACTAAGCAGGGAAAGTTTTTCACACAAAAGCATAGCATTGAGAGACAGAGAAGGAGGAAGGAGGAGTGGGGGGGGGGGCTAAGCACCCACGACTCCTCGAATATCGAAGTGACATCGATTTATTTTTCGGATCGAACCCGGCCGCGGCCGAGAGCGGGAGGACACGTCGCGGCCGGGGTCTTTTGTCTCACAGCGAGACGGGAATGCGTTTCCAGAGAAAAAGAGATCATTTATTCGTGGGCTTTGCGCTTTCCGTGTTTTTGTTCTTCTTCTTTTTTGTTTCCAAAAGGTCCAACGGGACCTGAGCAACCATGAGCATACATTAGCGCTCACTAGAGTCATTAGCGTCCTATATGCCTCCCGCGGCCCTGCAGATATACACTATGAGCCAACCTTCGATTTAGTTCTCTTGGCTGTGGGTATACTGAGTGAGGGCGGCAGGGGGAGCGGATACACTTTACCCCGTCTTGCCTGCGCCCCGAGCTATTAGAATAAATGGAAGAATGGTAATCAGTTGTACTGGGGACATACGGCTGTACGGTGGGTGGCAAGGGGTTTGCTGCACCGGAGGGAGGGAGGGTGGAGAGGAGAGGAGAGGAGAGGAGAGGAGAGGAGAGGAGAGGAGAAGCTGCTTGGTGGAATGAAGACGAGGATAGGATGGTTTTCAGAAGGCTCGAAATTTCGACAAGTTCCTCGCTGCGCGTGTTGCGTTGTGGGAAGGGCAGGCAAGGACCGCGAGCATCATTAAAAAAAAAAAAAAAAAAAAAACGTCCAACGACCGACGGAAATCTTGTGGAAAAGCCGGAAAAAAAGTAACCCAGAGAGCTGTGTTTAGTCCAAACCAGTTGGCCGTATACTTGAGAATTGATTCCTTTGCCTATAAAGCGGTCTCATCCGATGAGTAGTTCTCCTCTCTCCTCCCGGCCCGGCGGTCCCCGGCGGTCCCCGGCGGTCCCAGGACTGTCTCTCTGGCCCCGTGCTGCCGACACCAACGCACCCACGGCCCCCTACTCCCCTACTCCTACTCCCGCCGAGGAAGCTGCTGCTTTGCTGGCGCCAGAAATGCTCGATTAAATTAATTAGTGGGTCTCGGCATGATGATCCCATCGCATCGCCAGCCCGGCCCGTCTTTGTGTGAGGGAAGGAACCTGCTGCCTCTGCCTCTGGCTCTGGCTGCCCTGCCTGCCCCCGGCTCTGCCTCGCATCTGCACGTCAGCACGGCACCGCCACGGCACCGCCACGGCAACGCCACGGCGCAGACCCATCAAATTAAAAGTGCTCATGACACAAGACTTCAAAACGGAAGAAGGGGGCGGGGAGAGAGGGGGCGCTGTCGACTTTTATATGTACTAATCTGATGTGGCTGGGATTGTGGTATGGCCCGGCATTATTTCTGTGGCGGAGGCACAGCCCGGGTCTCGGAGTGCGGCCGAATCGTCGGCGAGATTCACTTCCCAGTTTGATATTCGTAAAGTCCGCGGCTGTGGCTGCGGCCCGGGCTGGCCGAGTAAGCCGGGGGCTGGGCCCGGCTTGGCCGCGGTGGTGGCCGCGGTGAGCGAGATGGCGATCTGATTGCGTCTCCGGCGGGCCTCCGACAGGACCTGGTGCAGCGCCCGCACAAGTATACGTTACTACCCGGAAGGCATTTCGAACAGGAGATCCTTACGCGTTGCCCCCCCCCCCCAACCAAAAGAATAAAAGTTAATTCGGTATGGTTTCCCGCCCACCTTTCATATGAATGGAAAGCACAGCGGTGAGAGCGAGCTTAAGTTCACTTGAGAACCCCGCCCCTCCCCTCCACCCTGCCCGTCCCTGCCGCTGCTCCGCCACCAGAAAAGGGCTCGAGGGGGTGGGACAGCGGGGGCGAAAAGGCTGCATAATTCAACAAGGTGCATTTAGTGCGGCCGGAGCACAGAGTGTAAATCTATAATAAATATATACTCTCGCCTTTTTCCTCCGCAGCCGGCGTCGCCCGCACACACCGGGGCCGCGCCGGTCGGAGTACTGCGAACAGCGCGGCTAAATATTTGACGGCCGCGTCGTCCCCCAATTCAAGGTGCGAACGCGACGCCGCGCGGGAGGGTAGCCCGTGGCCTAGCCGTGGCCTAGCCGTGGCCTAGCCGTGGCCATGGGTAGGCAGGCCGTCCAAAGTGGCCTCGCCGGGCCGGGGGCCTCGGGGGCGGGGCCGTCGCGACAAGGACTCCCCCTCGGCGGCGGCTCGGCGCGGCGACTCGGGGGACCACGGGGGACGCATCATTTCATAAGCTGCGGCCCCCGCAGCCCCCGCCGCCCCCACAGCCCCCGCCGGCCCCACCGCCCCCACCGGCCTCCGCCCAGCCATCGGGGAGCTAGGTGGCTAGAGAGGGGCAACTCCCTAAAAGACAGATATCATAAAAAAGGAGAGGGCCCGGGCGAGCTTTTTCCTTTCGGTTTTCGGTGATATGGTGTAGTAGTGACACACGACGTCTCGGCCCTTGCGGTGGACTGGAGTGAGTTGGAGCCAGTTTCAGTTACAGGAAAGATGCTCCCCAGCGCTTTTCGCTTCTAGCTCACAGCGTTTTCTTTTTGCGACTCCCTCATGCGGACGAAGAGAGGGAAGGGCTGTAAAACTGGGAGACGCGGTGCGGCTTGATGACTGGACGCGATAGCGCCCAGGGAAAAGCATAACGGAAATGGAAGGAGAGAGAGAGAGAAGGAGAGAGGCGGGGGGGGGGGGGGGGCGCAATGTCTTCTGCAACAGTGGCGCGCAATCCGCGTAAAATATTATGAGAGCGCCTTGGCTCTGCGGCGCGTGGCTGAGCGGCCGCCATCGCGTTCGCCGGTTATGACGCCGGTGGGAGGGGATGCAAAGTTATGACAGGTGAAGGGGGGAGAGGGAGACACGCGCGGATTGGCTGAGGGGGAGCAAGAGAGAGGGAGGGGAGAGAGAGAGAAGAGAGAGAGAGAGAGAGAGAGAGAGAGAGAGAGAGAGAGAGAGAGAGAGAGAGAGAGAGAGAGAGAGAGAGAGAGAGAGGGAGAGAGAAAGAGAGAGAGAGGCGGAGGGGTTATGAAACCCAGATAAATCACAACCGCCCCGAGGAGAGGACGGGTCCCCGCCGGTCCCGGCCGCCCCCAAGCCCTGCGGCCCTGCGGCATGTGGGCATGCGTGCGTGTCCGAGGCGGGGGCCAGGGCCGGGGCCTGCCGGGGCCTGCCGGGGCCTGCCGGGGGTCTGCCGTGCCGCAGCGTGCCGGGATCAGCATGGGTATGCTCATGAAAATTGAATCAGAGTGGGGGAAGAGGGAGAGGGGGTGGGCGGGGGTGTCGTGTCGGCGGTAGGGGTGCCGCCGGTTTCGGTCGCACATTTCAGCAGATTGATCCGCATAGCCGCTGCTGCGCTGCTGATCGGGAGGGGATGAGTGGGCCCGGGGCCCGTCCACAAAACACGTGACACGAGCACGTCACACACCGGCGCAGGCTGACCCCGCTGAACGCTTCGGCGCGGACACTAGAAAAGAAATTGGAGACAATTTGCTGAGCGCGTCGCCCTGGCCGCGTCCCTCGGGCACGCTGCCGCCGCTGCCGCCGCTACCGCATGCGCCACTCGCACCCCCGAGGATCACTCCCTGACCCTCATCAGCAGCGTCAGCAGCCGCCGGTGGCGTTATTCACACGCACCCCACTGCTTATACACACTGCTGCCTTCCTCTTATTCGCAGGCGGATCAGCCCGAGGACCTTAGTGTGCGGGGAGCGGCGCCTCCTCCTCTCAACTGGTCCATGCAAAGCTCCGTGCACAGAGCCATTCTCAGCTCATTTCCAGAGGCCGTGTGAGCTTGAGCCTATCCGAGCCGAGCCACCAGGCCGAGGCCAGCCGAGGACAGCCGAGGCCAGGGTGCGCGTCAGTAACGAGCGTAGCAGCGGCAGCAGAGGCAGCGGTCACACGGTGTGCAGCAGTTGCACCCACTCACACACACTCACACACACACACACACATACACACACTTCAGGGTAAACAAACACGCAAACAGATGGACTCTGACTGCATGGATTTGGCCCAATACGATATACATACAGGGGCCTATATTTACTCTTTCCCACATACCTATACGAAACATTTTCACCAAATCACATACGCACACACACACACACACACACACACACACACACGATGAGGTGTGGGTGCCCCCAGCCCCTGCACGCGCGCGTGTGTGTGCGCACACGGGCAGATGGTGCGTCAACCAGCCGGTGGGAAATGAAGCCGTTTATGTGTCTTTCAGCCCATAACGTAACAACCTTGGTGGGGCCGAGCCTGGGGCCTGCCCTGTGCATGCATGCTCACATTGAAAACATTCCAGTTGCTGAGCAAAAACTCCCCTCGCTCTATCTCTCTCTTACACGCATGTGGCGGCGTTGGCGATAGGATGGACGTGGCGATCAATTGATGACCCCCCCCCCCTCCTCTCTCTCTCTCTCTCTTTCCCTCCACACCTCCGATAAGTTGCTTGGATTTACCAGCACGGCTCGCGCATTACTTTTTCGGCCTGCCAGGCGAGCCCCCCGCCGCCCCCCGCCCCCCTCACTCCCCACAAATCCCGCCGCCACCGCCCCCGTCGGATCCAAATAACGTTTCCGTTTATGCCATTATATTTCCTGTGCCGCGGGCTCCTTAAAAGCATCACCGAGATCGTATTTAGTTTTTGTAGACGCTCGGCTGCGCTGGGCTGCGCAGTGCTGCGCTCGGCGCCTCCTATCGGGGGCCGACGTCTTGTCAAACAACGTCCGAGCGGCCGTGGTTCCTATCGGCACCGATTTAGTGCAATGCCTTGCAATAACATCTGCTAGAGTGTGTGTGTGTGTGTGTGTGTGTGTGTGTGTGTGTGTGTGCCCGAAACGGTTCGCTGCTACTACACCACTGAATCGGAAGCATGGGATCCATTCCATGTTTTGGATGTAAAATCTTGTCGGGGCCGGCGCGGCAGGGCGCAGAGCTCCCCCGCCCCTCCCCGCCCCGCCTCGCCCCTCCCCGCCCCGCCCCGCTCATGCCGCCTGCACCCCTCGCCGCACATATGCCGCCGCCGCCGCTGTCTGCATGTAGATCCCGGCTCATCATATTTTGGACGGTTTTTCTGGGAAAGGTGACGGGGGCGCTCCGACTCGGCCGCTTTTAATGCGTTCGTTCGCAGGAAGAATAATGTTATTTCAAAAATAACACACACACACACACACACACACACACACACACGAGGTGCGTGCAGAGACGAAACGCCCGCGCACTCGGTACATACAGCGAACATATGTCAATGTAAGCCACGAAGCAGGGCGACTCTGGTGACAAGAATCCTGTCAGCTCGGCGCGTTCTTGGGCTGTTTTCTGACTGGCCGCCCCAAAGGCAATCATGGATGTATTTTTACGGTATTCTCCCGAGGCCTCGGGGGCCTACGGCCGGGGTCTACGTACCGTCGTCGGGGGCTTTCTGAATCACCTGGCGGCCCTTATTTTACGCGCCGCGACCGCAGCTCGGATTCCTTCCTACGCTGTGACCTTCCGCTCCGCTCGGCCGCTTGGCGCCGCTGGCGGCCCGCTTACCTGGAAGAAGGACAGAGAGTAATGACATTAAAATCTTTATATTCCCCGTGTTTTGATAAGGATAGCGCAGTGTCGGGTTACACCGGCCTCTGCTGTCCGGGTGACGGATGAACGGAAGCTCTGATTGCGATTTCACAGCCATCCCCAAATTCTTTCGGTCGGGGGCCGTGGCGGGCGGCAGAGGGCAGGCGGGGCGGGGCGCGGCCGGGACGTGCATGGCGCGTGTGTGGCCCGTGGCAGCGCGCGGCGCCGGCGCCGACCGCTAACTTTTCCATCCCCACCCGCACCGTATCTCGCTCCCTTCCCTATGGCTGCGTGCTCGCGTTCGAAATGACTGCTGCGACACTTCACCTGTTGGTGTCCTTGTTACGCGCCCGACCCGCCCGCTCGCGAGTGAGAGAGACAGGGCGGTGTGCATTCCAACGCCGCCCTTTCCCCTCTCCTAGTACGACCTGACCCTCTGGTCGCATTCCCAACCGAATCAAAGATATCGCTGTCGAGATTATGTACCGCCGTGGGCTCAAAACCGTGCCACTAGAAAACAATACGGCGCCCTGGTAAAAGGGTTATGGAAAGCATAGAGTGGATGTCCCCGTTTTGATGGCCCGATAATCTGTGATTCCTCACGAGGCAGCGGTGGTGAGGGCCCGGCTCCGGCCCCGGCCCCAGACATGGTCCCGGAGACCGGACGATCACCCTTTTTGGGGTAATGAGGGGAAAAAAGTGATCACCGCCTGCGTAGACGGAAGCAGCGGCGTTCTGTTGGCTTTCGGTGTGGGGTCCACTGGGAGCACTCGGCCCCGCCCCGCCCCGCGGCCACCGCCTCCTTGATTTCAAAGGGCGCCGGCGGCAGGGCGGGGGGCGGCCGACGGGGGCCGACGGGGGCCGACGGGGGCCGACGGGGACCCTCAGACCGTGTCGGAGTTCCGATCATCGACGAGTATTGGACGTCAACGCCTGGCGGTCGGGGCCGGCCGGGGCGCTGAGGATGCGACGGAAGACCCTCCGCCGCCGCTGCCACCGCCGCACCCATGCCGGCCAGCGCATCCTGGCCGGAAGCCAGCGGCAGCGCGGCGGCCAGCGGCGGCGCGGCGAAGACCGCCCCATGCTAGACCGGGTTTCGAACCCCGTCTTGACCACCGAACAACAAACTTCCCATCACGTTTTGCGGTTTCCATCTCTCTTTTTCTCCGAATGAAAAGCGCTTGCGCATACCGGAACATGGCGACTGCAGCGAGGCCCCTGCCAGGATGGAGGTAGGCAACCCGCCGGCGGCCGAGTGCTGCGGGCTGGCCTACCGCCCCGGGCGGCCCCACCGGGCCCACCTGCCAGCGCGCCGCCAGCCCAGCGACGTGTGTCCGGGGAGGGGAGGGAAAAGCGGAGGGAAAAAAAAAAAGAAAGTCTGGAGGGAGTCTTCGGAAACAACACAAATCAACAGATAGCAGCGCACCCGTGGCGTCACGGCGTCGGAGGGGAAAAAGGGAAAGAGAGAGAGAAGGGAAAAAATGAAGTGTGGACGGGGAAATGGGGGTCACGGGGTTGCAGCGCGGCAGGCGGCTCATACTTCCGGGGAGACTGGGGCCGCGCGCCGCCCGCACCGCGCCAGAGCTCGGCAAGATAGATAGGTAGATGGATAGATGGGTAGATAGATAGACAGAGGCGTGTGTTGTTGTTCTTGTCGTAGTGCTCTCCTGGGGCTGCACTCACCGCGCTCGGCTCCCTCATTTTCCATAAAGCTGAAATTCCATGCCCATGCTGTATTTCGAGTCGCGAGCACGACCCCCCCCCCTACACACACACACTCTTACCCATCGGCGCGGCGCGGGGCCCAAAAGCAAGGTATGTGACCCGACACCTTATAAGAATCCGTCACTCTGACAGCCCCGGCTCCGCACTGTATCCGCACTGCCGCACACCACTTCTGGTTTCTGTACAACCGCGGCATCTTTTTGCTCCCCCGCCGTTTCGTTTCTTTACATTTTTCTTTTTTCTGTTTGTCTTCAAACCGAGAAAGCCGAAGGCAAAAGCCGAAGCCGGTCTAAAGTTTCGTTTTGCCTAATTGGAGGCACTTTGTCAGGCAGGGCGGTACACGCGGAGGACAGGGGCCCCCGGTGGGGCTCGAACCCGCGACCTCCACCGCGGAGCCTGCCGGCGCCTGCGGGTGAACGGCCGGAAGCAGCACCCTGCCCCGTACCGCACCTCCCCCGGTTTTCGGCAAGCGGCCGACGCAGCGGCGGCGGCGCCCTGCAAGACGCCCCCTTTATGGCCCGCAAAAGAATAACACTGTCTCAAAAAATGTTAATTTCCTCTCCGAGCGGCGACACATGCTGCCCCCCCCCTCTCCCCGCGCACGCAGCGCACGCGACTGCCGACGGCGCCGAAAAAAAGGGGAAAGGGAGCCAGGGAACCCGCAAGGGACCGGCAAAGAGACATGCGCGCCCACCCCCACCCTCCCCTGTGCGTCTGTCCCTCTCGGCTCTTTTTACCCGGAAAGCTGTAAAGATTATGAGGATGCAAAAGAATTTGAGGAAGGGGTGCGCCTCCTGTGTGTGTGTGTGTGTGTGTGTGTGCGCGCGCGCGCGCCGGGCGTCGTTCTCTCTCCCTGGGGGCTTATTTGACTCCTCAGTCAACCGCTCGCTTCGTACGTGGCTAACCCTTCGTCTCAGACACTTCATAACGATCGAATTTATTTTTAAAGTTTTTTTTCCCTCACTGCTTATTTTTATTTTTTTAAGGTCCGCCCCCGGTGGCACGCGCGCCGCTCCCCGGTTTTTCCAGCGACGCGCCCCTTCGCTTCCGTGTTAGAAAGGTCTCCACTAAATCAGCCGGGCCTCACAAAAAAGTGGTAGGACAGAGTTACTTTTGACAGTCCCGTGCGCGCATTAGGCCAATAACACAGCAGATGCACTGCGCCGAATGATCCCCGGCCGAAAGGGTTGCTGCCGGCGCGCCAATGATACGGGAGGGCCGAGGGGTCATTTTGTGAGAACGCTGTCCATCATCGTGCCCGGCGGTTCCCGGCCGGGCAGCAAACAGCTGACCTACGGTCAATACGGCGCGCTCAATGGGCCGGCAACGCCAAGGGGCCGCGCCGAGCCGCGCGGCCGGGTGGTGCGTCCTCGGCCCCGAAACATTTTGTTAAATCAACATCATCGTCATCCTGATCATTATCATCATCGTCCTCATCATATTCGTCATCACTATAATCATCCCTCCTCTCATCATTATCATCATTATCGTCATCATCATTACCGTCATCATCATCACCGTCATCACCATCATCACCATCGAAGCTGTCGTTGAGTTGGATGCCCCCCCCCCCCCCCAGGAGCCTTGCTACGCCACTGACCAGGGTTATGAAGGGGTTGCTGGGCAATGGCCTGGACGCCAATCCACATACATGCATTTTTCTTTTGATGCGTCACAGCGTCAGAGATACAGAGGGGCGTGCCCAATAGGCATCAACATTATTCGCTTTGCTTTCCTCCTCTTTCCTCCTCTTTCCTCTCTCTCTCTCTCTCTCTCTCTCTCTCTCTCTCTCTCTCTCTCTCTCTCTCTCTCTCTCTCTCTCTCTCTCTCTCTCTTTTATCGCTGGCACGCTTTTTGGTTCGAGTGTGTGCAACCCAGCAGGAAAAATTCCGACGCAATCAGAAAATGCAGCAAGATTCTTCCCAAAGTGTCAAGCATACTGGGGGGTGTAGAATACTTGAACCCGGGATCTGTGCGGACACGCGCACTATATGAACTCCAAATGCATGACGCCTTTGACCACTCGGCTGTGACGACAGAGGAAGTCATCGGCGCATCAAATCCATACAGCCCCCGGGGCGTGCCTGATCCCGATATCCTCCTCTCCCCTCAATTTTTTTCTGCTTTCCCGCCCGCCTCGTCCGGCAGAGGCTACCGTGGGGGGCAGCCAAGTGTGGCGGGCCGGCCGGCCCCCGACAGGGCCCCACAGGGTCCCACAGGGTTCGCTGGCTCCCACGCCCACACCATCGCTGTATCAATAACGCCATATCGATATCACACCGGAAGGGCCGGGGCGGCCGGGGCGGCCGGGGCCAGAGA
The DNA here is from genome assembly GCA_038380765.1 of Odontothrips loti. Classification (NCBI taxonomy): domain Eukaryota; kingdom Metazoa; phylum Arthropoda; class Insecta; order Thysanoptera; family Thripidae; genus Odontothrips; species Odontothrips loti. The sequence goes on along the minus strand of CM076244.1, from coordinate 8,629,984 downwards.
CGACCGGGTGGGCGTCAGCGCTGCCGTGGCACTGCGCTGCCATGCGCTGCCATGCGCTGGTCAAGCTTTGCAGGTCTTCCCTCGCTCCGCTGCCTCCACTGCCTCCGCCGCCTCCGCCGCCTCCGCCGCCTCCGCCGCCTCCACCCGAGCCGCACGCGTCGCTCACAGAATAAACATTCTTTTCCTTACTCCGGCGGCCGGGACCTCTCCTCTGACCCTTCGGCTCGGCCATGACTCAGGGCCTTCTGGCAGCAGCAGCAGCAGCAACAGCAGCAGCACCACTGCAGGAAGCGCCCCGATCAATCTCAATGATGCTGGCGAAAGCGACGTCGCCCGTCCTCTCCGATATGATGTGGACACACGTACACACACACACACACACACACACACATCCCGCTGCTATTTTCTACAAAAAAAATGAGCAGAGAAAAGGGAGGGGAGGAAGGGGCGAGTTATTATGGTGTTGCAAAAAATTAGTGAGGGGAGCACTCGGGGGAGCATCGGGACAAGTAGTTTTGCCGGCATGGCAGGGGCCGCAGGGGCCGCAGGGGCCGCAGGGGCCGCAGGGGCCGCAGGGCCGCAGGGCCACAGAAGCAGCAGGGGCCGCAGGGGCGCTACCTGTGCCGAGGTGACGGTAGCAAGCGGCGGCCGATTGCCGTCATATTCAGTGGAGCGATGAAGCCTCTCCTCTCCGCTCGGGGCGCCGCTAGCCGCCAGCGCCGCCAGCCCGGCCCGGGCGCCGCCGGGCATCGCTTGCCAACGGATCGGGTGTCATCCGATGCGGAGGGGCTCATAACAGCCGCCAGAGAGCGGGCATGAAGCCGTACCGGACAATGTACATGCCCCATCGGGCATGTTCTGGATCAGATAAATTGAATTCCAAGCGTACGTCCTCGTGAGCAAATAGTGCGCAGAAGGTACGGGACAGCGGCAGCCGGGCCGAACGGAAGTACAATTGAATTGAATCGTCATATGCAATGCGGCGGCGACCCGTCCATATATAATGCACATATCGTGACGCCTGGTCGTTAGCGATGATGACCCCAACAACTGGTGTGGCCACCGCGCGCTTCCTCTGTCCCGCTCCCACCTACCGGCATCCACTATGCGAGGGACAGAGAAAGAGAGAGAAAGACGCGACTGACTAAAAACCCACACCGACATATATATAAGTACTTGCGGTGTTGTTGGAAAGCAATCAGCCGAGTCAACAGCCCGGCCAGAGAGAGAGAGTGAGTGAGAGAGAGAGAGAGAGAGAGAGAGAGAGAGAGAGAGAGAGAGAGAGAGAGAGAGAGAGAGAGAGAGAGAGAGAGAGAGAGAGAGAGAGAGAGAGAGGAAATTTCAATAAAGCGAGACGGACTCATCGACGCCGTCCCCTCCCTCCCCCTCCCTCCCCCTGGCCAGGGTCCATTCATATCAAGGGGGACTGACTCGACTCTCCACGGCCCGAAACTCGCTCCGACTTCTCCTGATCCCCCGACACGCCAAAGAAATCATTCTTTCTGTGCCATCAATTCTGGAAGTAATGGGCCATATTCATCTTGCTTTTTTCCAGGGTGCTATAATTTGCCAGTCATAACTGCTATACTTTAAGTACGTAATTAATAGACCTGCTATTTAAAGCAAAGGATCGACGCCGTCAAAGGAGAATCAGAGTCGCTTCACATGAAAATGATTTTGCAATCCATAAGGCGGAGCTGCGCGGCGAAAGGAAAACTGGCCGAAGCGCGTAGATAAATAAATGAGCGCTCGCGATTTAATGGTCAGTCCGTCGGAAAGGTCCGGCCGAACGGGCCGAAATAACAGACAGGGGGAAGAGGCGAAATATGTCGAACATGGACGGAGGGGTATTGATGGCAGCCCATCTGTCATGGCCCATGGCCGCCCATGGCCCTCCCTCTGCCGCTGACCGCCATGGCGGCGGCCGGGCCAGCGCCTGGTTATGTGATAGGTGTCATACGAACGCCGGCGTTATTGGTCTGGCGTCAATTTATGCCGGCCTTACGCCCTTCCACCGCCGGACCAATCAGCGCCCGCTCGGAGAGCCATGTACAATCACATTTTATACGCACGCTTTATATGTGCCCCATTCAAATGTTTCCAAGCATAAAACAAGGAGCAGAGGCGAATACATATAAACGGGCCGCGCGTCGTATGGGGAGGGAATGAAAAATCGCGCCGTCTCTCTCCCTCTCAGGCCGTTTGCCGCCCGACGACGTGTGTCGTATCATTTTTTGCTAAACTTGTCAGACGGAGACTAATTTTCTTCTTCTTTTTTTTCGACTTTTATGTGTAAACGCGCGCGGCAAACGGCATTGCGTACATGAGCGGTGCCGACGGAGACCCACTGGGACCCACTGGGACCCACGGGGACCCACGGGGACCCACGGGGACCCACGGGGACCCACGGGGACCCACGGGGACCCACGGGGACCCACGGGGACCCACACGGGGACCTCGCGATGGCAATCAAACACCGGCGAGGCGAGGCGATGTGAGTCGGCGGGCCAAAGCGGTGCGGGCGACACGGCCGTCTCCTCCTCTCCAGCCAGGCCGCCGCCGACAGCGCCTGCCGAGCCCCGGGTAGGCAACCAGCTGGGCGCCAGGGTCCGGCGGGCTGGCCTAGCCCACGCCCCTCGGCGGGAGAGAGAGAGAGGGGAACAGAGGAGGGAGGGGGTTTACCACTGCACGCTTGCATACACGTCCCAAGATTGAAATTTTGCCTCACGACGTTTTGATTTGACCTCCGAACACCGCGTTTGGCTGCGAGTTTCCTGTCGATGAGTTAGCGGCTGGTGGACGGGGAGCCGCGGCCGCGCGCACCGAGGCCAGTCACTCCGGCTGTATGAAAAATCGCGCGGCTCGGATCGCTGCCCCGCTTGCTCTTCGGCGGCGTTGCGGCGATCGTGGACACGGATAACACATTTTATGCCCCCCGTCAAAGAGAGCGGCCGGCAGGTCCGGGCAGCGGCCAGCGGCCAGGGCAGCGGCCGGCCTGTACGTTCTGACACGTTTGTCGTAGGAATTTGATGCCGAGTATACTGAGGGAAGCCGGCTGAGATAAGGCGGCCCCAGCAGCGCAGCACCGCGCTCGGTTTTGTCAATGACGCCCCCTCCCCTCTCCCCCCATCCCCTCTCCCCTCTCATCTCCCTCTGCGTAAGGCGCGCGAATTTTTAACGACTGCGTCGCGTTCAACGCACATGTGAGCAGCAGAAGAGGATGTCGTTTGGCTGGCGGCACGGGAGGAGCGGAGCGGCGGTGGAAACACTGCCGCGACAACTTTGTTGTTGATTGTTGCTGCTCTTGTTGTTTGTTGGCCTCACTAATTGGACACGTCGAAAAGCAATATCGCTGCCAGGTATGTGCTGTATGAGAAACGTACCCGAGACATAAATCCTTATTGGCTCGGCTCACTCACTTCCCGGGAAGCATTATATTATATCGGCGTCCGCTGGCGGGGCCGGCAGTCCGGGCTGCGTGCGGCCGCTAGAATCCCATCCCAGGCTGGTCGCCGCTCCGTCCCGATATATTTTTGCAGAACGCTCCGCGATACAAAACTGCTTCACGTGCCAACGCAGACTTGTACGACTTTGTGCGATTCGAGGTACTAATGGAAAAGTGTCACGCTCGATATCGTTAGAAGCGATTTAAACACTCTGCGGCTGCGTGCGTATGTACGTTTACTACGATTGGTAATAATACTAAAGCTAACTGTACATAGTTTGAGGCGGAAGAATGGTGTTGATGCGAGTATGAAGTACGAGGAGCAGCTGAATGTGTCGTGTGCGTGCGTGCGGCGTGCGCGCGTGTGTGTAGCACAGGGGGGTGCCGTGGGGGTGCCACGGCTCGTGCCGCGCTGGTGTCGGGCATTAGGCTCTCCCACCCCAAATAAAGACACATTCCGGACGGGGCTAAATATTTAAAGACAATGACTGAAACCACACTCCCTCCTTTCTGCTTTTCCCTGCACAGTACATATGTGGATTTATGTGCGTTTCCTCTCCGTTGCTCCATCCCGCTATCTCGCTCCCTCTCCGAAATACACCGAAATAGAGGGGGGGGGGCGGAACCGCGCAGGGGGCGTCCGTCCCCACCCGACACGTCTTTATTTTTCATACTTTCGGCGAGACTTTAATGGCAGCGGCATTGTGTGACGCCACGCGCGGCCGCGCCGGACAGCTGCAGGCCGCCCTTTAAAGTTTTAGGGGCCGCGGCCGGACAGGGCATCGCGGGAAGTCATATGAGCTGTGAGCGCACCGGAACCGGCTGCCGCGGGACGGACCGGGACGGACAGGACAGCTGCTCGCGGAGACCGCAGGGACGGCAGCGGGGCGGTACGGCCGCCGTCAGCACGGCCTCTGGCGAGGCGCCCGGCACCGGCACCACCACCACCCCCGGCAAAGCCACCGCCGCCTCCGAGTGCCTCTGCCCACCGAGTTTAGTACGTGTTTTTCCACAAAAGGCGGCGGCGGGGGCGGTACGTTTGGCGGAAGCGCGCTTCTGCCGGCGCGTGCTCGCAGACTGGACGGCCCATATTAGACAGGGGTGGCGAGGCGAGGCGCGGCCCGACACACACACACACACACACACACAGGGTGCTATCCTTGAAAATGACAGCACAGAAGGGGGTCGCTTATAAACCCCACACAGTTAGTTCGGGAACTGGTCATTGTCCGGCACCACCCTCGCGAACAACCCCCCGCCGCGCCGACCCCTAGCCCCCCCCCCCCCCCCCCCCCCCCCTCCCCGGGCCAGCCCTGCGTGGCCCTGCGGTCCGGTGCGCGACACTCTGCCAAGTAAATGGACAATAAGAACAACTTTGTGTGTCCGTCTCTCTCGCACTCGCGGACGTATATTTCTTCATCGCCTCCACTATGGTCATTTATCTAATTCTGGTTTGCCATTCCCCGCGCTCGCAGACTGGACACTGCGGTAGAGCCGCTGGCGCGTGTGTGCGTGTGCGCGTCGTGTGTGTGTGTGTGTGTGTGTGAGCGTGCGCCGACTCCCCCCTCCGCCCGCCTGAGAACGAAAGGTCCTCTAGCTTCAACTCCCCCTCCCGTTTTACCCCCAGGCGCAAATTTCGCAGAGACACAACTTATTGAACGGAAAGGGAAAAAAAAAAACAGGTCGCAGAGAAAACAGCAGTATTTACAAGCGCAGCCAAAACAGTCTACTGTGGTACACACTGCGCAAACGTCAATAGAAAACTTTCACCGAAAGATAAATTACCCGCACAGGATTGTAAAGCATTGTCCATCCCGACATCAGGATGGGGTTGACTGCTCCGATACAGTGTGTGTGTGTGTGTGCGTGTTTCGGGCCTGTCGCATTTTCAGCGTGGTTAATTATGCTGACCCCGTTTTCACTCGCCATTTAGGGGGAGAGGGGGAGGAGGGGGAGGGGAGAGGGAGAGAAAAGTCATACTTTTTGGCACGCACCAAGGCCACCCAAGGGCCCAGCAGCTTGCTCTGAGGCCACCCGCCACGGCACGCCATGGCACTGGGCCGCACTGGGCCGCACTGGGCCGCCGGGGGTGTCAAACCAAAGGAAGCGTTGAAGAATGAACCTCCCAGGCTCACACTCTCAGTGCAGTGCGCAGACTGGCAGTCCGTCGTCCTCACAGTACTAATAAATAGATATATATGGTACTGCAGGCCGGAGGGGGGGGGGATCAGAGAACACGAACAAATTAAATGAAATAAAGGCTGGAGGCTGCACAACACAGGTACTATAACAGTGCGGGATTCCGCAGAACTATACAGGCTCGCCTTTGACTCGATTGTTTCTGCGCTTGAAAAGTCATCCGAATGAAAGGCTCTGTGACGGACGGGCGCGGCCAATAAAGGCATTCAATCACGCCTCCTGGTCATCGACTACCGAGAAATGCAAACTACCATTTTTATTTTTTTGCTGCCTCGTCCCGCGTGTCCAGCGCTGAAAGGCGGGGTAAGGCGGGGCGGGATGACGGACTCGTCTCATTCACGCACAGCGATCCCGCAAAAGAGCCTGCAAGGTCGTGTTTGAGTTGCGTGAAATACTGACCAGCCGGGCAGCGGGTGCGAGCGAGTCGCCTGCCGAGCGTGCCGAATGCGTCGTGCGACGGAGAGAGACAGCAGCAACCTCCCCCTCCTCCCCGCAGGCCTGCGACCCCAGGAACCCGTTATGTTCGCCAAACACAGACCGAGCCGACCCCCGCCCCGCCTCCCGCGGCGCAGGGCTCCGCAGGGCTCCGCAGGGCTCCGCAGGGCTCCGCAGGGCTCCGCAGGGCTCCGCAGGGCTCCGCAGGGCTCCGCAGGGCTGGCGAGGTCACCGGTGCGGTGCATCCGTACGCCTTTCCCGGACCCGGACAATGTGTTATCTTACTGTTATTTTGCAACCCGCGCCGTACGATTTCGGCTGTTCCTGGAACGCTGACCGGCCGGCCGCCCAGCCAAAGGCACCGGGAGGCGGCGCGTCGGTCCGGCGGCCACTTCCAGTCCTCCAGAAGACGTCTCCCTGACATCTCCATCGCTGCATTTCCGCCGCAGGCGACCTCTGCGGTCCTGCGGCCCTGCGGCCCTGGACCCCGCCAAGTGGAATCCGTGATGACAAGAATGAAGGGGATATCGAGTTGCCCCGCGTGCATTTTTGTGGTAATCGTCCGGGGCTGGGGATCGGGTCGGGCGGCAGACGGGGCGACATCCTGGACGGATGACAATCCCGTGACAGGTAAAGTAATCCCATTGTACACGGCCTCCATGATGCCGTGGAAATACAAGATGAAGGCAAATAACAGCATGGAACTGGAGTAGGACTGTCTCTCTCTCTCCCTCCCTCCGCGGGGCATGTGAGCCGGCCGCGAGTGCGGAGTGCGGTGCGGAGCCAGGCGGAGCCACCCGTGCGATGCGACATCAGCGATGCACCGCATGTTTGACGAGCCGAAACACAAACACCCGGCGAACTCTTTCCTCTCGCTTTCCACGGCAAGATGAGCCCAGAGCAGAGCCGTGCTCAGCGCAGCCAGCCCAGCAGCCAGCCCAGCAGCCAGCCCAGCAGCCAGCCCAGCAGCCAGCCCAGCAGCCAGCCCAGCAGCCAGCCCAGCAGCCAGCCCAGCAGCCAGCCCAGCAGCCAGCCCAGCAGCCAGCCCAGCAGCCAGCCCAGCAGCCAGCCCAGCAGCCAGCCCAGCAGCCAGCCCAGCAGCCAGCCCAGCAGCCAGCCCAGCAGCCAGCCCAGCAGCCAGCCCAGCAGCCAGCCCAGCAGCCAGCCCAGCAGCCAGCCCAGCAGCCAGCCCAGCCCGCGGCCCCGCCGGCCATGAGCCGCGGAGGGAAAAGCGGTTGTCAACCCCGCGGCGGCAGCGGAGGCAGCGGCGGCCGCCGACCAGAAATGAAATAAGATGTTTGTCAAAACCATCGGCACGGAAAAATTATCGGGCATTTTCATCGGCCAGGCGGCGACAACTGCAGCACATTGTTTATCCCTTTGTGAGCCGAGGTATATTAGAGTTTATTTAGGAGGGGGAGGCGAGGGCCGGCGGCCGGCGGCGCGGGGACAAAACGGTCGTAGCGTGGCTCCCATGCAGTCCGAGCCGAGCCGAAGCCGGCAGGAGCCGGTGTGGCAGGAGCGCCTAGCCGCGCTGTCCGCCGGGGCGGCGGGGGCCCCGAGCCCGGCCTCATCCTCGAGGGATTTCGCCTCATTTGGCACGGCGGCGGCAGCGGCGGCGCGTTTGAGAGATGATACTTGTCGTGATGACAAAACGGTCCGGTGCGCCGCCTCTGCCGGGCTGTGCCGGGCTGTGCCGGGCTGTGCCGGCCCCAGCCAAGTGGTCATTGTGGGCCGCGGCAGCCGCGGCAGCCAGCGGCAGCCAGCGGCAGCCATGCGCGAGATATTAGGCACTTTATCCCGTTGTGTGGGACGCCGCGCTACGCCGCGCTACGCCGCTGACTACCGTACTGCACGGAGCACACTGCACTGGCGCAGGGCCGGGCTACCCAGCTGCCGGCCGACATAGACCCCCACCGGACCGGCTTCTACTCCAGACCAACTCCCAAACCATGTTATGGCAAAAGCGTTTCTGGAGGGGGAAAAAATAGGGGGAGCGGCGCGGTGCGGTCCACAATAGCAGCGGGTCACGCGGCCCCCGTGACCCCATAATGTTGCGAAAAATCACAACAAGATATCAAATGGAGCCAACAAGAGAGACCGCGACACAGAGATAGGGGGCCATGTGGGAATTAGCATATCGCGAGGAAATGATGAACCCCGCTTCGATTTCACACATGGCGGCACACAATGGCGGGCCGGGCCGTCAGGTGGGGCTGGGGTGCGACAGGCGCTCCCTACAACGGCCTCTCAAAGCTCAGTTTGTGACGCAGAACACACCAACCTTCCAAAGTATAGTATCACCAGAGAACTCTGAGAGGTAAAGGGTGGTTTAGTTTTCTTCCCTAGAAGAAGCTTCGAAATCACGGAATAATAAATGCACCAAAATGCTAGGCCTTGATAACCAGTCCCTCCTTTCCGCATGGCTTGATGACGGTTTCTGTCATTACACACACAACCAGACCGGCAACCCCGCACGCGATTACAGCGGGGATTACAGAAAAGGAAAAAAAAAGACACAGAAAAAAAATACACGTACGACGCGACATGTCAACAGAATGTCGAATCCTCTTTGCGTGTGTGCAGCAGGGCACAAAAATAAAATTATAGCATAGAAATAAAATGCGGCCCAAGCCATGCAGAAACGCGGACGGGGGGGGGGGGGGGGATCCAGCTCTGTTTGCTCTCGGGGACATATGTCTTTGGCTATTTAATGCAGTTGCGCGCAATTAGGGACTGCTCCTGCCATTCATATCGTACCTGGCGGGAGTCTGGCCGGGGCTTACCTGCAACACAAAACAGAAACACGTATGAGGGCATATTCCACAACTGACACAGCGTCGCATCGGCATCACAAAGCGACCTGTGTATGTACACACATACTACTTGACAACACCGCCAAAGCATAGAGGGGACCGGGGGCCGGCGGGGCCGGTAAAGATGGATAATCGTGTGTGTAAGTCCGCCCTGAAAGGGGCGCCTTCAGGACCACGGGCACCACGGGCACCACGGGGACCTCGGGGACCACAGGAATGCGACTCTTGTTGTTTCACGACGAGAAGGGTCAAAATCGTCATCGTCCTCAAACCTGTTGCACCTGCAGCACTATGGACCCGGACGACGTATAAACGGGCTTTAATGACAACGCTCTGCCCTGTTATGTGCGGGGGAAACCCACACCTTCCTCTTTCAATATTCCGAATCCCTGACCTGTGTGTATGAGAGAGATGGCGGCTGAGAATGCTGCTGGGGTGGAAAGAGACGGAAAGCTTCACACACACACACACACACACAGCCTCCATACCTTCTCTTCCAGATGAATCAACATGAGCCATCAAGCCATAATTTTGACGAATGTTTGGCGCCTATGGCAGTAAAAGGTTGGCAGGGCCGTGACAGTCCCCACCACGGCCCTCCTCATCCTCATGGCGCAGGGAGGCCAACGCAACCAAAAGGTCCCATAAACACGACCGCAATAAATTAACGTGCGGGAATGGCCGACCGCGTGGACGGGAGAGAGACAGAACGTGTTCCACCTGCTCCCACTCGCACTGACTTCTATGGAGCCTCTCGTTACATAGCGCAAAAAGGGTAAAGGGAAGACTCAAAATGGCTAAAATATGCGTGGGAGCTAAATTTGTTGAGTTGTATTTAGTTCATAACGTATGAACACCGTTCAGCCGTCGTACTCAAATGGCGCAGACCGCAGATGGGATCAGTGCTGGTGTATCAGAAACTGGCATTTCATTTATATTGAAATACGGTATAACAGGAAGGCATTTTTCAGAGATTGTAATTGTGTCGCTTTGTTTCGGACAGAAAGGTGGGTGGACGAGGTGCGATGTCCCGCCGAGGTATACGATGACTGGGCCCCTGCGTCCCCTGCCCCCCTGGGCCCATCCGTGTCCAGGGCCGGGCCGTAACAGTTGTCCCCCCCAAATATTTCATTGAAGGAATGCCCGCTCGCTCCCCATTCACCAGTTGGGTGTGGATGTGTTTGAGGAGGTTTTCATTCTTAATGAGCACCTCCCCGGACAGCGCTGCCGGCCGGCCAATCGGAGGCCGCGCCGGACCACACTGTACGAGGGCGCGCACTGCCGGCAGTGGACGGACGGATTTCTCATCATTATCCGCTCCAGCGCCTCCAGCGCCCCCTGGATGAGCCGTGTGTTGTCACGGGCGCGGCGGCGCGCGGCGTTTGTACGGAGGGCGGTGGAACAAACGAGGACAAGACAACGAGACACGGCGATATGAGGTACGCACGCGACATGACAGCCGTTCGTGATAGAGCCCCGTCACCACAACCTCGGCGGGGCGCAGCGCGCAGCGCGCAGCCTGTGCCCGATGAATGAATCAACGCGGACGGATGAATGAGTTTTGATGGACGATGTGGTGAAAATGATGGCCGACACGGCAACGAGGGCGTGATTTGTGTCGCGGCCGGCCGTGAAAGCGTCATGAGATGGTATCACGGTTTGAAATATCCCCGGCGAGGTCCGACACGGCGCCCGTTTATGAGCTAAAATGACACCGCCCCGGACCGGGTACTGTCAGATAGGGGTGGCTGTCTGACCCGGCCACCCACCTACCTGCTTAAAAACACACCGGTCTGCGCATTTCTTTTGTCTTTGGCCCCCACGCAGCAGGGCGAGCAGCAAAGGCCCCAAAAAGGTGTGACAGAGAGAACCGAGAGTTATGAACCCCACTGTCCGTTCCTCCTTATGACAGTCCTAGAGAGAGACGGGACGAGAGGCGCCAACACCCGTGGAGACAGATGCTTATCGGGTCAGAGTGAGACAGAGGCAGCCGGGCTAGAGAGGTGGCGCGGGACCACACTATAACCTGGGTGCTCTGAGGCGGCTCTTCCGACTCTCTCTCTCTCTCTCTCTCTCCCTCCTGCCTCATCGAGGTGCGGAGAGCGGATGCTGTAAAACTCATCTGTCCGGCGCACACAACTGTCGTCTCCATACACATGTGAGCCATTCATAACGACGCGCTGAGGCCGCTGAGGCTCTGTAACCGGACCAGATGGACCAGCCCCGACCGCAGGCAGGTGACTCACCTCAGCTTGTCGCTCATTCCGTCCTCTTGCATTATACTTTACTGCAGGCGGCACTCATCCGACAACTGCCCATACAATTAATCGACTAAACAAGGCTGACTCTCCACGGTTTTTAAACAAAAACCCCTAGAAAACGCATACGGCGTCACGTGTGTGACCTATTCCCACACCGGCCACTACTACCTGATTCGTCCGTTTTACGTCTCGATGATGGCAGTAATGATAAAGCACAGACGCCACTAATCGTCCCCTGCCGTCACACAACAAAAAGGAATTTTTATGCGTCCAGCGCGCCGTATTATCTGTGCACAGGGTGGATGATAGTTTATATGGAGGGTCCATAAAGGCTCGGGGGGGGCGCTATATCGTGGGCGATAGGTGGGCGCCGGGAGGCTCCGGGGGCCGGGGCTGACAAATAAGTTAGTGAGCGAGTCTGCGGTTCGAATCCCGTGATGCACCGTAGTTTTCTTCAAAGTCGCATCCGCATCTGCCTCATGTTCCTTTGCTTTTCTATCTGTATTACCCCCTGGCTGTCAATAAGGGAGAGGACGGCCATCAGTGACACACACTCACGCACGCACGCACGCGCGCGCGCGCGCGCGCGCGCACACACACACACACACACACACACGATAACGGGCAGACCTCATAAAGATCCGGATCCATTTCAGGTGAGAGTGTCGGCTAGGCCCGGCATATAGTTCCGAGGGTAGCAGAGTGCCGTAGCCACGGGCTGCCGCCTACCACCACTCTGTCAAGCACGACTCCTAATATTTCCATCAAACTTTGCTGGCGGTACGTAGCAGTGGGGCTGTGCAGATGAACATAGGCCAACGCAGTCGCTCTGACTCTTGATGAGCAGCTCCAGCGACAACGTCCACCGCTGCAGCAGCAGCAGCAGCCCGCCGCCGCCGCCGCCGTGTCGAGGGGCTTTCGAAAACGGAAAAAACGAAAGCAGCAAGCATTTATACTATATCTTATATGGCCTATAAAAATAAAACAAAGGCGTTGTGGGCAGCCCGGTCCGCCGCGCCTCACCTCCTACAGGCCTACATGTAACGCATCGGGTTCTTTATGACCCGCCGTGATTAATTAAAAGTGGACGACAATTCTGGCCATATTTGACATAAAGAGCCGCCCGTAAATCCCCCGGGCTCTACGGCGGGACGTGACACGATCCCAGAGGAAGTGTGATCGGTATGGGACGATCGAGCGCATTCCGGTTTCATCCTTTTACAGTTTGTACATTGAAAGAGAGGCGTATAGAAGTCACAAATTTTGTGCGAAATTCCATACAAGATGGACATTAAGTGTGGAGTCCCCGTGTTGCTTTGAGGTGTCTGGCGGGGGCCGTTACTCATGCGTCTGTCGGCGACGCGCGCGCTGTCACCCCGACCCTACACCACACTGCCAAAGCCGAGGGCAAAAAACAGCTACGATTTGCTTCGCATATTAAACCCTCGTCATTTCCTACATAATTTCCCGCGCCGATCTCCGGCGTGAGGCTAAGGCTGGGCCGCACGGACAAAAAAGATTAGTGGTCGCAACTAATCTTTCAGTTGATTTCCATACTAGCAATAAGTTTCTGTTCTGGGAACTAAAACTTTGTTGGGAGAACTTGTTTGTTAGTTGAACCAATGTCAGTTGCTTCAACGAAAAGGTCTGGTGCGGATGCAGAAATGCAGTTTTTCTCCGGCAACGCACCTATTTGTTGAAGCAACCAACAAAGTTCCCCAAACAAAATTTTAGCTCTGAGAACAAAATTTACTGCTTGTACGGAAATCAACTAAAACATAGTTGCGATCACTAAACTTTTTTCTCCGTGCGGGCCGGGCTCTTGTCAGAGCCCCCGTCCTGTCCTGCTCCGGCCAGCACTCTGCCAGCAGCCGCTGCCGTGCACGAACCGTATGACGGAGGGGGGAGGGGGACATAACACTTTCCGCGGTCGCTGCTGTTGGTTTTTTCGCGCGCGAACGCAGCCCTATAAACTTTTACTGCCAAAATATTATTCTCCGCGGCAGCGCGCGTGTGCGCGTTTATGTGACGGGAAAGGGGGGGGGGGGGGGTTCTATACAGTAGTATAACAGCATGGCGGTATGTGTTTTGTTTTTCAACTAGCGGGGGGTAGCGCCGCGGCGGGGGGTGAAAGGTGAAGGGGCCGTAGACCGGAAGATGTCTGTGTTTTACATCTGCACTGGGTGGGCAGCAGCGCCGGGCAGCGCGGCTTGTGCCCCGCGATTTACAGCACGGCCGCACTAACTTCGCCAGCGTCGTGCCCCGTTTATGTTTTCTGCCCCTCTCCTCCTTCTTCCTTTTAGTATTCTGAAAATAGGAGCAACAAACCCCGCGCAGTGCTGCCGCGGCCGGAGAAACAGTAATGCAGCGTAGATACATGCGTTTTCATTATTCCGCGGAGGTATTGACACTGACGGGCGTGAAAGAAGAGAGAGAGAGAGAGACAGAGGGGGAGAGAGGGGGGGGGGCGTCTCGCCCATCAGCGATATGCAAAAGAGGGCTGTGATGTGTCCAATGTCGCGATGGCCTACAAAACGGCATTCAGGAGCCGGTCAGCGACTCCTGCGCAGTCCTTGGCAGCCACAAAAGGCGTCCTCACTGCATTACAGTGCAGGAGCTGGGCTCCCTTTCAAACGGGATCGACATGAAGATGAGCTGCACGGCGCGTGTCCAAGAGATGGTCCCCCACATGATACGCCCCCGCCCGGCCGGCGGAACAGCCAGATTAGCTGAGTTATCGCGGCAGTTATATGTGAGCCGGGGGCTGCGCTGCGTGCAGACAGCCAGGTGGTGGTCCACCACTGTGGTCCACCGCAAGCCTTTTGGGGAGGAAGGGAGCCGTCCGTGGGCCGGGCAGACCGGGCAGGCCGGCCACCGCCACAAACTACATGAAGAGTGAGTGGGCGCACTGCTGGCGCTGCTGCCGAGGAGCGTTCGATCCGCTCAAACATGGCGTCCAGGCCAATGGCAGCGCGCCCGAAAAAATAATAAAATAAAATATGAGGAAAATATGGAGGGAGCGGGTTAGTATAGGAGGCAGGCGGAGCACGGCGGAGCGGACGCGCGAGGCGAGGGGGAGCAATACAAGGTGAGGTGAGGTCTTTGTTGGCTGTCCACGCGAGTTTTATGTTCCCCGTGCATTATTTCAGACATATTTATATTTCCCTCAACTAGTCCTCGCCGCCGTGCATGTGTGTGTGTGTGTGTGTAAGCTCCCCCCACCTGGTCTGGCACACCTTCCTTTCATTTCGAAACTCGTTCTCTCTTTCTCTCTCTCTCTCTCTCTCTCTCTCTCTCTCTCTCTCTCTCTCTCTCTCTCTCTCTCTCTCTCTCTCTCTCTCTCTCTCTCTCCGTCCCCTCCGTCCCCTCCCCTCTCCACCCTCTTCAAACGGCATCGTACTCATAACTCGTCGAAGCGTCCTATTCCTTTTGCGTTCTCTCTCTCTCTCTCTCTCTCTCTCTCTCTCTCTCTCTCTCTCTCTCGTCGCTCGTTCCTCTTTTGCTTCTTATTCTTTTTAAACCACTCAACATGCTCGGTTGTACCAATCCGCGCTCTCAATAACTCCTTATTATAATCCTCCCCTCCCCCTCTCCCTTTACCTCTCTCTCCCTCTTTCTTTCTCTCTCTCTCTCCTTATCTGGCCAGCCGATGTCGTTATAAAGGCGGGCGAATGCGAGATGAATATAAGAAAGGAAGAGGTGGGGGATCGGGATCACCGGAGAAAAATGTAAAGGAAAGGGGCGGAAAAACGTGTAGGAGAGGTGGGCTGGCAGTGGTCCAAAACGTGTCAAACTTTTTGGCACTTCCAGATCCAGAAGCTGCCAGGCCGAACCATTGCCCGTCGATGAAGCAGATTATGGGGCAGATTATGAGGCTGCGACTGGTTCCACGAAATACAAAATTAATTGGCAAACGCGCGTCAACCGAGCGGAATCCACAATAAATAGATATATATCCTCAATAAGCAGCGAGTCGACAGAAGGCGGAGAGGCAGAAGGCGACTCGTCAGCGTCGTCGAAGGGCAGCCAACACAACAGCAGCCGGCCAATGGCGGTACGCCGTCCATAAATATGGCGCCAACAGGGATTTAAATGAGCGCCCGAACACGGCATCGCTCATTAGAAGGGATGTCCACCGCGCGGCCATTCCGATGCAGGCTCGATTTACGGCCACACTCAAATATATATAGATAAGGAGGGGCTGTGTGGCTGTGCCGGGCGGGGCCGGGCGGGGCCGGGCGGGGCCCCAACACCAAAGCGGAAGGGTTCAAAAGGTCCCGCGCTACAGCCGACCACCAGTATGAAAAAAATACACACACAAAGACAATTTCACAGTCAGAACAAACCAGGTAGAAAAAAAGACAAACAAGGCGATGCTAAGGTTTAGGTTGCTTATGACCGTGTGACATACACGGCATCGCCATGGCATCGCTCGCTTACAATAATTTTAATTGACTCCCCTGCAGCCCCCGATCAGTAATCGATGCGGCATGATCGCATGATTGGGAGCGCCTCGTCCAGGAAAACCGACGACTTATCTCCGATTTCCAATCAGTGGTCGCAAAGGTGTATGATTTACGTTGGTGCGCGCGGCAGATGGGTCGCCGGAGGGGGACGTCCGGGGGACGTCAGCCGACGTCAGTCCAGCGGGCAGCCTAATGGACGCCAATGAGATATCAATTAAATGACTTACAGCGGAGCCTCGCCCGTCCGACCCGAACATCGATGTGTCGCGATACGGACGACAGACCGGGAAAAGGCCCGAAACACATAACTGGGTGAAAATCATTCCGTCCGTCCGACGGCCTCACATTATACCCCGGCAATCGTTTGCAAGTTTTCCGCTCGCCGGCAAGGCATAAGGTAAACCGACACTCATTGCAGAGCCGTTTACCGCCCGCACAAAACGCGAAAGTCAATCCGACAGCGGCATTCCCTGTCTCCCTCCCCCCCCCTCTCTCTCTCTCCACGCAGAAAGCGAAGCGAAGAAGTACGTACAATGCAAGGGGTGGCATTTCCTGCCCGGAGCACTTGAGACCATTGCGGCTGACTGCAGCGACACACTCCAGGGAACAAAAGCATTGGCGACATGGAAGGGCAGTGCTGCACCACACACACACACACACACACACACACACACACACACAGACGGTGCGGTGTAACCAGCACACACGTAACCCGAACCTCAGGTGGTGAGACTATGCTGTAGTTTTGTCCCCGCCCTCAAACACTCTTTTGCCCATGTCCAGCCATTTCCATTTTATCCTGTGCAGTTGCTGCTGCTGCTGCAGTAGGTGCGGGTCGCACGGTAGCCTCGGTGGCGGTCCCCAGCGGTCCCCAGCGGTCCCCGGCTCTCAGCCGCTCATACGGCACCCGTGGACCTTTGGCGAACGGCAGCCATTCCTCACTCGTGCTCGCGGCGGCTCGCGGACCAGTTAAGCCCGTCGGCCTGTGTTCACAGCACCATGACGGATGTGCCGGCGTGTCGCGGACCCCGCCGTGCTGCCGCCCCGCGCCGTGCTGCCGCCCCGCGCCGTGCTGCCGCCCCGCGCCGTGCTGCCGCCCTGTATCCGACCGAAATATGTCGGGAGGTATCGGGAGGGATACAGGACAGGGATATGTTATCGCCGACAGACCGATGCCCCCGCCCAGCACAGCCAGCACCCACGCCTCTGCCGCGCAGCAGCGGACTGTTAAAATACTACAAGTTATCCCACAGAAATAGAAGGGAAGAGAAAATATATTATATTGTGTACTTCCGACGTCGTGCGTGAAAAGACCGTGGTGCAGGCGCGTGTAGGGGGGGGGGCAGAGAGAGAGAGGGGGGGGGACGTTTTCGCCATCGTCTGTCTCTCTTCCTCCCGCCCGTATAAATAGCAGGGCGTTATGGCAGGGGCCGACTGCATATTGTTGTTGTATATTTAGCTGTTGTTTGCCCGCGAACAGTCCCCAGGTGCCACGGAGGAGGGAGAGGGGGTACAAACTTCGCGTGTTCGCCGTGTCAGGTATATTTTAATCCGCGCGCGCCGAAGTCGCCGATGCGGTCTTTGATTGAAAGGTTCGGCGGCCACGCTATGTGGGGGGAGGGGGGAGGGAGGGAGGGGACAGCAGGCGAGGCCGCGGCCCGAGCGCAGCCAGCAACACTCTGAACAGCGCCCTGTGCCCTATTTGTGACTGAAAATTAGGGAAGGCGATTATAACGTGTGTTCCAAGGGCAACGCCACCGCTGCAGCGGGGAGGATGTTGCCTCACAATGCACTTAGGGCCCAAATTTATGTGGCCGTGCCGCCGCGCCGGCAGCCGCCGGCAGCCACACAGCACCGCACAGCCGCCGGCCGATTCGTCTGCCGTTCGGTAAACAGGGCCGGAGGTGCCGGCGGGGGCGTAACCCCTTTTACTGCGGACCTTTTGCTCCGGATTAGCCGCACGTCACAAACCGGCAGGCGTCGCAGTAGAACGGCCGCAGCAACAGCAGCAGCGCCGCCAGACACAGACCCACAAATATTCCCCTGACTTTCGCGGGGCGGTAACCATGCGGGGACAAATCTGGGCCGACGCGTGCGGGGACGGGGGCCGACGGGGGCCGACGGGGGGAGCGGGGGGCCCCAGCCGAGGCTTCTGCTCCAGGAAATATCACCCACCTGGGACGGGAGGGAGGAGGCAGGCCAGAGGCAGGCCAGAGGCAGCCCGTGCGCAAGCCGCCTGCCCTCGTCTAGGCCCCGGCAGCCCCGCAGCCCCGGCGTGGCCCTGCACCCCACGGTCGCTGATGAAGTCCGTCCCGAAGGCCGCGCTTGACGCCGACAACGCCCCGGGGGAGCCCCCACAGTTTGCTTTCACCTCGGAGACCCGCACCAATATCACACCAGCACTTTCTCCGAGCCAACAACTGTAAATGGAAGCGTCTCGTCCGGAAACGAAAACTAATGAATCGATTAATCGATGGCAGACGCTCGCGCGGGGTGTAGCAGCAGCAGCGCCCATATTCTGGAGATAAGTACCGGGAGCGGAGCGTGTGCGGCGCGGCGTGGCGGCGCGTGGCGGCGCGTGGCGGCGCGTGGCGGCGCGTGCCGCAGGGATGAGAGATGACACTTCCTGCCGCTAATCCTATGCCACCCATTCCCCAAACTGGGAAACGAGGAGAGGCCCCGAAATAGCAACCAGCTCCCCGAACACCTCCCCCCCCTCCCCCTGCCTGCCCTCTGACGAGATGCCAAGATACGACAAAAGGATAATGAATGAGAAGGGAAGGGGCTTGACGAAGTCCATTCTCTCTCTAGAATGCACGCGCCGGCGGGGGGGCTACGACGACAACCAACGTTGAAATTTCGAAAAGATGAACGCCTCCCGCCTCCGACGCCCCCCTTTCTTCCTCCCGCCCTCCTCCCGAAAATGAAGTGCTAATAGAGGAGCTGGTCTGACAGCTACCGCGGGCGCCCTCGGCAGCCCAGGCAGCGCCCACCCCGGCCTAAACTACAGGGAAAACAAAACGCCCCCGCAACCGGATCCCATCCCAGGGGATCCCCGGGGATCCCAGGGGATCCCAGAGGACCACTGGGGATCCACGTGCCGAACATCTCTTCACACGATGCCGAGCTTGATAACGGGCAGTCAGTATATGCGCGCCACACGTTGGTCCGACCCGACTATATATAACCGAGAGCAGTGAAACTCATCGCCGCAAATGGGATTCAATCGCAATGTGTACACAAGGTCTTGTAAGGGCATGCGAGTGTGTGTGTGTGTGTGTGTGTGTGTGTGTGTGTGTGTGTGTGCGCGCGCTGGCGCTTGTAAGAAAACCATCTGCAGTTATTACTCCCTTCCCGGGAACAATGGCGCTGCCGGCCTATCGCAGCGGCGCATCGGGCGGCTGGGGACAGAACCACTCAACTGGTGCTAGCGGGCGCCCCTCCCCCCGACACACAGGGCGCACAGAGAGCGCTGGGAGTACTAGCTGACCATCAAATCAAGCCTAAGGTGTGGTTAGAAACAGCTATTTTAGTTGACAATATTTTTTTCCTCATTTTTTTTTTTTTGGGGGGGGGGGGGGGAGGGTTGTTTTTAAGGTAACACGAGAAGAAAAAGGAGCGGACAAGAAAACCGGAGGAGAAAGAGGGCGGAAAGTGGAATCTCGGGGGCTATGTTCACATTAAATTTAATCACAGCCGATTCAGAGCGTATAGACTTGTCCGGCACGGAAGCGACTGCCGCCGTCCGTCCGGCTGGGCATGGCCAGGCCCACAGGCCGCAGGGGCGGGGGGGAGGGGGGGTGGGGGGGGGGGCTGCAGCAGACCCCCATGGGGCGATAATGACCGGCAGACGACCGGCCAGTGTCATATTAGGTCCTCGCTCCATCAGACATTGTAGCGAGGCGGCCATCACACACACGCACACACACATGCACGCACACACGCACACACGCACACACACACATACACTGACATAACACGCCGTAGTCAGATGACAGCCGCACTGCAGGACATGACCCGGCGAGCTGCATGGCCGTCGCGGTGGGTGTGTGACACAAGCGTACTACTGATTGCGGGCGGCAGCCCCATCACACACGCACACACACACACACACACACACACTGCTGCTGGCTGCGTTTTGCGATGCGACACCGATAGCGCCGCTGCAGCAAATAGCCGGTAGTGCCCGTGCCCCCCCCCCCCCCCCCCACACACACACACCGTGGGAAACAACGGGCGGACATGCAACAGGGCCGCGTTCACATTTCGCATGCAGCGACGCCCAGCCGAGGACCGATAAAAATGTGCACAATTTTCAGAGACAATGGGGCATGGCGAGGACGGCGGGGCGGGCGGGGCGGGCGGGGCGGGCGGGGCGGGCGGGGCGGGCGGGGCGGGCGGGGCGGGGCGGGGCGGGGCGGGCGGGCCGCCTCTCCCCTTCCCGAGGGAGCCCAGCCCAGCATAGCATCTGCCCCGTCGCCGCACTCCCTACATACATCCCGTGTGCATGCCGTTGGAAATGCCAAATCCGTTTTTACACTGCGGTGCGTTGCGTTTCGCAAGGCAGAGTAATATGTTTTTATGATCGGAACCAAGCATTGCTATTTTCTAAATCTCTGCCCCTGCTCTACTCTTTAAATATGCGAGTTCTGAATGAAGTAGCTGGCGAGCGGAGCCGGTGGTGCCGGTGGGGCCGCGGGTCTGTGGCCGCCACTTGGCCCGCTGCCATGGTGGCGCGCGGTGTGTGCCGGCGGTCACAGCCGGTCACAGCCGCAGCACTCATATGCGATATGATGCCGGCCCGGCCGGTGCCATTGGCCGCCCCATTGGCCCGGCGCAGCCCGGCGCACCCCCTCCACCGCCCATCAAAAAATATGCCCCGCCTCCCGCTCCGTCATATCCACTCATAACCCGGCGGCCGTGCCGGTGGAGGGGGAGGGGAGGCGGCTGTGGCGCAGAGCTCTGCTGCGCTGCTGGGCCCGGCACGGGGCACGGCACAGACCGGGGGCCCCGCCCGCCCCGCCCCGCCCCTCCCCGCCCCGCCACGCCCCGCCACGCCACGCCCGCAGGGATTTGACGGCAAACAGCGTCACATATTTTGGCCGCGGTCCCAACTGACGGGATGCTGCTATTGTTTCCCCCCCAAGCGGCCGCGGTAAAAAATTTATCAAGATCACACCGACTTATAATTTCTCGACAAAGCACTTTTTTTTTTTTTTTTTTTCTAAAATTACACAGGAGTCTCGTTTATACCTCTGCGCTGGATTTTTCAACGACCCTTATATGAGGTCTCCATAATTACGGAACGGGTGCGCCTCTACACGGTCGAACATGCCATCGCTTTTTCCTTCTGCGAATTATTTGAATAATCCAGCGGCAATTCGAAATCGGGGCCTTGATCATCATAAAGAAAGAAACAAGCACAGGTGAGGACGGGGGAGAGGGGCGTGTAGGTGTGTGGGGGGGGGGGAGGGGGGGGGGCTCAGCCATGAAGCATGTCACCGCGCGGCCCGATCCGCATCAACAACAAGAACAAAAACCGGCATGCAAAGCGCGCCGGTTTGAGCAGTAATTGACGTGTATATTTACAACTGCGCGGACAGTGGACGAGGAGCGGAGGCCGGAGGACGACGAGGAGGTAGGACGCCTCTTTTTGCTCACTTATTCGCGTAGGAATACGCTCCCCGCCCCGCGGGCTGCTGCCGGCATTTTGTGGGCAGCGAGCGTCTAAAATAAATGATTTGAAAAAGGGCGGGCGTAGGGAATGCCCGATACAGCGTCGTCTTCGGCGCGACGGAAATAAATTCACCTTCCTGGATGTGTGTTGTGTTTGGCGGGCATGCGTGGCCTGGGGACGGGACGGGCAGCAGTGGCAGCAGCGGCAGCAGCGGCAGCAGCGGCAGCGCGGTAGGCGTTTTGTTATTTTCTGTCAGTCAGACAAGCATTCAGCACAGCAGCGAGCGCTTGCCGTGATTCGGTGCAGGGCTGCCACCTGCTGCAGCGTGGCGTGCCGGGGCAGCCAACTGTCATCTGCATAACGTCGTTAATTGGGGGGAGGACGAAGAATTGCTGCTGCGGACACGAGAGAGGGGGACCTGTCGAATGCCCCCCCCCCTCCTCCTGCAGGGATGCTGCTTGCGATCGGGTTATTATATCGGCGTTATTATCTGCGGATCTGCGGATCGGAGCCGAAAGCCGTACATTATTTCTGTCGGAATGGTACCCTGGGGTACGCTGCGGCAGCCGCGGCCAGGTTCATAATCAGTTTGAGTGGCGGGGAGGAGGCGGCACTCGCTTTTACAGGCGCTCATTTCAAAAACACCGCGAGTCAGTCCATCGCGCGCGCGCCTCCCTGTTTGACGAAGGAGAGTCATGAAGGCAAAAGAAGGAGTTCAGGTGCGCTTTTAGAGCCCTCTCCGACATGGGGAAAGGGGGGGGGGGCAACATATGAGGACTGGGAAACTGCAGTTTAACACGCTGGATTTACGAGTTTGCCGGCCCCGGGCAGCGCCGAGGGGCAAGTACATCATAAGGCAGGGGCGCAGTGCCTCGAGGGCAAGGCAGGGCCGGCAGGGCCTCGGGGGGGGGGGGGGGGGGGGGGTCCGGCCGCGGTACGCACCGCCGGTCCCTGCCGCTCCGCCAAGACAACGGGCTGCGATGAGCTGCGGACAGATGCACCTGAGGAACCTGCGGACCTTGCGGACCCGAGGCGGTGTCCCCACGGCGGACCTAAGAGGTATATAGAGGGAAGCAGCGCGAAGCAGCGCGACTTGAGTGTCCGGGGGGAGGGGCCACCGCCGAGGCAGACGGGGAGAATGAGGAAGAGGGCGCGAGGAGACACGGGGTAGCCGTAAACACGATTTATAGAGGCAGGAGTGCAGAGAAAAGTGAAAAAGCGCCATACAGCCCTTAGGCTATAGCCGCGCGCGCGCGCGCGTGCGTGCGAGCGGGGAAGGGCCCATGTGGCGGGCGCGCGCGCGCGCGCACACACACACACACACACACACACACACACGCACGCACGCTCACACACACTGCGCGCTGAAAATTCAAAAGTGATACTCTCGCGGGGATAGAGTCGTATAAAACGGGCGCGAGTCCACGCACGGGGCGGAAGGGCGAGAGGCGAGTCTAAATTGAATGAAGTGAGTTTGCGGTGGACTTTGTTGGGGTCGGAGTTGTTGGGATGAAAGCGGCACGGCCGGCTCCCGCGGCGCCCGCCATAGCGCCGCCATAGCGCCGCCCCCGCCGGCGTTCCCGGCCGGTATGAGCAGCAACAATGTTCGGGATGGGGATGCGCGATACCATACGGCGCTCGGTGCACGCGCACGCGGTCAGCTCCTAGCCCAGCCCAGCCAGCCCAGCCAGCCCACACTGAGAAAAATGATTAATACAGATAGCATCGAAGTGCGTTCTATCCAAGCCGCATCTCCGCTGCAATCAAACCGTTTCGTTACTCACCCCAGAACTTTGGACCGGCTAACCAGAAACTTTGATTGTTGTGCTGATGCGGCACGGATAGAACATACTTCGATGCCCACACCCAGAAATTTGATTCCCAGTTCAAACCATTTTTCTCAGTGCAGCATTCGTGCGGGTGGCCTAGAGGGATGACTCGGGATGACGTGCTGACGCGCTGACAGTCGTCTCCATCGCTCAGCGCGGCACCGCCATGTCGCAGCGCGTTGTGAGGCGAGCGCCAACGACCCCGGCGGCATTAATAAGCCCGGCACGGCCCCGGCACGGCCCCGGCACGGCCCCGACACGACCTGACCGCGCGCCCCCGTGCACCCAATGCCCACATCCATCCACCTGACGTCAAACCGACCGCATAAATATGCTGTCCGGATGCCCCGGCAGAATTTCTGTTAGAGCGCCACGCGCGCCGCCCGCCGTTTGAAAATCTTCGGGAGAGAGAAAGAGAGGGAGAGAGCAAGAGAGGGAGAGAGCACACCGGGCCGCCGTCCATTCATCTTGCCGTGTTGTATCCGCGGCCACGCCCCGCCCTGGCGCCCTGCACGTCATATAATGGTCCCCATTATGGCCATAATTGGATCTGCAGTAAACACCTTCCCGTGCTTTACGGCGGGGCTGCGGGGCCGCGAAGCCGGGCTCCAGGCCCGGGCTCCAGGCCGGGCTCCAGGCCAGGCTCCAGGCCGGGCTCCAGGCCGGGCTCCAGGCCAGGCTCCAGGCCGGGCTCCAGGCCGGGCTCCAGGCCGGGCTCCAGGCCGGGGTGCGCCGTAATTCCGGCGATGAAAAACACATACGGGTGCCCTGGCATCGCATCCTCACCCATTGACGCCTTCCTCGCCAACCCAATTAGGTGCAAAGTTTTCTTCCAGGGTGCAAGGTTCTCGTCTGAATCAGCTACGCATTATAGCGGATGCGAAATGAAAAATTCACACTCTGTTTCGCCGAGCGGAACAGGCGAGTGTATACCAACATGAAGGATGTTTATGATTTGGCAATCGTTTTATATATACCCGCATACTGCCGGAGCGGTGCGGCGGCGGCGGCGGCCGCAGCAGCAGCCTGCACACACGCTGCTTGCCCCCTGTCATACGAGGCGTCGGACGCGCCGCCATCTTGTCGCTTTTCCAAAAGGGCGGAAAAAAATTATTAGGTTGGCCGGGCTGGCAGCAGCAGCAGCAGCAGCAGCAGCAGCAGCAGCAGCAGCAGCAGCAGCAGCAGCAGCAGCAGCAGCAGCAGCAGCAGCAGCAGCAGCAACATTTCGCGACGTGCGCAGTGTCGCCAACTCTTTGCCTGCAAGCAGGGAGGACGCGGAAACTTAGCGGCCAACACTCTCTGCTGGCCGTCTCCACCCGCCAGGCCCGCCAGGCCCTGCCCGCTTGTCGGCATGTTTTATTTACGGGGCGGACGGGGAAAAAACCGTCGCCTGGATTTGGGCATCAATCATCCGCACACCTCGGCCGTGGCACTCCATGGCACTCCGTGGCACTCCATGGCACTTCATGGCACTCCGTGGCACTCCACGGCACTCCGTGGCCAGGGCCCCGGCCTCGGCGGCCGGACCTAACCGCGATACCGCTGCTCCCTGATGTCACTATCGGATGACGACGACGATGAAAACTGTCGCTTTATTGTTCCGCGTAAATTATAAAGCAGGCGGGCGCTCGGCGAATTTCATCATTTCGCATCTGACGGCCGCCGCCTCGGCACCGCCTCGGCACCACCGCAGCGCGCACCTCACCGGGCTCACCGGCCACGCGGCGGCCGCAGACATTTCAAGATTTATTATTCCCATCCTAGTTTTATCCAGGCAGAGGAGAAAGAGGGAAAGAGAGAGGGGGGGGGAGAGAGAGAGAGAGAGAGAGAGAGAGAGAGAGAGAGAGAGAGAGAGAGAGAGAGAGAGAGAGAGAGAGAGAGAGAGAGAGAGAGAGAGAGAGAGAGAGAGAGAGAGAGAGAGAGAGAGAGAGAGAGAGAGAGAGAGAGAGAGAGAGAGAGAGAGAGAGAGAGAGAGAGAGAGAGAGAGAGAGAGAGAGAGAGAGAGAATTTCGAATGTGTTCGTGCGCACTGTGTGCCGCCCTCCAGTCGTTACACGGCGTGTTTAGGTAACTCATTTTATTGGCCGGTCATAACAGTATGCATCTCTGTGCGTATCCTCTCGGTCCTCTTCTCCCGTGTCTCTCTCTCTCTCTCTCTCTCTCTCCCTCGCCGCGCAACGGCACGTGAGTCAGAGAGAGAGAGAGGGACACGACGCCTAGCGCTCCTTGGCGAGAGCGTGGGGTACGCCGGGGCGCGCCAAGCAATTAAAAATGTGTAAATACCCGTTCTTGGACGTTCTTGGCACAGCGCATGCGCAGCCGGCAGACGGATCTGAGATTGGCAGAGGAAACGGCAATAACGGGACGGGAGGAATCAAAAGAATCAAAAGTTGGTATAAATTCCATTCCGTGCGTCATCTATTCCGAGCGCTGGCCGGCGAGCCGCCGCCGCCTTGTTCGGCCTTCCATTCTGGAGCCATTTGACGATATTTCCCCTTTGATTAGCACCAGCGGCATCGATTTAATGGCCGGTCCCCAATATTGGCAGCCCTGTCACGTGCGTAGCAGGGCAAACAACGGCTGGGGTCGTGACACAACGATAACTGTTGCCAACACGACAACAATCATGGGCTCGGCCGGCACGCGACCCGCGTCCCCGGCTTCCTGGGGGTGTTGGCGGCACTGCGGAAGCTGCTGCCGGACCAGGCGCAGCCTCAATTTCGGGAACGGCGAGTAAATTTGAAAATGTCTCTCTAGTGCATTCCCAGTGTATTCCATTCATCATTGGAAATGATTTTCACTGGGACCCTTTGTGCACCGCCCCCGATAGGCACAGCCATGCGACACACTCACGGCACGGGAGCAGCCCAGGCAGAAGGTAGAGCCCGGCAGAGCCCCTGTAATGGTGGAGGAGCGTTCAGGTGCTGCCGGCCTGCAGGCCCGTCCCGGCCCGTCCAGTCATCAGTCATCATCAGCAGAAGCGGACCTTTTGCGGACAGCATCCTAACCACCCCACCACCCGTTCCGAGGGCCGTTTCGCCAAGTGAATCGGGCAATCACCGTCATTACAGAGTGCACCTACACCCTACAGCCTTTCCTTGTCCACTCGACGTCCGCCCCGCCTGACCCCGTCATCACCCGACTCCAGTTCTAGTGTGCGCACAGTCTCCTGATCCTCCTCGAATCATTATTTCGAAAAATCGGAAAGATTTAGGCCGCGCGCTGCACCCCACCACCACCACCACCACCCCCCTTGTGCTGCACAAAGAGCGGCCGGCTGACCACTGCGGCGATAATAACCGTTAATGACTGCCACCCCTCGCGGACACGCACGCGCGAACACACACACACGCGCGCACACACACGTGCACACACACGTGCGCGCACGCGTCGCGCGCGCACAGGCACCAATCTCCAAGGTGTCACATATGTGGAAAAAGACA